>VWZP01007022.1:686880-764664 GCA_013396995.1 Dicaeum eximium
AAAAGACCACCTGGGCCTCCAAGAAGAATAAAAAGAGCAGATAAGGTCCTGCCTACTCTCTGCATACAGAAATAATTTTCATTGCCCAATAAAAACATTATTATTCTTTAGAAAGAGGTCTCTCAGCCACTTTAGTACTGAAAATTCTTAGTCATATTCCTATACTCTCTTCCTTATGAACAATTATTTATAATACAGCACATCTTAGGAGCTTAAAAACATATGCAGTAGCCATAAGAGGTAAATATTTCTTGAGAAATTTCTCACCTGAAAATTAATTTCCCCACACACCCAAGCTCTGCTGCTCCTTAATAAGTTACTCTGCAAGAACAATATCTTTTGGCTTTTTTCCCACCTTGGGAGGACAACCAAGTCTTGGGGCCAGATCAATTTTCAGATGAATCCTTTCACTCCATCTCAGACATTTTACAAGGCATTTTTCCAGACAATTTTATCTCCCAAATACTACAACAAACCTATTCAGGAGACAGTCAGCAGACCTCAGCCTGTCCTAACATCCCCTTTATTTTCACAAACCAAACCATAGGCCACTGAGGTCTATTGACCACGACACTGAAGGACTCCCCAGATATTTAGAATTTATAAATCACCTACCTTTGAAATCAGTTTCTTTCAGATCATTAGTGAAAAACTGGTTCAATGTGTAGCCATCAACACACAAGTCCTCTCACAGACACAGCAAATAACGCAACTTTTCAACCACAACAGCACCAACTCATCCAAAACTAAATGTATCCTGAAGTCACTAAGACATCTCAGACATATATTTGTATTTAAAAAGTTTAATTCCAGATGGATGTGTCAAACTGCTTGATGTTTTTTTGTTGTTGTTGTTGGTTTATTTTGTTGGTATATTCCATGCAATGGAGTGGAAGTACAACTGACTTCTGCAATGTTTAAGTTACAAAAAAGCAGACTTCCTTCTCTCTTCTCATTTACTAAAAACAAAACAAAATCAACTTCAAAGAACTTAAGAGATGTTTTAGTAGCTGCTAGTGTAAGTTTAGAACATCAAATTAGGAGTGAAAGAGACTAAAGAGACCCCTTAAAAATATATGGTTAGTATAATTCATTATGCATACATATGCACCACAGACATGTTCAAGACAAAGAAAAAAAAATGCACACCTGATTTTTTTTTTCTATCAGTGATAGGTTAAACATGATAATTGCCTAGATTAAGAATATTAATTTCCCTCACATTTCCAAATCTAGCGGAATTCCTTAATAACAATGTCACAGAAAGCTGAGATTTTCCAGTGAGAGCAGACATTGCAATCAGAACAGAACACAGGAGCACAGGAACATGTAAATTTATAGTAGGTATTTATACAAAATTTAAGATTGAATCAGATCTTGATTATACTAAGCATGTCCATGGTTTTACAAACAGTCAATTATTATTAGAAAAACACCCCAGTTTAAAAAAAAAACCAAAAAACTAATGACAACAGAAAATCCAAACTGCTGAAAAACCACTTGACATTACCAACTGTATGATGCATTAGACACTATTTACTGAATATCTAATCCAAAACTGATTATCACAGCATAAGAGAATAATCTGCTTAAAGAGTTCATTATGGCAAGGAAAGCATCAGCCTCCCTTGACATTATTTGTAGAGTAACTCTTCATTTAAAAGAAAAGGAAGGCAAGAGAAAGGTATCATTTATCTCTGGGATGCCACATGAGCTGAATGCACAGCACAATCCTGTCAAAGCTGGTAGAGAAAGTCACTTAACAGGAAACTAGCTTGGCTGTTTTAAACCTGTGTTATTCAGTTCTGCACTTCTCAAATTTCTCCATTAGCAGTCAGAAAAAATGATAGATTGAATTTTTTTTTTCTATTGAAGCCATTGAGTTTGCACTAACAGAAAAGTGGTTGTAACAAAAAACAGCATACTAGCAAAAATCCATGATCCAAGTGTGCAAAAAGTAAGTAGTGAGTCAAGGGATGGAAGAGTAGGTTACATACTGTGAATCTGGCATTTTGTCCTAGATGTAAACAGAAAAATAATTACTCCAGGCTGGTACTGATGAAAACATATGTAAAATGAGGAAGAAAGAGGAGGACCCTTCTTGCCACTTGGTCATCTTTTGGGGTTTGAGCAAGAGTTGTTCTGTCTCTGGAATTTTTGTGCTAATCCAGATCAAACAAACCAGAGGGGGATGCAGAGATTTTCAAAGTACTTGAAGCTCCTATTGATTTCTGCTCCTTTCTGAAACTCATCCTGAGATTATCACCACCATTTTTACCCTCTCTGAGATTCCCCTTCATTTTTCTCTTCCCTTTTTTTTTTTTTTTTTTCTCCCTTTCTTCATCTTTTTAGTCCATGACTACCTTTCTGAAAAGGGTTTTGATTTCGCCAGTAAAGGCTTTCTATTGCAACATTGAGTCCATGAGCAAAGAGCCCAGCAAAATCCATGACTAGGGGCACAGAAAGATGAATTCTGGCACAGCCAGCTGGGATGATTGAAAACTTACTGCACCAGATGCTCATCACCCAGTCTGGCCACTGCAGCACAAAGTTATTTAGACTTGCTAGGAGCTGTACTCTGATTTGTACAAAATTCAGACAACCTGTTAGATCAGCTGCAAAGGTGCTGATCACCAGTAAGGTGACAGACATTTTAAAGAACTACATTTAACTTCTAGAGAAATAATCAGTCTGCACCCTGAAACGGATTGAGATTGTATTGAGATTGGATTGAGTGTGCCTTGGCTTCTAGTGAGTAGCAAAAACCACGTGTTAAGGTTTGGCTACCAAAGCAAATCTGCCAACAGATGACTGCATAAATAAAAACTACATCTTCCTGTTCTAATTTTTATGAGTTTGCCTTATTCTACTTTATAGTATTTCTACAATAATTTATCAGAAAAGAGTTTTAAGCTCATTGTGACTTTCTCCACCCAGAAGACTTCCAAAAGCAAGACTTGTCTTATGTTATAGAACAAACAAAACCAGAAAATTATCACCTCTGCATCAAAAATGTGATGAGAAACATTTCAAGATAGACTTGCCTTGCCAACTGTTGCCATAATTGTTGCAGTTGAAATTCTTTAAAAAAAACAGAGGTATGATAGCAGTTGACATTGGACCAAGCAAGTTAATAATTAAGAATTGAAAATTAATCTTTAGTGTTACCACAGTGAACATTTTAGCACTACTTAATCCATGAAATAAATGTAATACTATGCAGCTTTATTCTGTACTGAGTCACTTCTCCCCTCAAATGACTTTTTCTCTCTGTCTGCTGAAACTACAAAGCAGTCCAGAAAAAGAAAGCCACCATGTATAGAAGAGGAGAAAGAAAAATGAAAATTTGCTAGGTAGCAATGATGAATAAATAGCAGAAAGAGCATTGTTGTAAAGCATAAAAGAAGGAAGTCAGAAAGCTAGGAAAGTGTCAGAATTTGTACAGAGAAAATAGAACATAGACACTGGATTAAGAAGCTGCAACATGTCACAAGAAAATATAATTGCAATATATCAATTTCTAACACTGCATCAAGCGCAGTCATTTCAAAGACAAAAATGAAATAGTGAACGTCTAAATGAAGAGCCAGGAAACATCTAGAATAATTTACCTTACAAGGAGGAATAATAATAATAATTCACTTCCAAAACAACCTCCTGCAACCAATAAGAATTATGAGTATATGAAGTATAATAATACAGATTAATTACAAACTGGACCTACATGGAGTCACTCGGGTTCTTTGCCTTTCTATCCCACAAAACCTTGGGAGTTCATTAGACTGAATCCAGTTCAGTAAATCCATCCGAAGCTATGTCAGTGCTTTTATTCAACCAGATTGAGCTCAACACAATTTTCCTGAATATATTCACAATAAGGAGGTGACATTTTATTAATAAACCATACATAATATTATCAAAAAGGGCCCTGGTTTTTATTGTGCTTAATGGACTATATTCAACAGACCACAATCATATCTGAAACCTGTTATTACTTCCCTAAAATGGCAGTAAGTGAAACGATGCCATTCATCCAGGTTACTTAGCAGGGACAAAAAGAGTCAGTAAAGCTTCCTGACATATAGCAGTACAAAAAAAAAGCACACACACAAAAAAAACCCAACAAAACAAAAAACGCTGTTGTTTTTTTTCTCTGTATCAGAGAAAAAAAATGACCTTATACAAGCCTGTTGCACATGAGTAAAAAAGCACAGGTCTCTTTCTTTTATATATTGGATAGTGACTTTCATTTGTCTCTTTTTCTGGAAGTTCTATAAACCTCAACTGTAATTTACATAACATAAATATGTCATTGATTTGACAATAAATTGAAGTTCATCTCACTGACTATGGTTTTTCAATCATGCTTACTAGATACCTTTGAAGTACTTAGAATAAGACAATATCTAACAGCCTTTTAGAAAAAATGTGTGCAAGAAATCAGGGACCTGGATGACAAAATTAGGTTGCTTACAGTTTTCTTTTAGCTGGTTTCTTTTAGCATGGTTGCAAGCCTACAAAAAAATAAATCCAATATAAGCAACTGAAAATGGTATGGAAAAGCCTAAAATATTTTTACAGTAAAACTATTTAGGAAGTGTTGTAATGTTAAAAAGCCAAGAGACATAGAATACTCCATACACTGTATCTATAGTATAGTAAGATAGGAGGATAAACTTCATGCAGAATTTTACTACCCTTGTTGGAACATGAGAATTCAATCAATCATGAATTTTTCAGGAAAAAGTACAATTTATTGAAGTCTAATAATTTTTACTGCTGGTATTATTTGGAAAACGTAGCAGTTTAAAGGATACTTGTCTACTTAAAACTAGATTCGGTCAATAAGCGTCCAAAAGCACAGACAAAACTACTTCACACCAGCATTAACAGCACATTGCTCATGATCTTGACCTTGCATTTAGGAAAACCACATTTGGTTCTTCTTCTGAGGGACAGTAAAAATCTCAGGTCTCCACATACACACAGGTTGTCTGGACTGCTGACTATTCTCTGAAAAGCCTCCTTCATTCCTGTTGAAGCACTTGGCACTTCCTAAAAAATTATATTTGCCTCAAAGTTTCCACACACAATGCAAATAAGTAAACTACTAAACTCTTTATCTGATCCATCTTCCTATGTGGCCTCACATGCTTTTACCAATCACAAAAAAAAAAGAGAGGAGACTGAAATTTCTGGACAGAAATAAACTAAGTCTTTTATCATTCCTTGCAGAAGAGATTAATTTATGCTTTCTTCCTTTTAAATTAAAAAAAAAATCAAATCAAACAAAGCCAACTAAATAATGCATATAAACTAAGGCATGAGAGGCAGTTGAGAAGGCATAAAATGGGTTTTACTAGATGAAAGGTAAAACAGAATA
The DNA here is from genome assembly GCA_013396995.1 of Dicaeum eximium. Lineage (NCBI taxonomy): Eukaryota > Metazoa > Chordata > Aves > Passeriformes > Dicaeidae > Dicaeum > Dicaeum eximium. Next base: position 692,264 of record VWZP01007022.1, read on the forward strand.
GGAAGTGCCTGGAGTGAGGAATGTGAGCAAATAGCTCACTCACTGTCACTGAGCAGACACCTAACCAGCACAGTCCTATCAGTCAGACAGTTTGGCTTTGTATCTGCCTCCACTGCAAAAAAAAAAAAAAAAGTATGAGCACCATGGAAAAGAGCATCCAGGTAGCCAGAGAGACCCCCTGGCAACTTCATTATTCAGTAGTTTTCATTCTATCCTGATAGATAGCACAAACTGGACTCGAGTTACCTGCAAGAACCAGCAGCAGCTTCAAGATATTCTGTGGCAGCCTAACTGCTCTGCTTCCTTTCCTGAGCTAACACAGGGCCTAGGTTAACATCTGCCTTCTGGAGCATGTGTAAATTCTGAAATAAAAAAAACCTCAAGGATTTCAACTTACTTATTTATTTAACATGAAATCAAGAGTTCTTCTATCAATACACACTTTCAGCTCCCAGTGAATACCAACTCATTTATACTCCCTTCCCTGGCTTCTTTTTACCACCTTACTCCTGCCCTACACTGCATCTTGCAAGCTGAAGGAAGGATAATATATTTTATTTACATTAGAAGTCACGTAGCATATTTTCTGCGCTGTAAGTAATCAAACAAAAACATAACAAGATGTTCAATTAAGCTGCAGATCACAGACAAAGTACATCATGCCCAGTAGCAACACCTCCTGTTCAGTGCACAGAAAAATGCTGCAGTCATGACAAATGTTGGTGAAATTTCTCTTAGTAATTACCCTGCTTAATTCACGTTGTCCTTACATGGTAGCTTTGATATGGAAAAATATTTAGTGTCATATATACCTATGCACAAAGCTGCATAAGCAAACATGAACTCCCTCAGCAGAGCTATTATAAACACCAAGGTGTATTTTCCTCTTGAAACTTCAACTCTCAAGCTCTTTGCCCCTGCCTGGCCCACCTGGGAACAGGCTGGAGGTCATCCCATGCTGCTGGTCAGAATCAGCCTTGGAGGCACTCCCAGCCTCCTCAGGTATGTGAAGCTGCCTCATTCCCCATTCTGCAGAGGGCAGAGTTCATCCCTTGGCTCACGTTTCCCCTTCTGCACTTCGATCCTCAGCTCTGTCACATCCACCCCAGTGCCCAGCCCTGTTCCTAACCCAGCTGCTGATGCTCTAGCCTTGCTTGCTTCCATTCCTCATCCTGGATGTCCCAGCTTTCCAGACTCTCTTCTTGTCCATCAGCTGACACATTTTCATTTGTGGCTGCCACGACTTCAGCCTGACTGAATGGTTCTTCAGTTTGTTGTTCAGATATGTCCCCTGCACTCTGTGTGTTAGCTGTTCTATTCCATGTTTACATCATTTACATCATGCACATTAAACCTCAGACAGGGCCAACTTCACATCAATAAGGAATACTACAGCAACAGCTCATCTCCAAGGAGCTTAAACTTGCCACTGTTAAAGGCTGATTTGTCCCCTTTCAAAACAAAGCCACAAAGCCACCTGCAAGCTGAGGTGTGTTGGTCCACACACAGTGAATTACTAGTGCTACCATATTCTATGTAGTGTATGCACAAAACTTATCAAGCTAATAAACAAGGAAAACCAAAGAAAACTGCTCTAAATGTACAAAGCAGCAATTGAAAGGAATAAAATATTATTTTAAGCACTCCACAAAAACCCTCTTCTGTATATGCATGTACTAGCAAAAAAGTATTTAAAGAACACAACCAAAGAACAACTTTTAGTTCAGGATACCCAAACATAACTGCTGCCAAAATTGTCTCTTACAGAGTCTTACAGTCTCTTCTAAGACAAAGAAGCTTCAAACTCATCTTTGTTTCACAGGACTTGCAGATACTATTCAATAAATAATTTGGTTTGTAACTGCTGAGCTCTCAAAAATTCTCCACAAGTAGCACTTGCAAAAAAAAAAACCTTATCAAGTCTCAAGTGTTAGACTTCCTATTCTATTATTTCACTCTGAAGTACAATGCAGGCATTATAAAGGAGTTGTTTGCCCTAGGAACAAAAGGGGTGGGGGGGAGTCTTTGTTTTAAATGCACAATGCACACTTGTTTGGAAGGGTGGAAAAAAAAAACCAAACCAAAAAACCTCCAACCAACCAACACAAAAAAACCACCCCCAAACAAAAAGCCAGCCCCAAGAAGAAAAGAACAAGTAACAAGTTATCAAAACATTATTTCTTCCGTTTCTTTTCCCTTCCATCAGAATAAAACAAGGCACAGTCATAGTATTCAAAAGCCTATTAAATTCAAATTTCATCTTGAACTGGGGCAAATAATCAAGTACTAAAGTTACCTGCAGATGAGAAAATCCTTTATCAATGTATATTTGAAACAACTATAAGCCAATGAAGGGCTCACATCAAGTTTTATGTCAAGTAGAAACAAACAGAAACTTACAGAAACTTTTAAAGACAACTATTATTTTAAAATGCAACTCAGCTTATTTATAAAAGTCTGTATTTGGATTACACACTGTATCCATCCACACTTAGTGGTTACTTAAAATTAAAATTACATTGGTATTTTGCAAATGATTTGTTCCTAATACTGTTTATTGAACATGTTAAAGTTTCACTGTATTTTGCTTAGCTTTCCAACTTCATTAAATGCAATTCACTTTATTTCCATACAGCATATAAGATCAATACAGACTACTCCACATTGCAGAGATAAGAGTCACCAATATTTGGATGTATTCCTATACTATCAGAGGCTTCTCCAGTAGCTAATTAATGCTGGCATAAAAATTCCAATCTTTTTGAAATCTTGCTTTTATATTAGCAATTACACATAGAATAAGGGAGTTTTTTGTTCCTTATTGATTTTCTTATTCCAGGACTACCATATTCAAAGTTATGCTTATAAATAGAACCCAACCTAGAACATAAATCAGTGGCCTTAATATTTCCTTTCATGAACTTGCTTTAAGTTTGTTCATAAGGTCCATGCAATTGTGACTAGCTCCCAACAACAGAGCTGATAAAAGAGCAGACAATAAATCACACTTCAGTAAATTCATCTCGTAGCTTTAGATACCTAGGCAGACGGAAATCATGAAAAAATTACCTTTAAAGTCTATAAACTGTCACCTTTGAATCAGTTTTCGTTTTGTCCATATTCCATACATTGTAGCTATTAATTAAAGAATCAGCAAATTAAAAATAAAGAAAATAATAATGAAAACCACTGAATGCTTTCCTATGCGGTGAATTACTGACCCTCAAAATCAAGATTTCCGTTCAGTTCCATGAAGCTTATCACTGGCTTCTCTGTATTTCAATTGAAGTAACCAGTTTAAGATTTGATAGCCTAAGTTTTATAAAAAAAAGGCTTTCAAATTAGAGGAAACCACTGCTTATTGTTTCTGCAAGACATCTGAACTTCGAGGCTGTTTTAACAGTTCTTGAAAAGTTAACCTGCTACCCAAGAACATAAAACCAGACACAAAATGTCTCTATAACATTTCTTCCACCTTTTGTAAACGTTGTTTTTAAACATTTAAAGAAAAAGTTTAACAGTTGAGTAAGTCATGGCTATGACAAAAAATGGTGGAGCCCAGATAAACACATAACAAAATGGCAAATAACAATCCGGAATCCTGAATTTATCCCATTCACTACATTTTTAACATAAATCCTCTGCCTTGAGGCTTTGAATTCATGATTATTGAGTGTTTCTGTGCTCTTTGCTCTACTCACCTATCCTGCTACACACATGATATGCATCACATGGGACTACTCAGCATTTTTTAAATAAACTTCTAAGTTAGCCAGGTTTAAAAACTCCCCTCAAAAGTCATTTCCTAGAGGCATGTTTTTTTCATGTTTCCTGAATATCACTGTATGGGTATAACTGAAAAAACCTTTTTCAGTTTTACCAAAAGCATTAATGATAGAACACATACCAAACTTCCTAGAGAATATGAAACCAAGACTTAGTTTAAACACATCCTTCCTTATTCCATCACTTAAATAAACTGGGCATTTGACAATTTAAGCATCCACGTTGATAACACACTTTCAGACAAAAAAATAACCACTAAATTAGCATGACAAATTTCGAATCTCACAAACTAAGTATTTCAACGAACATTTAAATAAACAGCAATTTACATGAAGTCAGAAATATTTTTTATCGGTTTGCAGTGTTTTCGTGTATTTTTTGTACAGCTATCTTTTTATCAGTTGTAATTTCTGACTGATATAACAGATATTTCCAATGAAAACAACTGTTTTCTACAACTCCACTGGAGTTGCTTGTCATGTTGTACAATGCAATCCAGTAGGGCTGTCTTTACTGCCAGTTTTTCCCATCAGACACTCAGTGGTTGATAAGAAGTAAATCCAGCATAAGCAAGACACTTTGCTTAAAAGTCTTCCAGGAAAAAAAAACAAACTTTTTTTTCCAGTTGTAACAAGCATAAATTATGCAAATCCCTTGCTCCTACACAAACCATTTTCACATCTCCAATTCTACAAGTTTGCAAGCCTACCCTACACACATTTTAAACACGAACAGGACACAACAGTCAGATAATTCCATGAAACTGAGTATCCAAGCCAAGCCAAGCTTCCCCATATAGAATATATTTTCCCATCTTTTTCATATTTTTATGGCATATTAATAGAGCAGCCAACACCAGAGTGCCAGTGAGGATTAAAACACCATTGCAGGAGTTACTATAGATTATTCATTTTTGCTTGTGTGTTCATTAAAGAAAAAAAAAGAACAAACAAAATATTAAACAGTATCTTTCTTACTTACCCACCACATACTACAGAAAAGCAATAAGCACAGTTGGCAAGCAGGAATTCTGCTAACCTTCAGTTACTCACCTAGGAAAAAGAGGAGAAAGGGATAAGCACACATGGTGGGAGGAAGAACATGAGAGAGTTAATTTGGAAAGTACATCAGCTTCCATGCTCATGAGACTTTTGAATTAAAATATCTTTGAATCCAAGTTTAAAGGGTAGAGATGGAAATGTTTCACAGCAAAACAGATCACAAAACAACAATTTGCTACAAGCTGCATTTGTGTAAAATCCAAGCAGAGCTCATTCAGCTGGAGCACTGACATGATCCTGTTCTGCTACAACAGGAGGAGTGCCAAAATCTTTGAAAACCAAAATGGAGAAAGATTTTGACTTCAGAATACACTGCCTAAAGCAACATTTCAACAGAACACAGATACAATGGTAATTAACTTTTGTGACTACCATAATCACTTTCAAGGTTTTCAGTGAAGCCGGTGGAAGATCCAAAATTTTGCCTGATAAAATTAAGACAACTTTTCTGAACTGGCACATTTATTTATTTATTTCACTGTGTCTCCGCTTTAGCAGAATAGTGAGCACACTGTGCTTTAGGTATTGCCAAAAGAGTATTAATGATGGTATGTTCTTCCAGAGATTTAATGAATTCAGCATTTATTAATGAGTAGTATGAATTGAAAGCAATTATGAATATCAGAAAAAAAGTTTCCTTCATCAGCATATACACACAAGATATGTGTATTAAAAAAAGTCTGGGATCTCAAATATTTACAATAGATAGAAAAAATAAACAGTAAAGCCTTTACCAAGAACATTACCATCTTCCTTTAGTATGTTACACAAAATTGCATTAGCTCCTGGAATGGCTGTGCCTCAAAATTCGGGAGATTTGCCAACGTATTAAACTTCAAAGAATGTAATAAAATGGAAGTTGCTAGGAACTGAGCATATCTGAAAAAACTAACTATCCCACATTAGTGGAATGTGTAGTCATAACCATGGGCAACCTAAAAAGTAGTTCTTCAGAAATGTCACTTCAGCCACTCACACATCTCACAAATCTGACTTTAGCACCCGGACTGCTGAAGGGAAAGTAAGATGCAAAGCTATCCAGACCAAGCAGGATTACTTGGTGCTTTGCATAATCCACAAGAATTTCCCATGGTGTGGAGAGGACTGTTAAAACTGGTCCTGTTTTACCCCTGCCATCCTTCGTTGTACCAACAGTTCTCCTGCAGAAATTCTTCAGCAAAAACCTTGCAAATATTATGAATAGAACGTAAGACTGTCTTACTGTGGATAGCCTAACAACATTTTATGTCACAGCAGCTCTTAGATGCCAGTGTAGGCTCTTACACATCCAAGATTTAGTAAAAGCAGTTCCCTTTTTATTTCACGTTTTTCTAGAGCGTAACTGCTGAGTGGAATAGTGCAGCAAACATATGAAAAAGTACATAGCATGTTTCATAACAGGAATTTTACATACTCCTGCAGGGCAATAGGTAATCTTTAATGAGGTTCATAATGATGCATCTCAAGATCTAAGTTAGGTCTAGAGTGAAATCAGGTCCACACCATTCCACCATTTAAAAAGAGACTGCAGAAGAAAAAACGCATGGCTAAAGGTCCAAGAGACAATCATGCAAACATTATGGTTGGAAAAAAAGCTCCAAGATCAAGTTCAGCCTTCAACTGACTACCACCATGGCCACTAAACCATATCATGGATTGCTGCATCCACTCATTTTCTGAGCCCTTCACGGGGTGGTGACTCCACCATCTCCCTCTGCAGTCTGTTCCAATGCTTAACTACTCTTGCAGTGAAGCCATCTTGCCAAATATCCAACCCTAAACTCACCTGGCACAACTTGAAGCAATTATTAAGAAAAATCAAAAAATGCAGGGAATAAAGTCTTGAGTATCTCACTTCAACAGGTAATCCAGTTGAGCACAAAACTTGGCCCTGCTCATAGAGAGAGGATTAAATTCTGCCAATGGCTGTGGAACCTCTAAATATATCAGGTAACTAAACTAGCACCCATAAACCATCTATTTACTCCTTATAACTTGTTTAATACTATGTGTAACAAGTCCTTCAAATGCTGTCAGTTCCAGTATAATTGTGGACTCCTCCAGTTTATATTCCAAAATAGGAATATTTGTAATCTAAGTTTACAAGGATAATGCTTACCTAACTTCAGAATAATCAAAACACATGGCAGCTGTATAAAGCACTAGTGAGACAAAGCTTTTTCCTAAACAAGCAATTGAAAATCAATGCAAATATTTATTCACCATTACCACATGGTTTAATGTTATACAACACATTTCTACTATGAAACCAAACCATCAAGTGTGCTCTACATCCAGTTTCCATAAGGGCAAACAAAAAATCATTCACTAGGAAAAAAACAGTTTGTGAGGTTCTAATATATGCCCTATTACTCTAGTTGATGTAATATTCTTAAGAGGAGATGCTTTTTTATTATTTTAAACAAAAAACACTCTTTTAAAATCAACTGGTATAGTGAAATGTAATTTAGAGACAAAAACCCCTCTAACTTCTTTCACGAAGTCCTTCAAATCACATCAGTGCTGCAGTAAAACATCTTCTAAGCAACTGCATTTTCCAGTGTTATGCTTTTGTGATTTCCTAGTGTCAGACTATTAATGTGACAGCAAATTGTAGTCATTAGTCAAAAAATTGTGAATAAAATGGTTTACATGCTTAAAGTGACCTTGAGAGTGTCTTGTACAATACTGATAGCCAAAACAATTGCTGCTTCATGATTGCTCCTGACTAAATCTAATCATACTTCAATTTAAAAATTGAACTATACCTCAAATTATATTTTTTAAATTCTATACTAACTTGTTACCTTTCAATCTATGTGGGAGTATATATGAAATCTGAACTTAAGTGTAGCCAGATAGAAATGGTCAAAAAACTTAAAGCTCATCAATAAAATGTACCATTCTACTGGTAATGCAGGGACAACAATTGCATTTCTATAGTATGGGATAATTATACATGAAAATTTTACCTCTCTACACAATTTTAAATTGGAATACTAAATAAAAGCCTTGTAATTCCAAAAGCACTTATCACAAAGGAAAAATTCCAGACAGCTGGCTAAACTTCAGGCTTCTTAATCAAAATTTTAATTCCTTGTGTGCCTTAGTGTGATGGGAGGAAAAAGGGGACACAACATGACACAAATCACTAATTTATATCTTTCCTTCTCTGGCAAGTATGAAATGGAGCAAATGATTAAAAACAATTTTGATAGCACAAAATTTTGTCTGTGTTACTTTCAGAGAGGAGAGGTGCATTTCATGACTTCCCTGAAAACTTCTTTTTTTTTGACTGTCTAGCACTTCTTTGTGTTCCTGTATGTACGTAAAAACTACTTGTCTAATTTCACTGAAGGAAGATAAACATATCTACAGTTATTCTTATTGCCATAATGATAAATTCCAGTCCCAGAGATATACAATTAGCTTTCAAATTAAACGACACTTGAAACAGCTCAAGCCAAATACATCTATTTCCTTTAAAAAAATAAAAATAAAGTTTTTCACTATTAGTATTTATTGAATATTTAAAATAAACTGCAAAGCAACTTACACTAAATTCTAATGACACATTTCCTTTAAGTTATACATGACTACTTGTATCCAAAACTAGATGCATGCAGTGTTAAAGAGCAACATTTCCAGTTTCAACCTCGAAGCAAAAGAAAGAACAACAAACAAACAAACAAAACAACCAACCAAAATAAATCCCATCATCTTAAAGTGTAGGATTTTAGTTTTTTTGCTTCTAGCTACACTGTCTTTCTCAAAATCCAGGCCAGATAACACAAGGAATCACACTATGAGTAAAACCAGAACATGACAGAGCAAGGCAGACAACATTTCCTCTCTGCTGTAACTTAGGTCAAAACCAGACAGTTTTTTCAGTTTTGTTTTTTTATAGGTACCAATCTGTAAACTTAAACTTCACTATAGTGGCAGTTAAAGAAGTCCTTAAAGCACTAGGTTACCTTCTGTAAACATCTGCTCAGTGCAAAAGACAGCAAAGTTACCTGCTCAACAGATGATGCAATCTATGTGGAAATTGAAACAGAAAATACTCCATGTTATGTGGCCTTCAATTGTGGAAAAATCTAGAATTTGGGTTGAGGTGTACACCTAAAGCCAGAATTCAGCTGTTTGTATATGAAAAATGATGTGACAGTTGCATATTAATGGCAGAGGTTAATTCCCAAAAACTTTCTAGTCAATTAGATATTTAAGAAATCATTTCACTTAACTGAAGTAAGTTCTTTATAAGACCGTGAAAAATTGTTAAGAGGTACATTTCTTTTCTAATTATCTTTGTACAGACTCTTCAAACGTCCAGTGCAATTAAGCTTAATGAAAACTTTAATGATTTAAAGACAAATGAACATCATTTTAGTTGTCCTAGATAACATACATCCTTCACAAAAGGCTGAGCAGCGACATTCTTCACACAACTTCCACACACCAATGCTCTTCCAAAATGGATAATACCTCTTGGCATGTCATCTTGGGTCAAGCATAATTTAACTATTGATTTCATCTGCTTGTAATACTAATTTTTATGGCAACAAGTAGCAGGGATGGATTCTCAATACCACATAAAACATGCCAGTACTTCTGTTGTGTGTCTTTACCATGTTTCTTGCACGAGTGTAAGAGGTACTACGTCTGTAACGGCAAATATCTGTTGTTTACTCAAAATTCCATGTTTTTTGAGAATCCATGGAATATAGCATCACCAGGAATGACAAACCCTGAGAATCAGGAAACCTCCTCAAGCAGGACTGAGGTGCATGACCAGGAACTCAAAGCCTGGCATGCTCTGGGCCATGAAAAACCAGTTTCACTTTGGTGATCTGCTTATGACACAAGAAGCTAGTGGTTAATGACAGAACCAAAAAAATGTAAACTCACCACTTAGCTAACTCATTCTGCAGAGAGCTCACCTAGTTTTTACAAGGTGGTAGGACAAATCAACACAAATCTAAAATAAAGCTCTAACTTAACTCTAGTTGAAATCCATCCCAAGTCAAAAGTTTTGCATTTGAGCTACATTAACTCACTTTCTAAAGATTAAAACTCCTTCCAAGAATTGCTTAAAAGCAATCAGAACTACTTAAAAATACAGTTTTATGAATAATTAGCTCCTCAAATTTTGCATAATCTTCAGAGATACAAGGCTATTTTTGTGCTCTTTCCCAAACACAATGTGCTTCTTTCATCTATTACACAATATGGATATGAGTATACTAGAAAGCAATTGCAATTATCAAAAGATCAAATCCATGATAAAATAAAAGTATTGATCAAAGCTTTCACATTTTTTGTCAAAATCTATTTGGAAACACACTCTACAATATAAAAATATAAAAGAGCTCATGTATATTCAGATACAGCCAGATGAACACACACTCAGTGCTACAGAGGAATTCTTTAAAAAACACCAGATCTGATAGCTGAAAGATCTCTCTACTGCTGAATAAAACCTTTAGACTAGTGACAACCACAGTGAGATCAGCATCACACCAAAACACACACAGAGATTCAATGGGTTTTGCTCTCTGAAAGTTGACAGCATTTCAAGTCAAAGATTACAAGCGAGCCCAGGTTTTCTTCCTAAGTTTAGTATTCACCACATAACATTTCAAATCAAGACACAAAAATAAAACACATTAAAGTTTATGGGTGGTGGCTCTTGAAGTATCATCTTCACAGGTTTAGTTTTTGACATGTCTCTAAGTAAAACAACAAAACTCTTGAAGTAATCCTCAGTTAACTGGAGGCCTGACACGTATGACAACAAAAAAAGCTTATCTGAGCTGAGATTTCTCTAATAATTACTAAAAATTACAACAGATAAATAGCTTGCAAATGGTAAATTAGACTTTTATAATTGCTGCCAATCAAAAACTGAGGGCAGCATCTTAAAATAATGAGATGTTGAAATACTACATCATACTGTGATAAATTCACCCATCATTACCTAAAAGCTACTTTTTGTAAGTTTATAAGTATTTAAGTATTTATAAGATATTCTTTATTTCAATATAGACCTAACAAGTGTCTTATCTTTTCAATACCAAGATTTTTATCTTTTCAATATTTAAAAAAAAAAAGACGATAAAAATCAATTTGGAAGAGGACTCTTACCATCACTTTCTGCAACAAGAAGTGGTATGATAATCTTCCAGACAGCAATAAAACCTTCCTCCTTTTTTGTCAAACTCACATTGGGGTCAGCAAAATTGGGCATTATAAAGTAGTATCATGAGGAGCAGAATCACCTGCAACCACCACCACTGCTCCAACACTGCCTTTTTCTGGCTCCATGACAGCACAGACATTGGACCTGCACTACTGCATCTCCTCTCAGATTCCTGAGGCTTTCTTGACTTAACTTGCAAACAATGATCAATTTATCCCACTGGGACAGGCCAACAAGGGAATAACAAAGGGGGTTTTACATATTTAAGTGTTCTGTACATACTTAGATTTTTTTTTTTTAGGAGTGATGTGTCAATGCTAAGTATAGGTTTCTATTTTTGCCTGTATATTTTCACAGTACTTTAAGCTTCAGTCAGATGAGTGAGATTGCTGAGGTAAAACAATGGGAAACAAAGTCATATTTACAAGTTTTTGTGAGATTCCTGGGCTCCCCAGGGAAGAGGGCACAGCACCAAGCCTGACAGAGCTCCAGAAGCACTTGGACAATGCTCTTGGGCACATGATGTGATTCTTGGGGATGGTGCTGTGCAGGGCCAGGAGCTGGGCTCGATGATCCATGTGGGTGCCTTCCAACTCAGCATATTCTGTGATGCTGTGATATTTAAAAGCCATGTTTGCAAGCTAAAAAGGGTATTTCTTCATTCAGCTCTAGATATCCACCAAAAAACAAAAAATTCCATAGCACATGCAAGTTATCCAATTGATAGATCTATTAATTTGAAAAAGGCAATATTTTAAAATCTTTGCTGTTGCTTCTGAACCACCTATTTCCACAAATTATCTTAAATTACATGGGGATAAAAGGTAAATTTTGCTTTTCACCACTCCAAACAGCACTTCTTTAATAGAAAGATATCCACTGATGCCTAGGAATGTCACTTTAAAGTAATAAGTTATGTGTTTGGTCTTACAACTTCTAGCACCTGGCAAAATTAGCAGCTGAGAAGGCCTAACAATTTAAAAATAACTGAATCAAAGGCCTATTTTTAATTTCAAATAAAATAATCACCTGTATTTAGCATTACACACATTTAGACAAGCTGCCTGTCTCTGTTCCCAACCAACTCTTTCCCTCTGTCATCTCCTACTTGTCATTTTTCAACTCCAAATATGCAGATTTTTTTTTCCCTTGGATGACTTGTCATTGAAACTGTCAAAAACTAATTATTTATGTATAGCTATTTATTATTAATCCAGCAAAATCTTCACAGACATCACACTGCTCCTGTTTGCTCATGTCATTCTGCTGCCAGCCCTGGGTTTCACTGCTATTGGTTTGATGCTTTTTTACATAGATCAGCCCCAATTTCCTTTTTGACCATTTCCACAGCACAGCAGGCCCAGATATGCTGGCTGCTCTTCTGCTTGTGTTTGGTTCTCACTTAATGAAGTTCACACCTTTCCAAACATTTCTATGAGAGACCACAACAGCAATTTAAAAAACGCAAACTAGATAAATGTTTTATACAGAGAAATAGCTTTGACAGATAACTGTTTTGATTTTTTTTCCCAGTAATGGGAAACTTAAATTTTGAGGTCCCTTCTTCCAAATGGATTCACATATGAAGATTACAGTTATGAAAAGACATGAATAAATGGGTCCAACCTAATTCTAAAACAAGATGAAAAAGAAAGAAAAAAACCCAGCCTGCCTTTCTGCTGAATAGTTTTCTACTTTGTGTATTTGGTGAGCCAGCTGGTAAAAAGGTAGTTTTGTCTTTATGCCTGTCACTTAACCTTTTACTCCTTATTCTCCAATTTAAAACATTTCTGCACCTTTCTATTGTCCAAATTCTTGATAGATCTGCAACCAACCCTCCCTCCTCCTCCACCCCCCTATTGTTAAAATCGGGCTCCAGTCACTGGCCAGGTTACTTTTAAGATATTTTTGAATTTAAGATCTTAATGGGTGAAATGTAAACATAAATAAAAACATCTTCCACAGAGGAACCACCACAGACTGTACATGGTGACTTAGCAATAATTCTTGCATAAGCTCTGAATTTCCCAAAAAAAATTTGTTGCAATGTCTGAGTTGCACTAACAGACTTGATTGGCAATATTTTTGCTCTTCTTGATATCTTTACAAGTCTCTATGTTTAATCTAAAGGAATTACTATTCCACAAGAAGAGCACAGGCAGAAATAAAAATCTCCTTCCAAAAACCCAAGCAAGAGAATTCCCAGAACAATAAACCAAAGTTACTAGAGAACAAGAACTGCAAAATCTTCACTCTGGAAGAAGGTTCTGTCTCCCCAGCTGCCTGTCACAGCTGAAACTCACCACTTACAAGCAGCACCTCATCCTTTGTTCCTTTACTTCTCTTCACTTACATGCAAATCCAATAAGAATCTGAAATGTAGTGTTTCTTCTTCAATTTTAATTATTTGAACCTGGTTTGACACTATCACCATGCTTACCTGCACTGTCATAGAATTACTGTAAAAAACTCTACCTTTTCTTCCACTGCATTTCCAGTGACTATTTGGACCAAAGAGCTGGTTTATTGCCTGCCCCACATCTGCCTCTCACAAAAAGCAGCCCAGCTCATTGTTTTATTTCATTTCTGCCACAGCACATCACCTTCAAAAATGGAACAACTCGCTTCATCTGGGTCCATACAACACAGTGTCTCCACATTTTTGAATAAACTCTTAAAAGCATTTATTGTAGGAAAAAAATAGGTTTATACTAACAGCAAAGTTTCAAGAGTCACACGAGAGACTTGGAAAACTTAGATTAAATGTATGAACCTGCTACACTGCTTCTGGCTTCTCTCCCAGATGCCTTTACCTGTGGTTTGTTTATTCCTCTAGAACTTCCTTTGGGCAGGAAAAATTATTGTGGGGTTGGAGATGGTAGCTTTTAGGCAAGAGACCTTCAGATCAATTAATTTTTTTTCCTTTTTTTTCCAGTAGCACACACAAAAGAACTTAAAGCTTTATCTTCATGACATGTCCAACAACTGCTGTCCAAAAACCATACTGCATGATCCACATGTCAGGTGGAAAGGCTCCTATACTAAATCCAAACAGAAAACTTCTAAGAGCTTATTTGTCACAGATAAAACACAACTTGACATAACCCCCAAGTTTCTGCCATGCCAAACCAAGAAAAAAAGGGCTGAAGTCAGTTTTTCAGGCTTCATTTTGGAATAGAAAAAAACTCATTGCGAAAGGTATCAAAAAAATAACACAAGAGTAAGCACATTTTCTAAGCTTAAGATCCTGGGCATTTTCACATCAAAGTGCTCAAAGGGGTCACTAGAATATCCATGTGGAAAGGCTGCTAGGCAGGGTGGTTGCCTCACTAAATGGCAAAACACAGTCAAAAAAATGTAAGATGAGCTTAAAACAATTACTCTGGACATATTACTCAGGCTTGAAGTACAACTAGGCAGTGGCTGAACTCACAGCAGGCAAGCTACACCACCCTGCACATGTAAGAACAGCACAGCTGATCCCATACTCTGAAGCTACTGTTGAGCATGCAGATGTTTAAATTATGTGTCTATTATTCAATGCAGAGTCTAGTGAACTACTACTTCATTAGTGAAGAAAATGCTTATTAGCTTCTTCTTTTATTTATTAAGGTATAATGAATAAGGTATAATGAGTTGATAAATTGCCTTCAGAATTCCATCACATTTAATACTTTTTCATGATATTTCAAGAGTTCTAGGCAGTCAGAGAAAAAATGTATTCAAGTGGGTTTGAGTCTTGGGGATTTTCTTGAGGGTTTTCTTTCATTTTTTGGTTGTTCTATTATTTTGGGTGAAACACAACAGGATAAAAAGCTATAGGGTCGGTTCAGGCTGGAAACTCAGTCCAACAGGATCATGATTTCACATTTTATCAAATGATTGTCCTACGTGGGGCAACAATTTAAAAAAAAAAAGAAAAAAACAAAAAACCCACAAAAAGGGGGAAAGTGAATCTAGGTCTTTGGGGTGAGTTTCTAAAACAACGAAAATTCTAAATACATTGGAACCGATCTCATTCCCTCAATCACTATCAGTAAAAAGCTTCTGAAATCCCTGGATTTCTAAATCTGTTTTATGAAGAGTTCATTAACAAGTAGAAAATATTTGCTGGTAAAAGGAGGTTTCATTTTTTCCACTTACTAATTAAGTAAGGGCTACAGACAAGGATACTTAAGCCCATGCCTGAGAGATCACACTAAGGACCAAGCAAAGGAGAAACCTGCAGTCAAAGAAAGTCCCTTCATAAAGGAAGAAAAAAGGAACCAACTGCCCACAGCTGGCCAGTCTGTGGTGCTCAGACAAGATGCAAGTCAATGTAGGGAAAGCCAAGGCATTCACAGCTCCTGTAACTGAGAATTGCAAAGGAAGAGCTCAAGCGCCCTTATTAGTTCTGGTAAATAGTGCCTTAGAGATTTCCTTCATCTCTATCACTATACTTTGTGACTGACCATTCAAATAACATCTTGATAAAGACAGAAGAAAAACTTCAGCATCAGCAGTTAAACCAGAACATCAGAACCACCATTTCAGAAATTTGTTCAGGGCTCCACTAGGCATGAAAGAACGACATCATCCCAGGCTTAGGCAAGGAAGACCTCATCATTTAAGCCCCTCAAGAGACCAGAGAGCCAGTAATAAAATGCATTTTATTGCTGTGGCAGTTACAGGACAATATTCAGAACACAATTATGGTAGCAATTTAAAAACAATTGACTCTCCAATGGTTACCCGCATTTCAAGCCCTCGTTATTTGTAACACTGTGCCTCTCACAAATCAACTCTGTCAAGAACTGAGAACCTGTAATTTCAATAAACACTGAATAATAACTAAACTAATCTTCAGACTGCAAATATATATATGTTTGTAGGTATAAAAATATATTTTAAAAAATAAAGCAAGAAAGACAAGCTTCCATTCTGAAACGTCTACATAAATTCCAAAGACAGAGATGAAGTATATTTAAAAATCAGAGAAGACAATTTTATCAAAAAGTCTCTAAATAAGGGTGGAATTGTGCAAGTGGAACATCATGAAATACTGTTAACTCTGTGCCAAATCCACTGAAAATTCTGACCAGTATGAAAATCTGATTTGAAAATTCCCTGGCAATACATATATAGACACAAAAAAAGGCAAAGAATCAACTGAATTAGTAACCATCCACAGTTCCAGGAAAACAAGCACTGATGCCAACAACCCCCAACAGCTCAGCCATGAAGTAAAGCAATAAATTAATCACTGCCTTTCCAACTCTCATTTCCTTCCACTATTTGAAAGGAGAAGTCTTAGAAGTAAAGGCCAGAGGGGAAGAGCCAGTCTAAGACTGAATGGGTCTGAATCACTGAACACCAACAAATTAATTCAAGTAGACCCAGAGAAATTCATTGCCCTTTAATGGTCAAGCCCCTTCAAGTTAACTAAAAAAACCCATGTATTTTTAAAAGATAGTTTAGTCTCAATTTCTGATCATTTTTCTGTTTAATATTTCTCCAAGTTAAGATACTCTATGACAAAGGTAATAAGCATCATGTTTTAATTCTATGAGTAATGAAATCTCTTCCAAAAGAAGTCAACATTTTATGTACGAAATAACTGCAGAAATTAAGGCATACACACTTTTTCTTAATTCAATGGTACTTGAGGAAAATTAAAAGAATAGAATCTAAATATGCAGAAATACTTTTACATGTATTAGATCAAATCAACATTTCTGCTTCTGTTTTCTTAACTGTATTTTTCCATGTTCTTTTAAATCTGACTTTCAGTGGAAGGGGTTCTACTTCTTCACAGGCTTTTTTGTGTCTAAAGTTACACTTTTACATATCTGAGTTTAGATGCTGTTCTTCGTTCTTTACAGGAACTGTAGAAAGACCAAATCCCTCAAAACTTCCCTCTACAGTTCCAAGTTTGAAAGTAATTTTTCTCATCCCAAAAAGGTGAGCTGAGCATCTTTTTTTTTTTCCCTTCATAATATTCCAAATATAGCTTTCTAGCTGTGTAAACAGCTCCACAGATTGTTCTTTTTTTTTACTGTGTTAAAGACAGTGTACAGCAACTGCGACAGAGCAAAGCTGATGTTGCACACACCTTCTGTGCACCCGTGCCTTTCATGAAAAGCACTCACCATGCTCAAGAGTTAAAGTCTATGAATATCATTATTACAAAGTCTTTATGCCATTTAGCATGCAGGCATTTCATGTGTTTCCGGTTTGCTAACTACAACAGGTGAGAACAAGCTTCAGTAAACACATTTTTTTTGCCTTCAAATTAGAAGTTTAACTGCATTAACATACTGATATGACAGAGATAATTCAAAGGCTCATCATGCCTAAAACTAATATCATATTCCTTTAGAGTCCTGAGATTAAAAAAAAAAAAAAAAAATTAAAAACTGGTCCATGATTAATTATTCCAACTACTATGTATTTACAGGGAAGGAAAAATGTACTACCAAAATGGTAAACCTTCAATTCCTACAGGGGACTCTGCAAGCCATTAAGTACAGAGAGCACAGAACTAAAACTGTGTATAATAAGAAATTTTAACACATAAAGTACCATCTGAAGTTTTCTAAGCTAAAACAGACAATACATATCACTTCCAAACACAACATGCTATAAACTGATTTCTTAGGACAACTAAGGAAAAAAGCTGGAATTTCATACATTCTCTGTAGTTTTGCTGCTAAATTGCACCAATACTGTTATCTTAAAACAAAGACATTTATAATAAAAATCATATCTTTTGTGTTTGGACTACTAATTAATTGCTTTACATTTCCATTTGTAACTGACCTGAAATACTTATAAATAGTGGGTTTTACTTGTATGCGATTTCCTTTTGTTTTGTGGTTTGCTTGGGATTTTTTTTTTTTGTTGTTTATTTGATTAGGCTTTTTTTAATTGGTTATTTTTTGTTGTTGTTGGGTTATGGGGTTTTCTAGAAATTTAAAATCATCTCATTTAACTTTCTTCTTGCTACCTCTTTCTTATTTGTGGTATTGGAAAAGATTCACACTTCCTTTTATAACAACCTACTGGTTTAGTTGATAGGGCTCAAAATGTTAGAGAAGCAAAATCCATTAACAGCTTGGGCAGAAAAATATTATGTAACTGGGTACACAAGGTCATCCATAGTTTTACTGTTATAAAACCACATAACATGTAAAGGAAAAGTTATTTTCTCTTATACGCAATTTCCTCATATATATTTATATGTTGATAACACAATGGATTGTTCGTTGCCACCAAACTGGAGCGCATTATGATACTGAATTATTTCTACTGACTAATATTTTAACAAATAATGCATTTTGATTTTGTAGTTTTACCTGAACTACTAAAGAGGTACCAAGTTGTTCACTTGGATGACTCTTGTTTCACCAGGTCTCGTATGCAAAGGAAAACTCACTCCTAATTTCTTTTGTCACAGGACTTCATAATCTCTCATCTTCTCCACAGACATTTAGTTAAACCTTCCATTCCTTCAAATTTCCCAAGCATTCTTTTAATGGATTCTTTATTACATGCATGTGATGTTCCAAAAGATTAAAGCACCCAACTCCAAGGAATCAAAGAGGAAGTGAACAGATCTCTACAGTGCCTGACAGTCGAGCAGCACAGAATTACAATGGACACTTTCCAACTCTGTCATAATTCAATCAGTAGAATGTTATCAACAGTGGTAAAGCAAATCCATATAGATTACATTTAATATTTGCCTTTAAGAGCCAGTTCTCTTTTTAGAAGTTAAAAGTTACCTAATTTCTGAGATGGGGAAAATCCCAGCAGTTTTTAACAAAAAGAATTATCTAAGTTATTTTAATATCAGCTTCATGGTTCCTGCCTGTAATGTTGACATTAGCAATGATGAATGAATGTCACAATTTCCACAGTGCTCACTTTTGAGAAATGTGCTATTTTGCCACCTTCCATGAGAAAAAACAAAAAAAAAATCCAATACAAATACAATTTTACATTATTGAGGAAAAACTTTTTCCCTCATAACTTCTGGAGAAGTCTTGATTCGAATCAAGATTACAGTTTGGCACCTGAAATTGGCACCTTTATTCTTCCAACCCTTTCCCATTCGTCGCTCCAACCTCCTACACAACTCTCTGTAAATATAAAGAAGCGCCCAGAGCTCCCAAATTGAAGGGCTCTTCACTATTCAGTTTGTCCTACAACGAAGTAAAAAGTATTTTCAATTGGCACCCAAAAGTGTTCTGTGACTCCCTGCACAATGGCAGCTGAACTTGAGAGGTGACACCACAAACACCCATGAGACAAGGGGTGAAGGGCTTAGCAACCAAAGCAGCTCCTGGTAGCCCAAAGTCTACATAACAAAGCAATGCTCTTAATGGAGATGAGTTATGAACAAGTGTTTCCAGAATGCCCTGGAATGAGCAGTGATGGCAAAGTCTAAGAATATAAAAAACCAAAAAAAAACCACCACAAAAAAAGAAGAAAAACAACCCAGCCAACAACAACAAAAATCAGAACTTATTTCTCATTCATTTTCATAATACATTAAATGAGTAATTTGACCAAAGCAGTTTGTTGAGGCCCACTGGATTAACACTCAAAGAGCTACTGAGCAGCAGAGAATGAGGTATTTTCTCAAGGTTGGTTTCTGTGAGCCTTTGGGTTTTGTTAGCCTCCCCCTCTCTTTGTTTTTTTGGGTTTTTTTTTTGTTTTTCCTTTGCTTTGGTTGTTGTGTTTGGCACCTCTTTTTTAACAAGTTGATATTATCTGGATTGTCTTAATTACCCTTGGCAAACTAGGGGACATGGTCTTTAATTATTAGCTTGTTTACTGCCAAATTAAATATATTCTGTTCCACTGGCATCTCTATATACCTATTAATCTTGGGCATAAAAACAAGTTGATATGATTTCAAAAGATAGTGATTGAAAATTTTATATTAATTTACTGTACTGCCTGGCATTTTATATTCTATTTTCTTGAAAATTATATGTAAGTATGTGTGTATGCATATATAATGAAAGATAACTCATTTTACAGCCTTTTTGTAAACAAGTGGGAATGCTCATTGGATACAAGGCATTTTAGAGCAGCGCTTCTTTTGGAATTATATTGTGACATGATATTTCACTGAACGCTACAATTATGAACAAAACACTACATATTGAACAAACATTTTACAGTTTCCTGTGTGACACTGCTATTTATGTACAATGTTAATTTTAATGAGCGATTCTGTCATGGAAAATAAACATGTTTTCATGGTCCAATAAATGAGTCTGTTGATTAACCAAATCTGACAGATTTTAACATCTCATGTTTTAACCCTCTGCCACTATCCACGATGCAATTTCTGCTAAGCTAAATATTTAAATTTGAAATAATCGTTTTTGTTTGCATCATTTGGAAAAAACCTTTACCGATCACCTTTTGCAAACTACAACACACTAAAAATTTATAAAACAAATTTGAAAACATATTCCAACTGCTAGATTATATAATTCAACTGAATTAACATTTTTTTTAAGAGGAACACAATATACATTGCCATTATCAACTACAAAAAACCCACAAAACACTATCTCCAGAAATGCAGGATTATTAAAAATACCTACAAAGTTTCATCAGTGGTAACTGAGAATTTGTATGCATACCAAAATGCAGTCACAGAATTCCTTCATTCTGATAAGCCTATTAAATTGTCTCTCTTTCTCAAGCTTTCAACTTAAGAGACCAAAAAAAAAAAAAAAAAAAAACCCAACAATAACGAATTTGTCTATAGTATAGCATATCACATCTGCCACCAGTAGTAGGTATGCAACCACTGGGATTTTCATTATATTGAAAATGTAATATAAAATTAATATAAGTACAGGTTTGATTTGTTAGAATATAGTCACTATCAAAAGGGCACAAGATGAAATCTTAAGCCCACTGAAACTGGGAAGATCATTTACCAGTTCGGAGATTTTTAAAATCAGTTACATGTTCTAATACTTTAATTTATTCCTCCCTCCATTCTAAGAACTTGGCTGGAAGTTTGATTTTACTTTATTTTATTTTTTGTGAATACTCCTGAGTTGCATAAGTTTCCTCCTACAACAAGGCAAATAGGTTTTGAAGTATTTGCAATGAAAATAATTTTTGTCTTTTCTTTACAAGGAGAGTTCCTCTCGGAGCTGCAAGAATTCAAGAAGTCATACTTCTATTTTTTTATCATTATCATAGAAACCCAAGCTAACAAGACAGATGCTAAAACATTTTAAAAAGCACTCCACCTACTTATTCTTAACGCCTTACTCCTAGCCTTAAAATGTTCCTGTATTCTATTAGGCTCTTTCTAATCACTTAGTAGAGGAAATGTTATTCAGATTTTCGTATTCATATTTTAGGTTTTATACACATGCTCATATCACCAAAACTAACAATAAAAGGAAGAAAGGAAATATATTATTCTATATTCAGGAAGAGACTTCCCAGGATTTCCAGAAAAATAAGTAAAATAAGAATTTTAAAAACACATAAAATTGAAAAAACAAGTAATTATAGAAACCCATGCTCTGCCAATACTTGAAGTTCCCACTCAGGAAGGGAGCTGATAGCTGTGCTCTGCACCAGCACACAATAGCAAGGTTGTGTTTACACTGAAGGTCTCTGTGGTTTTTTTTTTTTTCTTAGCACCTGAGGAAGTGAAGTTGGTGCACAGATAGCTTGGTGACCTTTCAGTTGAGAAAACAATTTGTTGAGCTGAATTTGTGAATAGAAAGATGCAGAGACAATTACGAAAACGGAGATTGATAGAGCAGTTAATCTTACTGCTATTTATATAAACCTTGAACTGTATATCAGCCAACTAAGCAAGTAGAGAAACCAACCACCTTTTTTCACCTGGAAGACAATTCTTTGAGGCAAACTTAGTGCAAATGATTGTTTTATCTGCTTACTAAAATAAATTTTCAGTTTTTCTTTTTACTACAACATGCTTTAGAACTATGAAACCTACTGAAGATTTACCTAGCACAAGAAAAACAACTTATTTTAAGGCTCATTAAGCAATACTTTGAAGACTGACAGTCCTGCTCACCAGGTTACAACTGAATGATGCTGTTCATATACTATTTTGCCTTGGGAATTTAATAACTTTTCTTTAGCGTTCTTGGCTTTCCTGCACAGAAAATTCAAGCACCACAGTCCTACGAAAACTGCAGATGTATAATAATGGGCAGATTTTGCTTTTGAATAGCTACCAATCTATACTAAGTGGTCAAAGTATGGGTGAAGTAGGAATTCAGAAGAGCAGTTATTCTTCTTAAGTAGCATAATTTCCTCTACAAGGAACACACGGAAAACCAATCTCCACATACTCAATCATGCCTTGACAGGTGCCCAAAGAAGAAATAAACTAAAACACAAAGTTCTTCTGAGACAGAGAGCTCTGCATTATCCCCACTTACAGCAACTTGCTGTTCAGTTACACACATGTAATTGGTATGAATCGTCATTAAGCAGATGTGTGTGTTAATTTCTGTAATAGCTTTCTGAGTCTGTGTTTGGGCAACTGAAGTATTCTGAATCTGTGAAGTTCACAATAATTGCTTAATTTGTGAACAGGCACTTAGAAATTTAAGCCAGTTGCCTGAGATTTTATTTCTATCATAGCTAAGATATTAGTTTGTGATACAGCTCCTTTGTTCCTCTGTTCCATGTAGTTAATAGTTGCACACTACTGTTACACCCTTCTCAGTTGCCTCTCTGCCAGGTCATAGCACACACCAGTGTGTTTAATCTCGCCTGAAATGGAAACCTTCCTAAAATTAACATCTTCATTATTCTGCTGCGCAACTTCCCTATTTTTATTTTATGACTTTCCAAGATAGTGTTGCTCATGAATTTCCAATGACATACTGATCTTTCCTCCCTTGTTCTTGATTCCATTTCTCTTCTGAAATTCAGTAAGAGGAGCTAAATACTATGCTAATGTTTTTGGACGACTATCAATGTCTCCATGAAGGTGTTTTTTGTTTCCCTCAAGTAGTAACAAAAGCTAATGTAGAGACTCTGATAACTACAGTATTTTATAGATATGATTTTTTTACCTCTCCTTTCTTAAATATGTTATCCTAGAGGTGCTGTCACACTTGCTGATGGACTTGACTTTGGTCAGCAGTGGGTCCATCTTGGAGCCACCTCTAAAATCAGGCTTAAGGGTTGCATGACTCAAAAACATCCCATTGAAAAAGTGTGAATTGTTTCTGCATTAATAATATCCTATTTAAAGACTCCCATAGTCTGATAATTTTGCAGTTTTCCCAGTAGTTTAACTTCACTATTAGATTAAAATGATGAAATACCTAACAGTAATTTTTCTTTCGAGTTCTCAAAGTCATGCCCATTCTTTTCATGATCCAGTATTAAGGCTTTACTACATACCCAAGGTCTCAACACTGATAGAATTTACTTTATCACGCAATTAAACAGTTTCCCCCTTTGTCTTCAGAATTGTGGTGTTCAGAGAATAAAAACTCCAGTTAAAAAGACCAAAGCAGTTCTGCCTCTAACTGACCACTCCCTTGAAGTCTATAATCCACACAGAGTTTGGAAGTGCATGTCTCTGGAAGAGACAGAAAATCCCGTTCCAAGGCCACAACCAGAGTCCCATTTTGGGATCTCTGGCACATACAGGTTATCTCCCACCCAAACTGCCTGAATTACCCCCTGCTCGGTGACACAAACACATCTCGACCTTTTATTTGAGTTAAATATTGGAAGCTATTGAATGGAGGAATGGATATAAGCAACCTTAATTCTCTATTTTGCATGAAACCAAGCCTTAAAATCCAGGCTGAAATGAAGAGCTTTGTATTTGTGAGTTCCCTTCACAACTAAGGGTTCCTCTGGTAAATCTGAAGAAATAATTAGAAACACTTTTCAATGCCTCTGTTATGAAACCAACTTATAGAAGATTAAGAATCTCAAAACGAGGAAAAACATAACCTGAAACATAAAGGAAACATTAATTAAGAAGCAGCAAGTAAAAGTCATCCAAAACCAATTCAAAGAGAATTAAACAAAAAGAGATGGAATGTCAGTATTCACATTAGTGTGGTAGTGGTAGTGTTCTAGAATGATTTAATGCAATTAAAAAAAAAATCTAGTTCACAAAGCAAGCTGCTTTTAAGTGAGTAAAATGTTACATTAAGGTACAATAAATTTTGACAGTGCCTGACACAGAACATTGGAAAACTACATTTGACTTAAAATAAATAATAAGCCCATGTAACACAAGAAAAAAAAAAAAAAAAGACTGAATAAACATTATGGCTCCATTTCTGCAGTGACCTCCATGCAAGCAGCCACCTGACACAGTTCTGATGTCACTTTTGCTCCCCAATGGCTCTAATAGAAGGATGGAGGCCACACTTGGCATTATTAAACCTTCTTCCAAAGACAATCTTTATCACTTATACTAGGGCACTTAGAATATGAAAAAGCCATTAAATCAAATAGGGACAACACTAATAGATCACACCTACATCCATAATTTTACTAACTTCTTCACATGACAGTTTTGTTTAAAAAAGCAAAGGAACACCATAAAAACCTACCACAAAGCATGCAATTTCAAATGCTTGAAATTACAGGGAACCAAGTATTAGACTTATAAAAAAGAATAGTACAGCAAACTATAAGTAATGAAAACCATGACATTAAAAGTTACTATTAAAGAGGCTGATTATAGTAAAAAAAAAATCACTGTACAAAAATACAACAGAAAAATTGTTACGTTCCCATTATATTTGATGTTCTGGGCACAACAAGTATAAGTACACTCAACTACTGCTCCTGTCTGGTGTGGATTTGGCCGTGTTCCTACTGAACATCTGAAAAGGTTTTCAAAAAACACTGAAAGGAAATAAAGTCAAATAGGATGTGCTGTTCTACAAACAAAACAATTATACAATTTCTCAAACAAAGCCTACTTGAGTCAAGAATCCTTTTATATTCAGGTAAAATACTGCTAATAAATTCAAACCACATATCTGCAAGTGGCTCAATTTAGTCATTGCCTTGAACAGCACACTGGCACACAATAGTAAGAATGCAGTTTAAGTTCAATAAGGTACCACACGGAAGTATCAATCAATAAACAGCCTACCGCTAATCCATCCCAGCAAAAACTCTTTCCATCTTTTTCTGCAGCTCCTGGGTTCCACCTCCATGGAGGAACTAACAGGTCTGCTTTAATGCATCCAAAATTAGTCTGGCAGAAAAGGGAAAACAACAAGGGGCTGTTGTCCTCATAATACCCATAAAAAGGTGTGGCCTTGCGTGCTGGTTTTAGCTGGGTAGAGTTAGATCTCTCCACAGTGTCTGCCATGGGGCTGTGTTTTGGATTTGTGCTGAACACAGGGTTGATAATACAGAGCTGTTTTTGTTATTGCTGAGCAGGGCTTGCCCAGAGCCAAGGCCTTCTCTGTTTCTCATAGTGCCACGCTGGCAGGGAGGCCGGGGGTGTGTGGGATTTTGGGAGGAGAAACAGCCAGGACAGGTGACCCAAACTGACCAAAGGGATATTCCAGATATTCCAGACCATGACATCCTGCTCACTGTATAGAGTGGGGTGAAGAAGAAGGAAGTGGGGGACATGTGGAGTGATGCCATTTGTCTTCCCAAGCCACTGTTGTGTGTGATGGGGCCTTGATCTCCTGGAGATGGCTGAACCCCTGCCCAACCATGGGAAGTGGGGAAGCAATTCTTTGTTTTGTTCTGCTGGTGTGTGAAGCTGTGGCTCTCCCCATTAAACTGCCTGCATCTCAACCCATGAATTTTCCAGCTTTTACCCTTCAGATTCTCTCCTGATCCCAGTGGTGGGGGAGTGATCAAGTGGCGGCCTGGGGTGAAACCACAACACCGCTATAAGAACAAACCACCCAAAGGTGGAAATGCCATGTACTGTGAGAAGAATGCAGTTTGGGGTCATGAAGAGCAGTCTTCACCCACTGGTTAGTTTACTGCACTGGTAAATAAAAGTTCACAGGGTTCCAAGGTTTTTCCAAGATTTTCACACATCAAAGCCTCAAAACAGGAGAAGGAAAGAGGGAGAAGTAATTTTACCTCCCCACACTTCAACATGCCTACTGTAAAATCCCTAACTGGTGTCCCCCAATTTTTCCAAGCTGGATTGTTAGGAAAGAGATTTAGAAAGTCTCCTACTGAAGCAACAGCAGGTTTGTTTTTTTTCAGGGACTTTGCTCCCAAACATAAGCAATTTTCCTTTAAGGTCCGAGATGTCTTAATATTCAAAATGACAGAACATGCAGCCTCCTGCTGAAAAGCCTTCTGTGTATCATTATAGACAGAAGAACTGGGGCTCATTCTCTGAAGTTCTGCTGTGAATTCATTATTAGCTATAAAATCCTCTCTTGGATCAAGCCAATAGCTTAGCTAACCCAGTTCTGTCAGCAGAAGGGGTCACCAGTGGAAGCACAGCAGCTTCACCTCCACCCAGGGTTCCTGACTTTTATACTCAACTCCTCCCCTGGAAGTGTTCAAAACCCAAGTAAACACACAGCATTTCACAACATGGCTTAACGTGCATGGTGTTGTCACAAGTTGGACTACATCTCTGAGGTCTTTTCCCAACTCAGTGATTCTGTGGCGTACCAGAAGGTAGATCCCCCTGCCTCATCCTTTTGGCATCCCTCTGTGCCCATTGCCCACAGATTCTTCCCATCATTTTTGAGCACACTGGTACCATATCCCACAAACATCCTGTGGCAGCAACTTCCAGGAGGTCACAAACCAGTGTAAACAAATACTTTTTTTCCCCCATCTGTTTTACACATCTCTGCTCATTCCTTTAGACGTCCCTAGTACTGACATTATTTCCCAATCAGCTCTGCATTTGCTTGACCATTTAAATGATTGGGTTTTTTAATAACTTTAGTCCTACCCCTCATTCACTTCAGATTAAAATGTTGAGGCTCCTCTCTTTACTGGCAGCTACTCCACACCCTTGATAATAATACCCCATTTTCTCTAATTTCTAGTTTCCTAATTTTTAAAATTTCCAATTTTCTCTAATTTCTTGAGAAATTACTAATTTCATTTTCAACTCTTTCTCAAAATTAAGAGGACAACTGCACACTGTGCTCAAGAAGATTTTGCATTAAGTTAGTATTCCTTAAAAAAAAATACGGCCTACATTTTCTTTTAAGAAAAAAAAAAAAATTAAACCAACAATCTCCACCATTTGCCAAAAGTTACTCTAAATTGACTACTGTTGTCACTGATTGTCACTGATAATTGGGACAAAAGAATCAGAATTCATATGAACCATATGAGAGAAGAAAATGTTACTTTGGCTAGACTGCTTTCTTCCTGACAATTCCTAGAAGGCTCTACAGTTTGGGAGAAAGGAGAAAAATTCTTGAAAAAAAAAAGTAAGAATAATTTTTTCATTAATAAAGTAAGAGATATTTAACGTAACTCCTCTAAAAGCATGTAAACTCGAGAAAATCCTAACACTGCCAGTTATTTCAGTTCTACCAAGAAGGCTCAAACCAAGATATTGCAAACAAACCATTTTAACATTTCAGAATACATCCTGCTCAATAAAATCCTAAAATTTTGTCTTTTTAGAACTTGTCAATTTCTGATGTATGATAAAGATGCAGTTTTCTAATCACTTACATTTTCTACTTGCTATGAGATTTAAAAGAATAAACCTTGTGCTTTATGCAGTAAACAGTACTTGAAGTGGTGCTGTATACCACTACCACAAGTGCTCCCTTTTAAAGTTCCACAGCAAATGGCTTTATGTGTTTATTGTATGTCCTAAAAAGATAATCAAGTAGATTGCATGGGGATAGAATCAACATTACTGAGCCAAAACAGGTAATAAAGCAGAAAGTCATTACACTGGTTTCTGCCAATACAATCTCTTGTTATCAGGCAAGCATATACAGTAACACATCAGTTGTCTTTTTTTTAATTCTTATTTCATGAAGGGAAAGGGCTTTCCAATCAAAACTGTCTACAGAAAAATTTTTAAGGCCCATAGAACTTCACAATTGCATTGAAGATGCAGACAATGGAAACAGACCAAAAAGTCCTGACTAAACTACAAAGAAAAAAAAAATCTAAAACTACCTCATCAAGGCTTTTCTTACCCTGAAAAACAGTGAGATGTGGTTATGCTTTTTACTAATATGAACAAACTCATGAAAGGGCAAGATGAAGTAATTGCCTTTAATATTGGTATTTCATGTAGCTGCACAAATTTTTGTCTATGGAAGTGGTGGATAATACACAGTTTATGCCAATGAGCATTGGAATCCATTTAAAAAACAAACTACTCACTGCTCTAAATTAGTCATATGATGCAGACATTATAAATCTCTTTAATTCTCATTCTTATAACGACTATAAGTTTCATTTTTATGGTGCTTGAAATCACAACAGTCCATAGAACACTCAACAGGCACATGTTTTAGGGCATAATTTAAATATTACTGTCCTGCAGGTGATAAAAGGCAGCAATCACCCCTTAACAGATGGGAAACCAAAAAGATCAAGAGGCTTTTTCCTCATCATAGAGATCAAATTGTCCTCATTTACAACATATCAAATCAGAGTGACTTTACTAGATCAAAGCAAATCAACTTAACAGATCTGGGCTAGCTATTTATTATTTTTCTCTCTTGCTATTAAATTCACAAACAATAGCACAGAACTGACCATAAAAAAGATTCAGTAAAAACTTAATATAGACAAAACAGTCATCAACAAATTAACATTAAAAAAAAAAATTAAAAATATCACTTGGTCTTTTGCTTTGGCCAATTTGGTAGATGTTTGGGATTTTTTGGGAAAGAAATGCTAAACCAGTAGTTCATGCATGCCTAACTTCAGGTGCCTTCAAACACACAATGTGTACCTACTTGAGTTTGTGGTAATGAGATTGATATTTAACAAAACCCAAATGCCTGTCTGTCATAGCTACGATATTAGAGAAAAACAGATTCATGCAACAGCACAAAAATGTCATGATAATACAGTTTTTGGGTTTTTTTTTTCATAGCATGAGTTCCCAATGATCTTCGAGCTAACTTTGAAGTTTCCAAATCACAGTTTTAAGAAATCAAGAAAAAAACACAAACAGGTCAGACCCAAACACTCGGCTGCAAACTTCATTGATGCTTGAGATTCTCGTTCCCTTCTCCCCAAATTAAAAAATCAACAGAAAACAATATTTGATATCACAGCTGACTATGAATACACTTAAGCATAAAACTGAGAACATATCCTTGAAGGTTGCCATGAAGTTCACATTTCTTCACTAAGTGTTACTCATTTATATTAATATAAACATGATGCAATTAAAGAGCAAACTGAATAGACTGTTCTCTTTAAAGCTCTGTGTTACTCATGCTTATGCTCTGTGCCTCTCACTGCCACATATCTATAAAAAATGAGACTCTCTGAAGAGTACCCAAAGTTTAAATGTCTTGTGTCACACAGACTTTGTAACTTCTCCAGAGGTACTCCACAATTCCACCCAAGTGCAAAGCACAAAACATCAAGCTGAGCAATCAAACTGAAGTAATTCAGCCTCCTCTGTATTTGAATCCTGTATTTCCACTTAAAAAACCAGCAACAACTTCTTCTCTGGACTCTTCCACCTCAACACCCTTCACTCCCAGCAGCTTCCATGTCATCCTTGTCTGTTCCACCACCACACCCTGAGCTGCAGCACCAGCTGCCTGCCACAGTTAACTTAAAAATACAGATGTGCTGAATAATGGGTGTAATTAGCCAGCAGCAAACACAGCCAACAACTATGATCTCCACTAAAACTAAGGGGAGTGTTTTATTTCTCTCAAATTTACTCCAGTTCACAAGGTGACCAAAAAAAGCCAAGCAAGGCATGAAGGGGAAAGGACTCAAATAGATGAGTTGCATAAACTTCACTTCCAGAGTCATTGGTAGATGAGACTGAAGAAAGAACAAAAAGCAACAGAATTAATCAATCTTTTTAGATTTACAAGTTTAAAAAAAAAAATCATCAGGAAAACTTCTCACTGACAAATCCACCTTAACAAAGCCTGAACATAATGAAAACAAGAACCCCCCCAAAAACTAAAAATGTCTATATTATGAAGAACCAAGTATTCTTCTTCCATTCTTTATTATTCTTTAGTATTTCTGCTTGTTTACTGAATTTGTCTTTATAAGCTTATGACCACAAGACTTAATGAAAATACCCTCAGAAAAGTCTCACACACATCTATGAAAAAAAAAAAAGGCATTATTCTATTTCTATGCAAGCAAAATCTACACAACCAAAACACAACTAAAACACCACAAACTGCAACTAAGCACAGTCAGGAAATTCTACCTCCTCCATCTTTTGGCAAAATATAATTTATAGTTACTTGTCATTAAGGCAAATCCTATTAAAAGAAAAAAAGGGGGGGGGAAAGCCTGTCATTGTGTGAAAACTTCAATTTCAGGAAGCTAGGACTCAATTCCCAGCACAAACTCACATATAATTCAACACTAGATCAGCTTCTCAAATGTAGTTTATAGCATTATGACTAAGGGGTAGTTGAATTGATTTTCAATTCAAGTCAGAAATCAAGTTAACCTCAACCTCCCAGCAAACAAGTACATTCTAGTAAAGTAGGACAAAAATATCTTAAGGTTTGTCATTAACAGCAAGCCCAGTTGCTAACGTAGCAAAAGAAAAAATAAAATCACTCTAAAAGTACAAAACTCCTACCAAAGATTCTGCAGAAAACGCATTGTCCAGGATAAGAGTGTCCTTTCCCCCATGATGAGGATCCAGCTACGATATATTTGCCACTTTCAGACAATAATGTAGTAATAACAATAATAAATACATATAATACTGTAATTTAGTTAAAGCAGAAACGATCTGTTTACTCCTGTCACACTATTCCAAGCACCTCCATTAGTCTGACTTGTCAGGCAGTGCAATGTCCTCAGCAGCATCACCAACAAGGCCACAAATTCAGTGGCCCTGCTCAATTTTTCACTGGAACTCAGCAAGCAAACAAACAGAAGGATGAAAACCAAACCACACAAAATATCAGTGCTTTCTACATGTTCAAGATGATTGTGGTCATACAGGTGTGGCCGTGGAACAAGCAAAATAAGTGAGAGCTAATAAATTAAAAGGATTTACTTGCAAAATACACCTAAAACTATCCTTTTGATACAGTCTATCATAGGGAGTAAAAGATCTAGTACTAACTTTTTCTCCTCTACCTCCACATCTCTGAGGAAGAACAGCATTGGCAGTGAAAATAAGAACTTTAATTAAAGGTCCAATTTACTTAAAAAGTGTGATGATCACACTGAAAAATTGCACATATTTCTATGTAAAATTATATACACAGTATAAATACTCTTGAATTTCATAATGGCTAGACAGTATGAAAACCAGTTTGAAGGCCAGGCTAGTCAAAATATTAAAGGTTCAGAAAAATCCAAAAGTATTAGTGGGCTTTTCAGTATATTATTACTATTCCTGTTATTTACCTAAGGGTTTTACTTCTCTTGAGAAAACAGAAGTCAGACTGTGGCTGAATCACTTAACATCTCCCATGTTGGAAGGTTAAACCTCTGCTCAGAACCAAGGTTTTCACATTGAAAAAGAAAAAAAAAGTCAGCTAAGAAGAGGACTTAGATTATCAGTAAAATATCTCTGCAGAATTAGCTGAATGTTTCTGGAAAACATGCTCTCAAAAATTGAATTTCTGAACAGAAAAATAAAGCAGTCAGACTGAAAAATGCACCCTCTTCTTCAGGGAATCTACAACCACAGACCCTAACTTTTAAATAATTGCTGTCTATTGAAAACCTTCCTAAGTTGCCTGATACAATCTAAATAAACTCAGGAATAAATGTTATCTTTACTTATCAACTGATCAAGAATGGTTTTTATTATTTGGTAGCAATTAAATCTTAAGATATTGTCCATGAATGAACAAGAGCTAGGTAAATGAACAATACACTGAGTGTAAATGTTTTCAAGTAGTGTTCTGGGAAGGATTTAGTAACATTCTGCTTCAGAGTGCGAAAATTGGTTAATTATTGAGAAAACAGAATAAAGCACCATTTCTTTTATATGTACTTATATAAATGTTTTTTTCAATGGTGTATTTTCTTCCTGGAATGATTATAATCTCTACTGAAATCAAAGACAGTTTATTGAAAGAACAGAACTGAAATGCTGCCTATGACACAATAAATAAAGACATCTCCCAGTGCAAACAATTTTTTTGACCTTTACCTATCTTTTGAGATTGATACAAAAAAGTACAAATACTGCATCACTGTGTTCTTGGTAAGGATTGGCAGCTTGCCTTTTTTTAGGTAAAAATATGAGTTTATTAAAGTTAGGAGAAATTAGAGAAGAATATAAACAAACATCATTTATCACCTTAATACTACTCTCCTCACCCATAGTATAAACTCCAGAAATGCAATCATAGAACACACCCATTTACCATGAACGCCCCCCCCCACTAGAAACCAACACACCAAAAAACCTGATATGGAATTGAATCACAAAGACTGTGCCAATTTATGGTACATTTCAATGGTTGAAATATATTTCAACATTTGGGATTTGATGGGGTTTTTTTTGATAGGGCTTACTACTTTATAAAGGCTTGGTAATGACTCAGAACAACTGACATGTACTCTCAAATTAGGGAAATGAGCCTTTACCAGACTATTTTTTTCTCTTGGGTAAAAGACATAACCAGCAGTCATTTATCAACATGATCTAAAGTTGTTTGCTTATACAATACCTACACCAAAGTTACAAGGAAGCCAGTACTTGTGGGCACTTGAATTTCTTTGCATTTCTCTCTGATTGCTGTTACATAGGCTGAAATCACACACACTGATCATATACGAGTACATGTCTTATCTTTAAGCTACAAATTATAAGGACAGTTACAAAAAATGGTATCCTAAAATTTAAGCACAAAAACATTAATGAAACCTCACTGAACGGGCAGATCAACACAGCATTCAGAGTGTTACCTGGTGGTTTTTTCCCCATCAATGTATTCCATTAGCAATCTTGGCAAAACGTATCAACAGAAACCCGTACAAAAAACCCAAGATACATTCTCAAGCTCCACTCTACAAATTAAAGTTTCAACTGTTACAAAAAGTTCTAAAGCATTTTTCTTCACTGCTGCCCAAAGACATCATCTACTACAACAAATATTTTGAAACAAGAGGCAGGAATTCTTGGTCTTGCCTGGATTTTTTTTTTTTCCTATATCTACAGCAAAGATACAAAACTTGCTCCTCCTATTTGCATATACACCTATTTCATTAAGTGCATCACCAGCACTACAATTTCTGTACATTCCTCTGGGATTATACCAATTTGGAAAGTCTGTTTTACTGCTTTTGTTGACAGTACAGCTCCGTGCAAAAGTACAAACACAGAACTGATTGTTTCTGTGTCAGTTCTCCAGTCAGCTTTGCAGGAGATCTCCTTACATTAATCCCTTAAAAGCTGCTTAGGCAAAAAAAGCACTCCCTCACCTCAAGTTGTTTTAGACAAATATAAATACAAACTCTAACTCTGTGGACTTCTCTACAAGCAGCCTGATTGCCATCCATTGAATCTCTTGCTGTGACAAGGAAATTTCAGTTCGACATCGTTAAGTCAGGGCCTTTAAAACACGGAGCTGATGTCTATTGTGAGCCATACCAGAATTGTTGCACCTTCTTAAATGGGTACTCTGATGCTCAGCAGCAACATGGAAATGTGGCAGAAGCAGGATGACATCTCAGCCTCCCACCTTTTTAGCTGTAAGTGTCTGATAACAGTTTCAACTACCTCATTTTCATCTCTGTGTGATATAGCCTGCAGGACTTAAAAAGAGTAAGAGAAAGTTACATACTTTTTCATCGAAAATAGTATTCTTATCAAAATTGGTTTTGTTCAAGTGTAGTTTGAAAACATTTTCTATCTAAGTTTCAAGACACTTGACTAGGATTTTTTCATTTTGCTAGAACTTTTCTGTTTTACTGTTCGAATTTTCACTTATTTCATTCTATAATGGTTTGATTTTTTTCAAAATCAAATAGGAATGATTCAACATCGGTTAGGCAACCAACCTCAATACACACAAAACTAAATTATTGGTGTATTCCTTCTTTGGTAAACAAAATTTTTACCCTGAATTTGAGTGACAATTAAAAAGAAGGATTTCCTAAGGAACAGATTATTTTCCAACTTATTTTGCCAGAAACAACCAAGGAAAAAGAGCGAGTTCCTTCTCTGCCCTCTTCAACCTGCTTCCCAGTCATTCATTCATTCCTATCATCCAAATGCCATTTTTGACTGTATTGTCTAGATTCCCTGAGCCTCCCAAGAGCATCTACATTTCACAAACTGCTTTTGTACCTGTGGCAACATTCTTCTGAGGCCCCTGCAGCTCAAGTGCCCCATCATAACCTTTTGTTTCCCCATCCTTAGTTAAGTACGTTTTTTGCCATCTCACAAAAGTTATATAAAATCATTCTGGCTACAGCTGAAAGACTTCATGGTAAAGGACCCAAGAGAGTGAAACATCTGCACTTGACCTAAAAAAAAAAAAAAGAAAAAAGGGAAAACAACAACAACTGAAACAAACAACCTAAAGAAAACAAAAAAACAACAGGCGGAAAACACTAACAAATAAAATGCCACAAGATACAGAGTATGTTAAGGCTATAGCATGAAAGCTGACACTTCCATGTGTCAACACATCATTTTATTCACAGATATAATACCAGGCAAGCACTTGTCCCGCTCTTCCTTTTGAGCAGAAAAAACACCTGTTTATATTAAAGGGTGCCAAACAAACATGCACTCACCAACTAAACCCTAAATAATAGATATTCCAGGATTTCCCTTAGCCCTTGGGAGGAGCCATGGTTCAGCAGTCACAGCTGCATAATACAGCAGCTGTGCTCAGGGCAGGTGAAGGAGTGGAGGTGGACTCAAGGAGTCACCACATCCCTTTGCACGGGAGCAGCAGCACCGTCACACGGCGATGGGCAGCAGTCATGCAGAGCCACACTCTGTCAGCATGCAGCATGGCTTGGCTCCTGCCCCAGCTCTACCTGAAATGACCTTGTGCAAGCTGTCAGTCAACCCTGCCCAAGCAGACATCCCCAGGCAGGGCACGCTCAGGTCCAGCCAGGATTGCAAACAGCAGCGTGGCGAAGAAGAGCGGCGACGGCGCCGCGCAACCTTGAGGTGCAATGTTCACTGGAATTCCCAGCAGCACCCAAGGAAAGGGGTTGAATCTCCCCCAACATACACTAACAGCAGAATGTTTTGAGGTCTTTGTGACCCACAATTATTTTGAGATGCTAGGATGGATTTTGAGAACGCTTGTGTGACCCTTCTGAGCTCAGAACCACAGTGCGTGAAGATGGCAGCGCTAAACCCACAACAGACCTCATTGCAGGAGGCCTCCTAGCCAAAACATCCACCTCTAATGCTTACTAAAATCATCAGTGCACCCTTCAATCACACTGAGGGGTTATTAATTTGTTTTATGTACATTTCCATTTGAGATATTTTTGTAATTACAAGTCCAGAAAGAACCACCAGATCTGTCCGCTCTGAACTCCTGTAGATGCCAGGAAATAGTTTCACATAAAGAAAGTCAATCAAGGCCAAAGTGATGGAAGGAAAAAAAAAAAAAAAGAAAAAGGTACTTGGCTAATTACACCTTTATCACAGCCCAGTCACAGCAGAGCAAGGCTCCACCATGCACCTCTCCCCTCAGCCTGAGAGCCCAGTGACCACATGGCAGCCCATCCATTTTTCTCTTGCTCATTCTGGTGCCTTCTCTTTTCCCACCCTAGTCTGACCTCTTTAAAGGTCAAAACTTTTAACTGGCTTTTAAGTTGCTTTTGCTGATGCCATGTAACCTGCTACCAGCCACTTCCATTTTCTGTCTGTGCAGTGGACAGAAAACCTGACACTTCCTAATTAACCAGTTAACAGCTAGATCCACCCTGGGGTGCCAGGCAAGAAAAGGCCTTCCCAAGCCTGAACAGCTCTGAGTGGTGGCACTCATCAGCCCTGGCTCTACAAGTCACTGTGTCTTACAGGTTTGAGCTCTGAAAAGCAAGCCTACCCCTCACACTTGGAGAAAAACCTTTATACTTGTTCACCTGTGCTTAAAAACACCATCTGCTGTCTGATCTCAGAACGCACTGCCTCTTTTCATCCCTCCTTTTAAAGCACTGACAGCACAGAAATGTACACATCTTCCATTCTCTGTATGGGGCATTTTCTTTCCCGCTATTCTGAGCTCATCTCTAGTAATAAATTGGTATTTATATGCATTAAATAAAGAAAGAGAATAATTTCCAAGAGAGCAGCTTGCTGTTAGCAGATACTTAGCCTGACACTTTGGTCAAGTCATTTAATCTCCCCCTTCTCTTAAAATAGAGGACTATTTTGATAGTTGTTTATAAACAGTTTAGGACTCCAAGCAAGTCTGAAAAAAATATGAAACATGGTTTTATTATTGAAAAAAGGGATGTTGATAAATGACCATCATATTCCAAATTAAAACAGATCTGATAATGAAAGCATAATATTGCTTAACTAATCTCATTTTCTCTGGTCTGAAATAACTACATGAATTAGTAAGAAACAGCTGCAACACAACATTCCTTTTACATGTGCTATTTACTTAATATTGAGTTTATGGGGGGAAGGAAGAGATCTATTTGAGAACATGGCTTTCCAGACAAAAAGAAAAATTAGTAAAGATGGTGAGAAAGGAAGGGAATTGACCTACCCTCAGTGTTGGTCAAAACTTGTTTCTTCTTTCCCCTGAAACTATATCCCACTTTTAAAACATCATGGGATGGGGGAAAAAAAAGAAAAAAATAGGAGGCACATTGATTTCCCTCCAGCAGCCTATGAATGATTTACAGCTGTGAGCTAAGAAACAGTTTCCTCTATTTCATTATAAACTTATACACACAGTTTCTTAATCTGATGCCATGAATTTGGTACAAATGTCACAAAGTCTGTGCTGAGCAAGGAAACTGTGTTGCTCATCTTTTTCAGCATATCAGAACTAACCTCTGTTTTCAAATTCTTACTTACAAAAAAAAAAAAAAAGCAATGTTTCCCAATCATTAGATCATTACCAAAACAATTCATATCATGGAATATATCCAGGTAAATGCACAGAGCCAGGACTTGACACCAAGTCTGCTAAACTACTGCTACAGTCTTAGGCTTCCCCCACCTATTTTTACTTTGACATCTGACCCTGTAAAAAGAAAGGAATAATTTGCCAATATGACTGTCTTGCAAATGAACTAATTAACGCTGACAAATCCTCTCCATGAATATAAAGTAACAGAATTTAATTAAGCATATATTGGAACTCCTTCACATGTTTATTCACACATTTACTACAGTGCTTCTGGGGTCTTTTGCAGCTTCTCAAAATTTAAATACTGAAAGACTAACTCTTCTCAAGTGAAAACCTGTGAGATTGATATTATTTTAAAATTACAAACATTTTACTACTATTTGTTAATTTTAACAGTGTAATAGTTGTCAAAAATTAGTAATTTTAGTTTGCATCTACAATACTCATGTTTAAGAACTCACTTGATTACATCATTATTGAAACAGGAAAATAAAACCTCAGAACGTACTAAGTTTTGAAAGCTGAAAAAATAAAAATGAAGGTTGGGAAGGGATAGGAGCAAGTACAGTCGAACTCTGGTGGTAAATGACAAAAACTGCCAGGCCCTCCTTTCAGCAGGATAAAGGGACAGGAGAGGGTTTCTATTTCATTATTTTTCCTCGCTCATTGTAATGTCTAGTTTGGCCAGAAGAGACAATCTAGAGCTTACAGACTACACAGAATTGGAAAAATGTAGTATAATTCAAACCAAAGTAAAAAAACCCAATCAAACAAGAAACCAACAGAAAACAACAAGCAAAAATCTCCAACCCCCCAAAAAAGCCAACAACAGCAAATAACCCACAACACACCATCATCAAAAACCAAGCAAACTACAAAAATATTCTAAATTGAGCTGTCCCTAGACTTGTTTTCTTTAGAAAGAGCTTCAGATTTTCTTACTCAAAAGTGTTTAAGCTGTTTTGCTACTTATTGAATCAAAGTTGTCCACACAACACATAAGAATCCTTTCAATACCTAAAGTGGTATTTGAGTCCACTGTAGAAAGATACTTCACCTTGCACATCTTGCAAAAAAAAAAATCAATTAAAAAATTTAAAACTTATTAATTACAGTGTTCTAGTACCCTAATTAATGGAGTAAGAACCTCAAAATGTCTTTAGCACAGAAAATTTTACAGTGTAATTGACCAATTCAGGATTCATGCTGAGCACTGGAGATGCCTTAGCAGCCACTATCACACATTTCACACAGTAGTAAAAAAAAATTTCTTCATCAGTCAAAGTGAAGGAGAAATATTCTTGTGCATGTTCACATTTGTGGGCATTTTACAATACTAAGTAGTCCCTGTCCCTAATTTGCATTTATTTACTCAGGTAGATATTATGGCCAACCATTACCAACAGAAGCAGCTGATGATGTCTTCTCCCAATTAATTTTTATTACAAATTCCCATGGGATTATCAAACCCAACATTCACAAAAGCTTCTGAACTGGAGACAGATTTTCCATTCACCAGCCCAAATCTGTTTAGAGCTGGTCTTGAGTCCACTCTTGAACACTTTCCTCCTCATCTACCTAGGAGTCATCTCCTTCAGACTTAATTAGATCACCACAAATCCCATTGTGCTGCTGTAGTACCGCATAGGCTGAGTCAATGAAAACCCTCCCCACCACTCTGCTACTTTCTTCCCTCTCCTCCCTTTTCTAAAGATAATAACCTTTAAACACTCCCTACATACCACAGATCAGATCAGATCCTTCTCAGGTAAAGACAAGTATGTTTAAGCAAGGTGTTATAACCAACTTTTCGAGTATATTCAACAATTAAAAGTTTGGGGTTTCTTTATTTAGACTGGGTCTTGCCCCAATCTCTTCAATGCTGGGGCGTTACCCTGATACTAGTTCCCTTCTCATGAACTACAGCTCAATCAAGAGGCAAGAACTAAACTTGAAGTCTGCCTTTCAAAGGAAAAGAAAAAAACAAAAAAACAAAAAAAAAAACCAAAACAAAAAAAAACCCCACCAAATAAAAACCCCTCACACTTAAAAAAAAGCCCTAGCAAAATGACACTCCTAAACCAAGACAAAATCAGAACTCAAAAGAAAACCAACTAAAAACCTAACTAATTTACCCAGAACCAAACTCATTTACCCAGGTTTTTGGTGGTTTTGTTCAAGGTTTTTCTGTTGGTTTTTTTTTTCTTTTTTCTTTTTTGTCGTTTCTGTTGAAGCAAAGCCTTTGTGATAACTATTACCTTGGATTTCAGTGTAACATGTGGAACATGTTTTGTACAAGTTTTTTTAAGTAATCTGGATACATTCCCCATACTGTGATCTCCCTGGCCATTCCAACTCACACAACATGGACAATCCAAGTCCAGCTAAGAATTAGGAACCTGAAATGCTCTGGTGCTACTCATACCCAGCATATGTGTTAGGCAGAAAAACTGACTTATACTCAGTTTGGATATAGAAATTCCATATATATATGGACTATAATGTCCATCTTTGCTGTATATTGTCTGCAGAGTTTATTGCAGAAAATAGCAACTATAAGTTACCACATACAGAAGCACAGAATATTTCAGATTCATTCTTTATGAAACAGAAGCTGAAGCTGAAAATTGTTTGTATTTGCTCTATACCAAGAAGAAATTTAAAGACTGTTTACCTGGAAATCCAGTGTAAAGCTATTTAACAAGATCATTTTTATGAGATATATTATAGATGGGTAGCAGTTGATTTCTTTGAATCCACAAAACTAAAGCAATACGTATACAAACCAGCTTGGTAAGATGTTCCTGTAGTACCCTAAGTTCTTTGTCTAGTTATATTTATATGTAACTAAATAAGATCAGCTTGAGGTCTGTATAAAATCACCCAGAAAACCTCGTTTCTCTGAAGAAGTCACTGTTCTGCACAAGGCAGGGAACATTTGTGGGAGGCTGAGAACCAAGGAAGCCGCGTACCCTTGACAGATTTAGAACTTCAGCTGAGGCATGACAGAAGAAGATACAATTCAGCACAGCTTCAGAAAAGCAGCTCTTTGCCAGGAAGAATGCAGTGAAGTTCTGGGCCATCTTTCTGGTCCTTTCTAGCACACCAGCTTCTAAGATATTTCCCCAAGACAAAAAGCAGATAGCCATTTCATTTTTTTATGCCTGGCTTCCTCCCAGTGCTTTCAGGCAGCCTCATCATAACTGTATTGAGCTTAGTGGCTTTTCTTTTTTTCCCCACTCCAAGCACTTCATTTTACTTCCATTTTTAAAGGCATTTCTTTCAGAAGAGCTGCCTGCTGAAGCAACATCTGTTTGGAAGCACAACAGCCTTACCAAAATTTGGCCTACAGGGTTTGTACCTGCTTTGCCTTTTGTTACGATAAGCCTCACAATTGTTCTCAAAGACAGGTCCATGGCAATATGGACATAAGAAATAGGTCTCTGAACAGGAGCCATGAGTGTATGTAGGATAACATGCTTTGGAGCAAAACCCAGTAATTTAGAAGGAGGAAGACTGCATCAGACTAACACAGCCTTATTTTCAGCATGTTTTCCCTATAATACCTTAATTCCATGTAAAACCAACCAGTAATTCAGGACAGAGTACAGAAGTTAGAGTAAGTATTTGGATTAAAGGAAACAGCCTGAGCTCAAGATCTCCTGTAACACAAATAACAGATAAAGATAGACAAGTACCCCTCTCAAAACTACCAAAATATCTCAGTTGCTTCAGAACCAGAATTTTCTTTCCAATGGGCTTCTTGGTTGGACTTGTTCTGGTTATCATGTAATCTCATCCAGGTTCACACAGGACAATTCTGACCTGAAAATCCCATGACAAAGGCAATGCCCCAGATTATCACCTCCCTCCATGGGGCAGGAAATACAGACCAATGTTCTGCTGACATGTGAGCAGCTTCCACACAGGACTTGTGCTCCATGGGAATGGTGTGCAGGCTACAAACAATGCTCTAGGTCCATTCAAACTGATCTAAAAGCAAGCCAATATAAAACGCAACTAAACAGCGCAAAAAAATAAACTTACAAAGCGAGTTTCACAAAGGCAGTGCTACCCAGCAGTTTTGTGTTCTAACCTCCTCTTTCAAGGCATAGTGGAGAGACAGGTCAAAGGAAAAAATAAAACAGCTGACTGTGCAGAAGTGTCAGGACTTTGCAGACAAACATGCTTTGTTGGCTAATAATACACACTTCATACTCCAGAGAGAATTGCTACCTATGCAGAATCCTTGAGATTCAAGATCAGGCTAGGAGAAACCCAAACAGGGTCAGCAACAGCACGTGCAGGAATCCAAAAGTCACATCACACTGTTAACTGTGAAAAACACACATGGAAAGGGGATATGAAAAAAAAAAAAAAAATCAAACAGCACTGAATTTGCGTATGCCAGAGACCCCTCAAGGAATCCACACCAAAGAAAAGTAACACAGTCAGAGCATGTGAGTAACCAGCCCAAAAACCCTGCCAAAAAAACATTAAGAAACCACTAAAAATTAAAAATTCTCACTAATCATATTAGCATAGCCATTAGATGCTCTCCATGGGTAATTAAATATATTTCCAGTTTTTGCAACTTTAAGTGCAAAGAACGGGCATTTATCCAGGTAACCAAATGTTCACAGGAGGAGGCATCAGTTTTTTCACAGAAGAATCTTTCAGTAAAACTGATTCATGCAGCCAATTAGCAGCAACCATTCTCTCTCTTTGCCATGAGACCTTGAATCTTTTCCCATCTTCTAGAGAAATAAAAAGCTACTTGGGTAGGTGACATGCCTAAAAAAAAAAAAAAAAAGCTGTTTAGATGAGAAGAACAGTGAATACAGTATTTTCCATGTTTACAGATTGATACCTCAGTTCTTAAAATTAAACAAGATTATCCAAAAAAACACAACAAAAAAAAAAGCACAGTCATCATGTTCTTTTTCTACAGTTTTTTGAATTATCGTGAATCAACTACAAAAAGCACTCAACATTAGTGTCCATGTTTATTGCAAAACACCATATCTACTGTTCTCAAGAAAAAAGATTACATCTCTTTTTTATATGCACATAATCTCTCCTGGGACTTGGGCTTGCTTTAAATGTGCATCTTTTCTCTAAAAATACTTTGTGGTTGACTAACAGAAGCTGTTTTTATTGTGGCAATCAGAATATAGTTTTACTACAATGTTATGATCAGCATTTTGGTGTCATCTAGATCTTAATGTCTTGCATAATTGCTTAAACTCTCACTGAAGTATCCATTTGAGGTGCATCAGTGTTCCTGCTTCGTGGCAGATCTGACCAAAGACAGTTAGTCTGAAGCTCTTAACACCATATCATAAACTGAAAATATTTTACATAAAGACAAAGATTTATCCACACACCAAACTTTATTGGAAATATTTATCCAGTCAACAGCACACACTAAAAGGGTAAGAATGATGCCAGGAACTTGAAATACCAAAGTCCTGCCAAACTTCAGCAAATTACTACAAAAAACAACACTCAACAGAATCACTGCTGAAAAGGTTTTCCTTTTTGCCTTTGACTGCAAAATGCCCTAACGCATTACTGAATCACACAAAAAGAGTAATACTTATTTCAACATGAGACAAGAAATAATCAATTACTGATAGGCTGCATAGTGCTCTCAGGAATAGCAAGAACAGTAAGAGAATA
Organism: Dicaeum eximium; assembly: GCA_013396995.1. Taxonomy (NCBI): domain Eukaryota; kingdom Metazoa; phylum Chordata; class Aves; order Passeriformes; family Dicaeidae; genus Dicaeum; species Dicaeum eximium. The sequence goes on from VWZP01007022.1 coordinate 735,214, forward strand.
ATTAAAATAGAAATTCTTTGACCAAATAAAACTATTTCATCATCAAAATAACTTGAATTTAATGCTAATTTACCTCTAAAAATATGAAAGACTTCTGAAAAAGAAACAAGAAGTCTAGGAAAATGTATTTGGGTCGATGGTATCAAAGGATTTGCTGAAAAACAGCCATATATAAAAAGTAGAATAGCTTACAGTCAAACAGAAGAGACTAATAAAAGAAAGAATATTCCACTTGTAGTGGGAAAGAAAGAATAAAATAAAGAATAAAGAATAGAATAAAAGAAAGAATATTCTACTTGTAGATTGTAGTGGGACTTAACAGAGGTTCTGATTGTAGGTATTCATCTAGAGTGGGCATAAAGTTCTACACTTCTGCTTTAAAGTAAGTTTTGTCTATAGGCATCTTAGACTTGTTCCCTTTCTATTTTGAACTTAAAGCACAGAAAACAAATTTGTATTCGTTATCTGCTCTCAGTGAGAGAGTCTTCCATTTTCTCTTCCAATTTTAAGTATGCCTTGTGTTACTGCAATTAAGGATTTTTAGATTCCAGAAAAAAGACAGCTTGGGGAGAAAGTGACCATTAGCTATATTAACACTCTGCAAGCAATTCTGATTGAGAAAAAACAGTTCAATAATAACATTGTTTGTCATTTTAAGTCAAACACAATGACATTAGCACTAATAAATACTCTGTGAATAAGGTAAGAAAGAAAACTAAGCAAGCCTGACACATTTTGAGGCATGTCAGCAAGTTTGTGCATCCCCTTCTGTTTTTAAGGGTAATTCAAGGCTCATAACAATGCTGTTTTCAGCCTGTGAGTTAGATAAGTGTTAATTGGAATAGAAAAGAGTGCTTCAGATGGAAGGAACCTCCTAGTCCAACTGCCTGACCAGCTCAGGGTGACCAAATATTAAAATACATTAAGGGCATTTTCCAAATACCTCAAACACTGACAGGAATGGCATTGACCACCAGTGTTTGGTCCATGGACTTGAAATTTGGACAGCCACATTCTTAATTCTAGCTTGGAATGTTATCTTAGCTTCTTCACCACAAAGAAAAAGGTCAACTTAATGGTTATCTAGCTATTTATGTATATAGATAGAATAAAAATAATAATAAAAGAGTGCGGAGATAATTATATTATGCAGGATACTTCACCCAGTCTCCCAAAAACAAGAAATAAAGGACTCTGAATGAATTTAGGAATTAAATTAACTAAAACACAAAACCACATGTATAACACTGATACCATGTAAGCATTCATATTCTTGTTCTTCTCAAGAATTTGAAATAATTTCCATTTAAAAACCCTAAGCCCTTAGTAATAATTTTAATTCTTCCTAACCAATTAATTCTTATATTATTATTTCTTATATCATCTTCTTCAATTGTCCTGCCATTATGCAGAGTTTTCATCATTAGATAACACAAGCTTGCACAATTCTAAACAGCCAAATCTGAGAGTCTGAGTTGGCAAGGGCCCTTTAAAGCCTGATTTTCTCCTTATATCTGCTATCACCTATTTAATATATTGATATATTTTCATTATAGCCCATGGTCCCTACAGTAGTAGAATTCTGGTCACTTGATGTACTCATCATTTTAAAAACCCATCTTCAGCAATAGATTCCTCCTGCCTTCCTTTAAAGGATAGAAAAAGAAACAAAGCTTATATTCTCCTATGGCTTACACTGCATTTGAGGACTATGTTTTTTGCAGACACTTCAATAAATGAAACTCTAGACCCATTTTGCAACTGAGCTTAGCATTTAGTATTTGTTTTCTTTGTGAAGGAAAATTAATTCCCCAAAATCCTAACCTACAAGTGTCAATAACCAGAAATGCTGCTTTAACGTATTTTATTCAGTGAATTAAATAAACTCTTGAACAATGGAAACGAAGAGTAAAAAGGAAAAGAAACCCCACGCTTTTTCCTTCACTATAACCGACATGATGAATTTTATGTACTGGACACAGAATATTACATAATAATTACTGAAATTACTAAATGATAACTAAGGCAGTGCTTCATCATCATTGCAACAAAAAGTTAGAGTTGTCCTAATGTTACAGTCAAATTAATTTCAAGTGTAATCAGCAAGCCATTGCAAATATCCAATTGTCAGCAAGAAAGAATTTAACCACATATAAGTTTGGTGTTTCATATTTATTTGGAGATGGAATTTATCAATCTTGAAACTTTGACCATTTAATTTTCTCTTTCAAAAATAAAATCTCTTATGAAAGTAGTCTGTAATATGTTTTTTTTAACCATGCCTTTATGACAAATACTTAAATATTAATACCAGCTAAACTTCAACTTTCTTGATTTTTTCTTCACAAACATCATTAACAACTAATGCTAATAAAAAACACCATTAAAAAAATGCAGACTGATATAAAAAGCTTTACCACAATGTGACACTGATATAACTTACTTTGTCATACAAAACTAAGAGGAAGAAAAAAGTTACTAATCACAAATCAGACCACCTCAAGCATATATTCATTTACACACAGAGTTGTTCAAGAGCCCTAGTACTGAAGAGTAACAGAACAGGAAAAAAAAAAGACCCCAAAAAACCAACAAAAACCCAAAACAATGAAAAAAAGACCCCTAAACCACAACATAAATAAAGGGGAAAAAAAAAAAAAAAAAGAAATAACTTGGAGCAAAATTGAACTGCAAAAACACCTCTACCAGAGACCCCCTCTGCCGAAGTTACCTGAGGTCAGATGAGGCAGTACCAAAGAGAGCCCAGCTGATAAATACAAGCACTTGACCACAGACCTCCTCACCACAGGCCTTGCATCTCTTAAAATTTACATTTCCTAAGAGGTGTTTTTCTTTCCCTCATCTTGGCCAACTGACAGAGTCTCAGCAAGTTATCAACAATACACAGAATTATTACATCAGAAAAGGCCTCTAATGGCAGCCCAACCATTAACCTGGCACTGCCAGGTTAATGCCACTGTCCAGCACCACACCAAATCCCCAAGCTGGATGTCTCAGTGCCACATTTAATAATAACCAGGCTTTGCATTTCCTCTGTACCTGCTCTTAGACAGAAGTGAGGTGATGGTGAGACACCTTCGTTCCAAGCACTGTTTGGATATTATTCCACACCCAGTATTTTGGTGCTTCCGAGTATTTTATTTCTCCCAATAATTTGGAAGTATAAAAGGTATTTTGATTGCTTACATCTTCATGTCTCCCTCTACCCTTTATTTAGTTTCCTGCTGTCTCATAAATTACATGTAAAAATTATGAACAGCTCCAAATTCTGTCATCCTGACTGAAGTCCACTTGGATTAAGTTCAGCAGCAGTAACAACCTTCAGCAACCTATTTCCTTGGCAGTCTGAGGCTTAGATGCTCCTGGCACTTAATGATATTAATCATGATAACTGATCTTTCTGAACCCTTCTGTTAGCTATCCTTTACTGAAAAAGCCTCTTCCATCTCCCTGAGACTTTATAGATTAGGCTGGTTGATCACATCCATCGATTACCCTATTAAAACCTTTCTCTAAAATCCCTCTAGCTAGAGACAACTGATGTTCTTCCCCTCTTAGGCACACAAAGCCCAAGCCTACATTTCCAATTAGATCAGATATATTGAACAAAGAAGCATGAGGTTTCTCTGAAATTTATCTGAAGGCATCACAGATTTAGGCAAGACTTTTGCATTTTAGAGCAAGTACCAGACCAACAGGCATCTAGGGGAGTCCATAACCCAAAAAGCAACATGGATAAAAACACAGACATTACTCAGAACCTAAATTAACTGTCTTTTAGCTTTTTGTACAGAAACCAAACCAGTGTTAGAGAATGCATATCTAGATTTGCATGCAATTACTACTGTTGCTGTATGAAAACCAATGAATCATTCATACCTGCCATCAATATATGTATTTTTAAATTTATCCAGAAACACAATGATAGTTTCATTTGCCAGATTTGAGGGGAATAACTACCTAGCACCTCCATGAGGACTGCTTTGTTATCAATAGTTCACTTCACAGATATAGCCTGCAAAGTAAAAAAAAGCTAAATAAAAACACCCTGCAAACTAAAAAAAAAAAAATCCTCTCCTTTGTGATGAGGAAGACAACTTTAAATACTGAGAATAGTCTTTAATACAAATAACCTTTTTAGCAACAGTAAAACTGGATGATATTTTTTCCCCCCTGGGTGTTATTATCCAGGCTGACAAAAAAAACTATGAAGTGTTAACAAGTGCTCCATTGAAATAAAAATTAACTTGGTCAGTTCTGTTAGTGGTGAAATATTATTCCTATCTAATAGATCTTTGTTAGCACAGTATGAGGGAGAACTGTATTACAGAAATATAGCAGGCTATCTTTCAAGGGGTTTTTTTTTGTTTAACAGCCATTCTTGAGTTAGAAGGAAAAATAGCCGAGTATATATTCATTTTCAATGAAAGCAAACTTATCTGATAATAAATGACCCATTAGTTTGCTCATAATTCTGTCAGAGTTATTACAGTTTTCAGGTTCTGAATGACTGTAATTTACTATAATTGGTTTGCAGGACAAGAGATAAATTTGACTTGCTCAATTGCAGATTCACTAAAATAATTTTGAACATCGAAATTATTTCAGAGCATACCAGTCACGACAAAAAATGTAACAAAAGCAAAGAATTTTAATAGAAGAAATGTAACAGTTTGATTTTTAAAAGCAGATTGATTACTGAAAATTACCAGCCTGCCTCAAAGTTGGTTCTTAATGTTACATAAATTTTGTTTTGCACATAAATCTTCCCAGAACCCATCTTTACACTGATGTTGAGAAGGAAGAGGTGCAAGAGGTGCCTGAGAAGAGATACAACCTCATAGTTCAACAAATGCTACATGGGTATGAGGCTCTGCTGAGCATTTAATCTCTCTCAAATATCTGGATAGTAAAAGGTTAATACAAAACAGGAGAGCCAGAAAGCTGAAGTTCGCGTACAAACTTAAAACCTCTTTTTTGTGCTGTTAGACTGCAACATTTATCTGATTTTCTAACAGTTCAGAGGCCTTGCAAATGTTCAACTTGCAAATAGTTCACTTTTATGAAATGTTGGTCCTAATGCAAACCATGAAATGGAAACCAACATGACAACAAAGTGTGGAGCAGAGATTAAGAATAATTTCAGAAATCTTGTCTTAAATTTCATCTTGCTACTATAGGAAAAAGAAAAAAAAAAACCACACTGGCAAACTACACTAATACTTAAAGTGCAAAATGTGGTCACATCTTTACTGCCTTGACCTTCCTGTCTACCTGCTACTCAAAAAGGAGAAGCAGTATAGTGTCTACAGCTACCTTCTTTTCAGAATCACAAAGCACTTCAGTCTCATGTTTTGTGCCCTAACTTCTCCTAAAACATCACAAATTAAAATGCTATTGTGCATTTAAGTACAGTAATATTTTTTTTCAGGAAAAATACTGATTGTTATGGGCTCAACTGGTTATTAGATGCTCACTCCTGTGGAGGGTTCTGAATGACATATGTTAATCTCAGAAACCTTTAACCAAGGAAGACAAATGTACTGAGTAGCAAATTCCGTCTTTCACAGGTAGTAAAGCAACAAGGTTAAACTGAGCTCCAGATCAAAAATAAGTCTTGTCCCCAATCTGTTACTGTGGTCAAGTCAAACTCTGAAGACCCAGTCTTACCACATTAGATCTGGTTCACAGTGGATAAGGCTTAGATCAGAATCCACAGTAATATCCTCAATGAGATGTTTGAAAGAAAAAGAAACGACAAATATATTTTTATGATGGTTGATTTCAGCTGGAGCTAAAAGGCATTGCTAAGCTGTAAATCTCATTTTCCCCCATGTGTACTCAAAATCTGAACCAGCCAAAGATGCATCTTAACTGAGAGTTTGTTCTTCCAGCAGCTGAGCTGGAAATATATTTCAGAATAACAAGGTAGCAAATAATTTCTGTAGAATAAATAACTATGACTCTTCAGCCTGAAAAGGACATGACAGACCAAAAAAGGCCACCACATGATTCTGAGTCAAAGAAAAAATAATATACTTGCTTTCTCCCCATAAATATCTAGGGTTTGGAAAACCAGTCCACCTTCAGATGAAGCTACAAAATGCAAAGCACTTGTTCTCTGAGAAGAGCCTTGAAGAAAAGTTAAAACATAGAGCCTAATATCCATATGTGACTGAGGAAAACTACACATATCCCTTTCCATCTCCCCAGGAACTGCATCAGAGAGCGTTGTGCTACTGAGGATGAAGATGTTTGGAAATTCCAGCTGGAAATGCTCGTGCAGGCACAGCACTGCTGATGCCCCACGCCACCAACTTCACAGAGCACCTGCAGGAACACAGAGTGGTTACTGTGGCCAGAGCTCCCAGTTATTTCAACTGAAATGGACTGTGCTAAAAAAAAAACCTAAATTATGAGCAATCCTTGGGAATTCTTTTATACAGACAAGCTTTTCAGCAAAGGCACAAAGTTTGAGCACAGCCATCTTTGCCGTGCCTGTATTTGACAGGGTGTACAAGCACATTCCTGTTTGTGGAGGGGAAATAGGGAAATCCTAACAAAAGTACAGATCCTTCCTTAAAAAAAGCTCCATTTCACAAAATACCACAACCCCTTCCTTTCATCCATTCATTTTTCCTCCAACTTTTAACAAAGAGCAGGTTAACACCAACTCTGTTGAAATCAGTTTGTCAATACACAATGGTATTATCACTTGGAAATAAAGCCAATGATTCAGAAGGCAATTTGAGAAAAGCAAAAATCATTAATGATAAAAAATAAACCTAGAACAAGGTGAAAGGTTAGCTTTGATTTTTTCACACTTTGAAATATCAGGTTGTAAGTGCTCTTTATTTAATTAGAAGAAAACTGCATAGAACTGGCTAACAACTCAACTAAAGGTCATCCTCAAGAATTCTAAGCCGCCTAATAATTGAGCTATTGGAGTCAGTGTAAATATTTTAAAATTAAGATTCTGTTTTAGTGCTTTTGTTCTTCATGTGCTATTGTCTATCTGGTAATAACATGAAGTGATGATTCTAAAAACAAAAGTTCCAACTTTGTTAAAAATAGTTGAGAATTTTATATAAAGAAAATAATTTAAAAGAAAATTTGCAAGCAAAACTTCTCATTTTTCACCTACAAGGGGGGAATTTATTTACTTCTTGTCTAAATTATATTAAAAAAAAAGTATATGATACCATTAAGAAGCATACATTCTGTTAATGTTCCTTTTACAATAATGGCATATCATCAAGCCTAACTACCCCATTGTCAAAACTTTACTTTTTAAGCTCAAATTTAGAGCAAAAGTTCTGAGAATGACTTACACCTACATGTGTTACATATAACACATTAAAAGAAGATTATTACATAAGAAAACCTTGGAATTTCGGGCCATAAAGTAGATGAAGTATTACCTTAGAATTCTCCTCATCCTTAAATGCATTCCTGTAAATCATTTATTGAAAAATAATTGTCTTCCTCTGAATTAAGCATTTGTGTTTATCCATCTTCATCAATGTATCTCAGCACTCTAGAAATAGTTCATTTATTTATGACTTATTTTTACCAAAAAAGTCCCATTGGGTAAAAGCATATGTTGCTTTGAATTTTTTTAAAGATTCGGAAAATAAAACACCACAGTTAGTAGTGGAGAAGATGTTTACAGTGGCCCATTAAAATTTCTGTAACCTCACAACCACCAGCAAGTGCAATTCTGCTGTCACTGACAAGAGTCATTCTATCCACCACTTAGCTTTCATGCCATTCTCTTGTAGATACGTTTACTTCACAAGGAGTACACAAAGGCATCAAAAACCCTCTATTATTGAATAAACTGGGTAGTGAACAGCTGCGTTTCCTCATTTCCTTCCACTGGATTTATATGAAAAAACAGCTCAAGGACAGTGAGACAAACCAGCCTACAACAGGATGGGGTACTCTCTCAAGTGTCCCTCAGAACTGATAGGGGAAAAGAAAAAAAAAAAAGCAGCCACGCAGTCCTGGTTTAGAAATCTCTTAAGCCTCCTTCCCTCCTGAAGTAGGATATGGCCTTATCAGCATCCCACAAGTTTGTGATCCCTGGCACAACACAGCACCATCTGTAGCTATGAGATCAAAGGATTTCCCTTCTTCAGATACCTAGTGAGGTAACTGGAGTCCTCCTTCCTGTGCTGGTGTGTCTGGAAAGCCACTCCAAGACACCTTCCATGGAAGTGACAAGGTATTAGAGTCACTGTTATGAGCAATGTTTTAGAGACATGAAAAACTGGTTTAAACAACTTCAGAATAGGAAGCCATGAGAAAAGTGATCTTCTGGAACAATTTACATTAGAAGACCATTATATTTTTTCTCCCTAATTCATCTGTTTCATTCACTACATGACTTTATTTCTGCACCAAGCTACAGCAGAAACCCTAGAGACAACAGCTTCATTAACTGTACAGCTCTCATTCTCCAAATACCACCCATTAAATTGAGTAAGAATCCAATGAAAGACGGTGTGTGAACATGTAATTAAAGACAATTATAATACATACTCACAGGGAGAATGGGGGGCAAATTAAAATTGAAGAAGTCACATGAATGCTCTCAGTCCTAGCTGACAAAAGATTATAACCTGCAGCAGCTGAGTGAGCCAGCAAGAGAGAAATGGAGCACATGCTTGCTGTGACTGGATTTCATGGCTACTTGCCAACACCTGACCAAGTCTGAGACTCAGGAATCTTCTTGGTTCAATTCCTAGCGGCTTATTCCCTTCTGTTTGACGTTCCCTACTTTCCACTTCAGCTGAGCACAACAGGCCCATTCCCTCACCCAAATGCTGAGCACTCTATCACCCAATCTAACTTCAAACATCCATTCAGCCTCACTCCAGTCCAACTGCTTCCTCTGTTCAACATACAGCTCATGTATGGCTGAATTTCTTTACAAATTATGTGGCATAGTTCAGGAATCCTAACAACATTTAAGCATTCTAATCAAGCAAAAAGGCAACCCCCAAAAAACAAGAGAGTGCAGGAAAATAAAACCCATCTCCTGCCACGCTTACTGTTCATAACGCACAGCACCATCTCGTCAGAAATAAATAAGAAAAAGAAAAAAATTTTTTTGTTTGTTTTTTAATTGTGCCTGAAAGCCTAATGGCACCACAGAGATAAAATCAGAACCTCAGTCCCCATAACTACAGTAAGCATCCACATGGTTACAGAAGGGCTTCCAAGGCTTCCCCTACACATCAGTGGCAGCTGCTGCTTTCTGTATAACTTCATTTACCTGTGGTAGTAGAGTTCATAGAACACAGACCAGGCTCCTACTATGATGCCTACTAATCTAACACATCTCTAAGGGGGAAAAAAAAATACACTGTGCCTGAGGAGAAAGGAACAGAATACCAGGCAGAGGTTACAGTGTAATTTCACAGAAGCTGAATAAAGATGTAATGACTTGAAACTAGTCAAAGACTTTTTCCAGGAGTCACTGGAAAGGGACTTTATTTATCTGCAACTGATAGTAGTGCTGGGAAGCAGCTGGCTTATGTTGATGGAGACCTGCTCACATACAGTGAGAAACAAAGTTTACAAGTGCAAACAACCAGGAAATGGAGCTGGCTTAGTATAAAGGACAAAGAGAAACTTTGATATAGAGCAGGAACAACCAGGAAAAACAACCTCAGGGACTTCAACAAACAAAAGGGAGTATGTTTTATCTGACATCATGGACACAGACCCATGCCATAAATTGTTTGTAAATTACCATCTTGACAACTCCAAAACTAGTTTGTTTTTCAGTTCGACCAAAAACCAAGTTTATAGAGAGCACTAAACCAAAATACACAGAAATTATCTAGAAAAAGGGGGACAAACAAATGCTGCTGTTACTTTGAATAGTAAGTATAGTGGGCAAATGAAGACTTGCAAATGCACTTAGTGAGACCTTGTGACTTCCAGTGAAACAGTACATGAATTTCAGTATCAGTAGTGATACACATGGCAAAAATCCTAAACTTTATGATTGCACTTTTGGAGGATAAATTGACTATTTCCATTCAGGAATGAGGCTCTTGTATAATGCTTTTAAAAATATATATAAATTAAGCCAATAGTTTTTGTTGTTTTTATTTTCTTCCCAATAAATGAAATGCTAGTGATTATGAGAAAAACCAAACAAAATAGGTGTCATCATGGGGCCATAGTCTAAACCCAGTCTGTCAGCATCTTGAATACTGTGTTAAGTTCTGAAGAACTCATCTACAAGGACACAGGGGGGAAAAAAAATACTGAGAAAAACTCCATGAGCAACAGCAATGACAAAATCATGCAGCAGCAGCAAATTCATTTAAAAGCCACAATTACAACTCTCCATAGTCACTTGTGGCAGCTAAATATGACTGTACACTGTAATATATTAGCCAGCACTTATCAAAATGAATTTGTAATTTAAAACAAAAGGAAGCAGTTTGCTTGCAATGGGAGATAAACCCACTGTACTCCTTGCCAAAAGATAAGTGAAAGTTGAGTATTACACTTGGGGCTAAGCAAGTTCATGGAATAACAATAAAATGAGGGTAGCCAATTATGTACAACCTCACATCTGGCTCTAGAAATTGATGAAATTAAGATGGGGATATTAAGGGCAGTGTCAAATACTTGGGCTACTGTGTTCACTGCTGGAAACAGGAGAATTATATATAGTCCTTAAGCCTCATTCAGTCCAGACATGTTCTTCTGCATCTGAGCTACAAAGTTTTCTGTACTTTGGTAGTTAGGAACTCAACGCAAACTTTCTTAGTCCTTATCAACAAACAGAACAATTTTTCTTAATCTGAAAAAAACCCCACACAATTTTCAGGCCAAGAGCTTTGTCAGATCTATCTAAAAAACTCTGTAACTCTCTTTGAACCATAAGAAAACAGTTGGTCAGTCTGCTTGCCTTCTGTTTTAGAGGCTCTTTTTTTGAAGTGAGTACAGAATTACTCCAAAATGTTGTTGGTTGAAAGGAAAGCCCAGCAATCTCTCTTCCTTAAACATTTAAGTATGGCCTTGAAGATCTAAGTCATCCTGACTACTTCAGACCTGTTGTGTAGGTTCTCCGGAAAAAAAACAATGTATAAGATTCCTATGAGAATATAATACCTCTTTAGGCCAAAATTGTATTTAACAAGCCCTACTTTCCCATCTTTCAAATAAAGGTAGGTCATCTGGATTCTTCTTCTCTAGGCACATGTGGAAGGATTGTGCCGGTTTGATAAAGTTCTTGATAAAACTCTGGGATGAGTTGCTTAAGGAAAACTGCAGACTGAATTGCATTTCTGCTGCCTTCTTTGCTGTATTTTTGTGTAACCTGGCAACATAAGTGGAAGTAAAGACACCCTCTGTTAAAGTTTCCTACTACTGGCTCAATATAAGAGAAGAAAAAAAATTATGAACACCCCCAAAAGACATGAGAGAAATTAATAATACCATTTTTTTGACAACTCTGTAACATTATATTCCTAATTTAGCTGGTATTGTGGTCACATAAACCCAGAAAAAAGGGATAAAGAACTCCATATTCTTTAAATTTAAGAAGTACTTTCGGTGCTTAATGCTTCACTGTATCCATACAAACACTACTTCTAGTGGATAAGCAAAACCCAATATTTTTATATCACACTTTAAAATTTGAAAACAGAGAAAGCAGAAATGGACTGCACTGATTCATTTCACCCAGCAAACCTTACTACACGTTTCTCACATTTTAACCCTGTTATTGGTCTCAATTGCTACCTGCTGGGAAGTTTCCTTTGTTTCAGTCAGCTGAGACAGTCTCTCATTAGGCTCATTTCTTTCACAGAAAAACATCTGCAATCTTGGCAATTTTTCCAGACATTTTCTGTAGGTGTAGTGCTACAGTAACTTTTTCAGTGAGCATTCCCTAGTAGTCACTAATTACATCAAATGAGCTTTCCTTTCTTTCTGCTTAGAATTCCTTGATATAATTCAAGGTCTAATATCCAGCAAATTGGTTTATTTATGAAGAGTCCCCACCCAGTATCTCAGCTGTGATCTTTTTATTATGACCTAATCTCACACAGAACAAAAGGAAGAGTATGACCTCTTTCACACCTTTTCCAACTGAGACAAACAAGTTCCTTACTCCAGCTTTGGCTTTAAGCCTTAAGCACACCATCACTTTTGCTGTGCAACAATCATCAGACAGTTGTTCATGTTGTTTGTTACATGTAAACCATCTTAGAATTTTTTGCTAACTGGATTCGGTCAACATTTTTATTTTTAGTCAATAAAACAAATAACCCAGCAGGGAGGCATTTGAAGCATTGTTCACTGAATTATTCAGAATGAAATCTGCCATCTCAAATTAGTAACGTGTCTGATCAGACAGAACACAGCCAAACTGAGTCTTCTGCTTTATGTGAGCATCCTCTGCCAACTAAGCCTATAACCATTCTTTAAATAGGAAATGGTCTAATATCTTCTTTTAAGATTTAATTAAGATTTTAAGAAGCCAACCTTTGCTGTGAAAGCTAACTTGATAAAACTGATCAATGTTTTTTGTCATTTTTAGTTCAGTAAAACAGTGCTGAACCTGCTCTCCAGCATGCTGCAGCCCATCATCAGAGGCTGTTTCACAGAATTGCATGCTCAACACTTTCCTTGGTGTGACTCACTTAAATTTCAGATGAAGCAGCAAGTCACCAGCTGCCTCCAAGTCCCAGCCCTGCCAGTGTTCTCTGTACTTGCCTGACAGGCTGGTGCCAGCAGCTCTGATGTGATTTTCAGAGCAGCACAGTTGTACAGATTACACAGAGCATGTTATCTGATGAGTAAACAAAGTTTCTCTGCATTTCTCAACTATCCTGAGCACTTCCTGTCACCCTAACCATGGCTGCAGGCTAACAAAACCAGTCCCCTGAGCTTCAAGAAGTGTAGCTAATAATTATATATTAAATACTCTTTTTCAGGTCTCCTTTACAAATTCAGTATCCACACCCAGTGATCCTGTTAAGTTTGAAGGCTCAGAGTGTGATGCCACTGTTTGGGTAGATATTGGTCATTATCCATTCTTTCCCAAGTGCAGATCTCAGCAAGTATTTCTCACTGCTTTATAAAAATAAATTCTAAATCAGCATAATACCACCCTTAACATTTCCATTACAGGAAAGTTCATAAACAAGTCCTATTTTGAGAACTGTTTATAGCTCAAAAATCCAAGCATTTCCTCTGCTGATCCCTGTTATTCCAGTTTGCACAATTTATCTTTACTTCAGAAATTGAAGCTGCAACCTATGCATCTGAACATGGTTCTTCTGAAACACACATAATTCAACCCATTTTGACTCTTTATTTTCTTCCCCAGCTCACACCACTTCTCCTGCCATTTGATTCCTCTGTTTCAGACCATTTCATTCCCTTTGAAAATTATTGCTAGATTGCTAATAACTACAGAAATGAATTTGCATACTTCCTATTTTTTCTTTTCTGACTAACACTTCTTTGTCCAGTAGTAGAATTGAACTTTTTTTTTTTAAACTATTGACTGAAAACACAACTATTTTACATAAACATACATGAATATTATTGGTTTTGGGGAATGGTCATACTCCAAAATGCAGGTTTGGAATGTCAAAAAACCACCATAGGAAGAAAAAAAAAACCCAAAAAACTGAAAAAGAAAAAAAAAAAGGCCCAAACTGAAATGAAACAAATATTCCTCTTACTTCTTTTATATTAGTCCAAAAAGGTCTTTGAGAACTAGCAAGATCTATCACTTTTCCAAAGTTCCTTTAAATCCTGGTGAGCTACAGAGAAATTCAAATCCACATGGGCTAAAACTGACAGGAAGCATGAAGTTTTTCAAAGGCCTGCCACAAGGTTAGTAAATCCTTTTCCTAAGCAATGGAGGTACAAGTTCCAGATGCCACTCATGAATTCTTTCTTGAAAAAAGGAGCTTCCAAAGCCGTCAAGGAATTCATTAGACAAAGTTTAACTTCATATAACTAACAAGCTTACACAAGGGCACAACATACCAAATTATTTTTACCTATTGTGCCAAAACTGTTTCAAGGAAGAAACAAATACACATTTGTTTCAATAGGTTTCAACTATATTTTGGCTGGTTTAAAGAAAAAGTACAAACACTTTGTCCTTTTTTATATTGATATATCTCTACAGTTGACCAAACAGTATTTCTTCATCATACCACAAACCTTGTAAAGTTAAAGAGTTTCATAACAAAAAAAAATTCCACACCACAATTTCTAATTTCTTTACCTAAATCTAAACTGAAGCACTCTACTTTAAACTGACCCAACAGCATCCAAACAAGGTGTGGTCCCACGAAATAACATCTGCTTAACATGTCACACACAAATTCTGTCAAATTATGTTTTGTGGGGGCAGACTGAGTGAACCTGAGCAGCTACCCAATTTGTGTCTGAACTTCTTTGACTTCCATCATTCTCTCCTCTTCCACCAAATATGGATGTTTGCTGCACTGAACTGCTGCTACATGTTATGTTCATAAATTTGTCATGTCATGTTCATTTGTTATGTTCATAAATTTTCAACAGAACCCAGAATCACTCAATCCTCTCTGCCTCAGCCCATAAGTGCAGCACACAAACTGCAAAATAAATCTCATTAAAAGAGCTGCAAGATGAAGATTAATTTACCTCACCGAAACCAAATCCACGGCTGCTTTTCTGATACCTATAGGCTACTGGTTACATGGCTACAGACAAAAACAGCATTTATTTTTGAAGTTTTCCTGTATCAATTAGGTTTATGAGACTGTTGAAAATATCAGGACTAACAGTAAATTCTTGGCCCTGTATACACATGGTGAATTCCTTTTTGTCCATAACAAGACACAGCACAACATAAATAGGGAAAATAACTCCTTTTCAATTTCAACATGATTTAGCTCCTTTGGAAACTCATTTGGAATCGTATTTTAGGGGAAAACACTGTTTATACATGTAAACATGCCAGCCATGCAAAGGTGATAGTTCAAGATGTCTGCTGTTCATTGCAAGGCTTGAAACTGGATAGTCATGGAAAAGTTTTCACCACCAGGGACTGGAGTTAGAAATGCTGTAGTCATGCAGAACCAGCCTAGAGAGACAGATGTACCTTCTGTCACAATGCCACCTCGTGACATGAAATTTAGACAAATGTAAAACTTTATAGATCTATGAACTAGATCAGATCACCACTCATGAGCTCTCTAAACTAGAAAGCTGCAATGACTTTTTTTTTACTTGAGGCTTAAATCTATTTTGGGATTCAAAAAAATATTAGAAAAAATATCCATTTTACTAAGTACTATGAGAGCAACTAAAGAAATCAAATCAGATTATCAGACAGCATTCATCTGAGTTGGACTTGCATTCTATGAACAAAACAGTTTCTGAACTAATTCAGAAAAAAGCAGTATCACAAAGGATAAAAACTAAAAAAAAACACCACCTCAGGTCAATGAAGTAAGAAATCATCTCATCATTCATGCTCTTGTGTAGGGATATGTCCCAAAATTAGAGGACATTCTGCTTAAAAAGAGTGCAACCACAAAAAAGAACAAAAAAGGTGCCTTTTAGCACTTGAATTTTACCACATCTCAGTAGATATTCACTGCTATATTTAACATTCGGCTTCTTCTGAAGCTAAAAGATTATCCAAAAACTGTAACAAGATAAATGGGGCCAACCCCACCATGGTAAGCCAAATTTGTTTAACAACCTTTTATATACGTGAGGTAACACCCTAACACATATTCAGTAAGAGAGAACTTAATGTTCCTCACTATCCCAGTGCTTCACTTACTGATCATTCCAACAAAACCTCAAGAAGCTCTTTGATAAAGAAAAAAATTCATTTCAGAACGTGATAAACAGATCTGCTCACTATAAATAGTTTGGGAATGCTGTAAATACTGTGATCAAGAGTGCAGATTAACATCAAACATCTCTTACCAGAGGGTTACATTTCACAGCTCTAACAAGAATCAAAGTCATCAAGAGGAAAGAAAACTATGTTATTTAATTTTGCTTTAAAATAAAATTCTTGAAGGGTCTACCTGGGGACCATAAACAGCATCCCCAATTGTGAAAGCCTGTAGTCTGAATGCATTCTTACAGCAGATGATGCTCCACACTACTCAAAAAAAAAAAACATTAGACACGTCTGAGACTAGTTCCCAAACAGCACAGATCCTTCCCAAATAGCAGCCTACCTGCTTCCATGGAATTCAAAATTAACCAAGTTCCCATTAATTCAGTAAGGGCTGCAGAAAACCCAGCAGAGCCTCAGCTCCAAAATTATTTATCAATCTATTTGATCTCAAATTTCAAAGTACTTGGAAAATCCCAACAAGTCCTTCTCAACAAGGCAGCATAGTACAAATACACTTTAGCAGGAAGGTCTGGCAAGCTTAATCACTGAGACAGATGCCTCAGTCATTATCCAGGATCAACCCAAAACACACAAAATGCCCTCTAAAGCTTCTGTGAAAGTGTGGTAATAAACCATGACAAACTTCTGCCACAAAACTACTCTTTCAGGACAAAATTAATCAGTCAGAGCAATGTTACAAGGCTTCCCGTGTAGAAGGGTAGATTGAGTTGTAATGACTGCCAGTGCCATATCAGATTCCTTTCCAAATAAAATACTTTAACAACCTTTTCTTCAGGAAGTAAAATCCACATCTTGCTGTGCATTTAAAGCAAAAAATATCCCAAACCCTGAAAATCCTGTCAGATATGCATTTCTGTCCAAGACAAGGGCTGACAGACGAGCAACAAACATTCTTATTAGCTACAGCTCTTATCCTTGACCACGAAAAAAAATCAAATATCCATTTTAAGCCAATACAGGAATATTTATTTAACAAGTTATTTGAAGAGCTTAAAATGAAAAATTATCTTTGCTTAAAGTCCTCTAACAGAGACAAAGTTAGTTCAATGTTTACAGAAGTACAAGGCTAGCTTTGTTACCCAGTAAATCTGTTGCTGGCATGAAGGAAACAAGTTTTAACATCAGTGAAGCCACTGAACGAAGTAAAAAACATGAAAAAAAGCCCACATGCATCTAGTTCAGCTCAAGACTGGAAATAAGGCAGAGCACATGGAAACCCTTCACATGTGCTTTTTAGACCAAGACTAAGTATTTTTGCTTTGCATCCGATTCTTTTTTCCCCCAGTAGTAGTTTCTAATAAGCTAACCTGTATTTTATGCATTACCTAGTCAGTAATTTCTACAGAAGCTGATCATTCCGTAGACACAGCTCACGTGGAATTCTAAAATATTAACTTGCATTACTTCTAATTAGGTGGCTTTTAGACTCAGCCAAAACCCAATTCTATTTTTCAACTACCTGTGAAGCTTACATTGTTCCTAGTTTATATTATCAGCATACTTTAATGTCACCCCAAAAAAATAGCAACACATCAAGTTATCTTCAAAGATATTATCTCTGTTATTTCAAATGCTGTAGCAAAATTAATTTTTAAACACCCTGAAAATTACCAGAAAAGCAACACATTTAACACAGCCTAATGACTGAAGGAGCCTTAGAAAGTCAGTGTGCATGTCAGAGCTGCTCACAAATCAGAGAGACCTTTCGCACCACAGAGCTTGTTTCCAATCCCAGCCCTGACAGTCTGCCTGAATCGAAAACAGCAGGACAAATAATAACCGGGTATCTGCTTGCGTATTAATGGCCAATATTCTATCTGCAACAAGGGAACCGTGTTATTTCAACCCCAGCAGCAGATAAAGTTGCAGTGTGTTTAAAGCCTGACAGCTCCAGCAGCACCAGCACCGCAGACAGCGCGGAGCACGCCAGAGCAGCGCTGGCTGGCACTGCTAAACCCTGCTTCAGAAGCCTCATAAAACATTCCCAGATAATGACACATGTTTTCTTCCTGCAAACTCAAACAGCTGGTTCTCACCGACACACAGCTCTGTCAGTGCCAAGGTAAAGAAATCCTGCACATGATCACAGGGAAACTCTGCTTTCACCGTTCTAGTCGGGAGGGGTAAACAAAGAAAAGTGAGCATACACACACTTGGGTTTACCTGCCACAAATCACAGAATATTCCAAGCTGGAAAAGACCCAAAAGGATCATGAAGTCCAACTGTTTAGTGAATGGCCCATACAGAGATCAAACCCACAACCCTGGCATTATTAGCACCATGCTCAAACCAAATGAAGCCTTTAAGATTTGCTTTCCTCAGTGTTCCACTTCCACATAACATACCAAAATTCCACTAATTCCCTAACAGAGCCTGTAACTTCATCAATAACCACTAAAAACAAACATTTGAAAAGCACCTAGACTTGATCTGCAAGCAGATCATTAAAACTAAATGTACTACCAATATTAGATCTAGGCAGTTAACACAGGGACTTATTATGGACCAGGAGAGAAGTTATGGACTTGTTATGGACTTGTTTTGTTATGGACCAGGAGAGAAGTATCCTGTCGAGCCAATTTCACTGATGCTTCTGGAGTTGAGAGAAGGATGTCACCCAACAAATGTCCCTCTCATGTTAATTACAAAGTAAAACTTGCAGTACATTAACCACTGGAAAACTATTTGCCAATATCATCTCTGACCATGAGTATCATGAGAGAGAAAGAAGACAGTGACATCACAGGCTTTCATTCAGTATAAAAATCAACTATTTCCTTTGTTTCCCTTCCATGGTGCTGCAGCTACCAAGTCTATCACTTAAGAATAAATAAATAGTCTTTTGCCTTTCCATGATCTTGAATATTCAGGATGGTTTCAGAGGAAGCAGTGGATGGATATAACTAACAGCATTTTAGAAAGGTTTCGTTATACCTTCAGCAAACTCCTCTCTCATTGATTTTGGAGTTTTTTTGACTGACTAATGACCAAAAGAAGAAACAGAGAAAAAGGGTTTCAGACTGCAAAAAGCTATCACTCTCCCTAGGTTGCAATCACTGTTCTTCCCCACCTGGAGTAATGATAACTTTGAAATAGGCATTAAACACTCAATTACCCCTTGCTTCACCATTGTCTTGTCCAGCAACAATTTGAGTTTTGATGATGTAAGCAAGTTCATCCCCAGCTCTCCCACTATTCTTCATAATGCAAAGTGGGTACAGAATGTACAATATTATCTGAAATGTTATTCAGCACACCAGAAAAGCTTCCCTTTCACTGGATATGGAACAACTTCATCTCTAAATAAGGGAAGACACTGAGGGTGCAGAAAATCTGGTTATTTCAAATTCCTTCCATCTGTGCAAAGCCAGTGCATGCATCAACTTACAAGCCAAAACCTGTATGCAACACATATTTTACAAAATAATTAGTGAAAAAACACAAGTTAGTTAGGATCAAAGTGTAAAAGAAAAAATTACTTGGGATTATATCTGTTGAGTTCAGTTAAGTTTTTCACTCATTAAAGTAACAGAAGTAAAACAAGTACTCACAAATATTTTCAGTGAAATAAAAGCATCTGGCTATGATAAAGTGGATTTAGATTCATCTTCCTATCCCCTTATAACTTCTCTTTCCTTCACTACATAGTAACCTACTTAGAAGCAGGTCACTAAAAGAACAGGAAAAACATATAAGGACTGATGCACACGAGTAGTGAAGTCCATTGATTCTTTTCCCATGCTTATTAGCATTCCAGACAGAACATAGGAATCCTCAGCATGACCTGTTGTGTTTTTATAATCCTCTAAAAGAAAGCAGTCAGCATTTCAACCCTTTCCAAAAGCTATTTATAATGAAATATGTCAAATATCTTAATAAATTCTCCAGCTCTGTGTAAAAATTCCTCTCAACAGTGCAGACAGTAAGCACATCAAAGACAACAGTTAGGGGTGCAAAGGTTGTTTTTTTTCCTTTTCTTCTCAAGGCAGTATTTTTTTCCCCATTTATGCATTTTTCCTGTCTGCAAATTACATCTATGATCTAAAAGCTAAAGAATCAAAAGGCTCAGATTTTGATCAGGCTTTCTTACAAACATCTGCTTAGAAAAAAGGGTTTTATTTGGTTGACATCATTCAAGTGTTCAAAAGAAAAACAGCAACATTTGCTTTGCAAGGTGAACCAAGTACAGTTTGCTAATACTGTTCTGAGTTTTAGAGAGCCAGAGAGTTAAGTTGAAAATAAATAAAATTGGTCTTAAAACCTTTGGAACATTCCATCTGTGTGGAGACAGAGCACAGCAAAGGTACTGCAGTGGCATAAAAGTGGGATCAGAGTCAGATTAAGACTCTTGGCAGCTGCCAACAGAAATAAAATGCCTCTTTCAACATGATAAACCAGCACATCAATATATTCACTCAAAACCAGGATATTTTAAATTTATGTGTTCAGGCACATATCAGTGGAAAAACAAAAATTTACATTATGGCAAAAATAAATTCGCAAACCATAGGAGATTTGGCTATTTTTGAAAGCAATTTCCTCTCCAAAAGGCAAACTGCTTAAAGACAAAAATGGATATTTTTGTGATATTCACATGATGATGAAGGTGATGCTCTTTAGTAACTGGATTTAGACAACTAACTCATTTCATGTAGGCCATTAGACAGATGGCCACAACTTTCAATCACATCCAGCCTCATGGCAGTTCAAACTCATGACCAAGAGGTAAAAAGCTTTGCATGCCATTAATAATCTCCATGCCATCTGTTCCCTGTAAATGGAGACACTCTAGGACAATTCTCAACATATTTTTTATTACAATATTTATTTCAAACCTCTCCAGAAGCTTACTATTTACCACATCAAGTTCTCTCCATTTGCCAAATATTAATTTATCTTGTTGGAATTAGCTATGAAAACACACTAGTTGCTTCTGTTGAACAAACTTTACCTGGCATGGCAGCCTAGAACTGAATGGCCTTTTCCATGCCTTAGTTTAAGAATTATGTATTGTTCAAGAGCTTGTTCAAAATTTTAAATAAAACATCACATACATTTTGCTGACCTCACAGCTATGCTACATTTGAACACACAAATTATGAAAATGCTTTAACAGGAAAGCAATTGAAATTAAACCCTTGTGCTAAACACCCTCAAGAGCACATGTGGATTTGAACTTCCTGATGAGGTGACCTTGGCCAGCTGCCAGGCACCCACCAAGCTGCTCTCATCCCCCTTCTCACCAGAGGAGAAGATAAAATGGAAAAGCCCCTGGGTCGAGATAAAGACAGATCATTTACAAATTAGTATCACAAAAAATAGACTGTTCCTGGGGAAAATTGATTTTTTAACAAATAAACTACAGTTACAAAGTGAGAAAAAAGACCAAAACTAAACACCTTCGCCTCATCATTGCTCACCTCTGCTCCCTCATCCTTGGCTCCCCCATCTCCACCCTACCCTGAGTAGCTTGGACAGCATCTCAAGATCAGTACCCAGCTCCTCTTTGCTGCTTCTTCCTTCTCACACTTTTCCCTTGCTCCAGCATGGAACCCTCCCACTGGCTGCAGGAATAAAAATATTCCTGTGGAGACCCTCCATGGATGCAATGGGGGGATTTGCTCTGCTATGGTGCCGTCCACAGGGAATATCTGCCCCAGCACACTTTCACTGGGAAATGCAAAGGAATCCCTGCTTCCCCTGTCCCTGTGTTTGGGGCTCCCGGAGCTGTTTCTCACATTTTTCCCTTCATCACCAGGCAGTGCTGCCCTCCCTTAATCCAGCTGTCCCTTGAGAACCACACCCTGTGCACTCCGGCTCCTACACCTGATGGCACCAGCTCAACCTTGGCTTCATTTTTTCAGCATTTCTATAAATCTTAAAACTCATCCCAACAAGAATGAGGTGATACTGAAAGTGCAGTGCTCATTATTTCCCCTCTCCTGCTTTTCATTTCTCCCTGGGCTTCCACAGAAGTTCACCATCGTCCGCTTGTTCCGTGGATAGGAACAAATCTTCTGTGGCAATGCCACCACTAAGTCTGAGGTGCCAACTGCTGTGCCATTCCCAGGTGGCAGCCAGGCCAGGCTGTCCCCAGCCCTGGCACCCAGCCTGGCAGTGGCACCTCCCAAAAGCACCCAGGGTCACAAGCAGGCAAAAGGATTCCAGGGCAGCTCTGACACTCACAGGCTCATCTCAACTAAATAATCCACCAACAGAGGGTTGAACTCCACACAGCCTTTTCCTCTCTGCTGGCAGGGATCTGAAGCCCTGATAAAGAAGGCTGACAGATCCAAGTGCCATAAATCCATGGATGCTGGCAGCAAAAGCAGAGGTCGGTCTTGTCGAAGACCACAGCCACTTCCATGCACTTCCTGATCTGGACAAGTGTTGCAGTGAGGTAGGACTCTCCTTTCCTAGTTATCTTTTACCTTTCTGACCTCCTGTTATTCCTTAAAAAGTTATTTCCCAGCAATTTTGGCATGTTGAAAAATAAGGCACCACTTCAAGAACTGTCAGAAGCAAATAAAAAAAAAACTAAAAATCAAACCCCAGAACCATGCATTCAGTACAAAAAGGTTGAAAAACTGCCCACTGGGAAGTAGCTGAGAAAAGTGACAAAGTTTTTTGTCAAAGACAGCAAATTACCTCTCCGTAACAAAAAGCAACCGTCCAATATCAAACAACTTATGCAAAATGTATGTCTAGGACTGAAATATACTTTGCTCCCACAACATCAAATAATACTAAAAGATAATTATCCAATAATACCTCCAATTCCACTGAAAAGGTAGGGAAATGAAAAAAAGACCTTAAACTTCAATGAACACACTTGTTTTGCCAACTAACCTTGTTGATTTCAAGTTAAAGTCCCTGCCATTTTTTTGCCTCATCAGTTCCTCAGAGATCACTTGCATTGAGAACACCTGTGTGGAACAATGAAGGCAATGCAATTTTGCATAAATGGAAGAGTGGGGGGAAAAAAGTGATTGTAAAAAAAGTGTAAAGTGTTAGAATATTATGAAGAAAATAAATATGAATCCACACACACTAAACTTAATTCCTTATAAAGAGAACCTCTTCTTATGTAGGGAACCACAACTTATAAAATTTTTCACTGAGTTTGAAAATGAAGCAGTATGAAATACAACCATCTACTATTTGACTGCTTGTATACCAGGTTAGAGTTTTGCTTTTCAAAAGAGGTAATACACATGATAAATAAATCTCAACAATTTTGTGTTAAATCCGGACAATAATTTGTAATGTTTTTGGGGTTTTTTTGACTGGGCAGTAAAGATTCTTGAAAAAGCTTATTTAAATCAGTTTTCATAGTGTTTTAGAAAGAGCATCCTTAGAAAAACAAGACACCACCTTTCCTAATGTTCATTCAGGCCTAGCAACACTACCCACACAAATGACTTGAGCAGTTTTATCAAGCTACCCCCTTTTGGAAAACAACTGGCCACAGCTAAGCAAATACCTGCATGTGTTGGGTCTGCATAGCAAGGTTTTGGTAGCCACGGGGGCTACAGGTGTGGCTGCTGTGAGGAGCTGCCAGAAGTAACTGAAGGAAGTGACATCCTCTCTTGGTTAGTGTCAATAAAGTAGTGAAAATGAATAAGAAATATTCAACTGTCCTTTTATTTTTCCTAATTTCAGCAGGGTTTTTTTTTAATCAAAGTATTTGCAAATAACTATGACCAGGCCAATTTAAACTTCCGAATTCCCAAATTTAAAAATCAATTAAACTATTTTTTTTGGTAATTAAACAGATTACAGTAGAAACATCTACTTCAGCTGGATGTCTTCCAGAGTATTTACAATTCAAATGCAGCTGCATTGTTTAAATAAAAGCACAAATAATAAAACAAACTAATAAAAAAATGACAACCAGCAAAAAGACATGTCCAAGTCTTCACTTATGCCTGATGAAATGAAAACCTAATTAACTGCAAGTATTAGGTGTTGAAATACACCTTCAGCCCATGCTTGAAATTCAAAGCTGCCAGCTGCCCTTACCAAAGGACAATTTAAGTATTTCTTCAAAAAAATCTCCAAAGGCAGAAAGAAATAAAATTATGAGGTGAAATGCAAGTCATTCTCATGTTTCAGAAGTGTTGACTTGGCAGGTCAGATGAGCTCTTCTGTCTCCAGTACTTGATAACTCCACATCAACTTAGACACTGTAAGGAACTGAAGGAAGGAATCCCATCTCTCCCTGTAATTCCATTTTGTCCATTCCTGCTGCTGTGCCACCTACACTCCAAGGGATCCAGACACAACCTAGCAGAATTATTAGCTTTAACCTTCAAGTTCTCAGAACCCATGCCATCACAGAAACACTTGTTCTGGCCTTGCTGTTGGACCAGCAACCAAAAATGTTTCTTAAATAAACCAAAACACTGTATTTGAAAAAAAGCTTATGTCTGGGAATGTAGTGGAAAAAAAAAAAAAAGGGCAGCTTTATGGATAACATTTTACAAGTTTTCATGTTCTATTTTAACTCTGTTTGGATGCTATTTGCTCTTCTAATAAAGAAAATAAACATATAATTTTCCACATTTACAACTTGAGGCATATATACAAAGTGGTAAGTTTTGCTCACCCAGAATTTGATGCTCAGAAAACTCCGTCATCCTGTTTGTACACACAGACCTAAACCAAGCATCTTTAAATCAAAGACACCTCTGAAACAACCAGCAATGATAGGTTTAAAGACCTCCAAACAACTACTCAAGAGAAGGGGAAGAACTGTTTAATTAAAATCAATAATCTTCAAAGACAGTATTTTATACCACAATACAACAATGACAGCCAAGAAACAATGGCTAATAAACATGAAATCAATAATATAATTTTTCTTTGATGGCTGCCAGATTCTAACATGTTTAAAACCCTGAGCCTTGCACTAAATCCAAAAATGCATCTAAATGAGCCTCCAAGAAACACCCATGTCAAAATTACAGCACTACAGTATTTATATTATTACAGTAAATATATTAGCACATTTGACAGTCTGAGGTAAGTACAAGCTGTGGCTCTCACTACAGAAACAAAGCACGAGTTGTACAATATTTTACTGCACAACCACTGAAATGCCCACCCATTAAAGAGGGAAGTTCAATAAACTCAGAAAAACAAAAAAAAATCATATTAAATAGTTCGCGCATAAAAAAAAATTATGTAAGCAACTACAGCATCACTGAGTACTGACTGTAAATACTTCACTCATTACCTGAAATAAGGACTAAAACCTGAAGAGTTTGTAGAGAAAAAGTATTTTGCAATATAATACAGTATTTTCAAAATCCCTACCTCTACTGAATTAAAAAAGTGAGCGTGCTTGAGAAGGGATTTCTCTACAGCTGTAAGGAGGTGATGCCAGAATAAATTAGGAGAGTTTTTTTTTTTAATCTTAGTGCATGAATTCAATTACATTTTCTACTGAATTTCTCTGCATCTTCCACTGGCCTTTTATCAGGATGTCAAACCCTAGTTTGGTGAATGACTGAGAGCAACACCAGTTTAACTTCAGTTCCTGCTGGCAACTGAAGCCTTAATAATTGGCACAGACTAATTCTGAGCAGCTGAGGTTGCAATGCAAAGAGAGGCTCTGACAACTACATGTGGAGGGAAAACAAATGAGAAGTACCCTGCTACTCTAAGTAATCCATTTTAAGTAATCCCACTTGAAGTTTGACAGAGCCACAGTTAGAAAGAAATGTGAATTCCAATAGGTGTCTAAGCACTCAAAAGCAGAATTGTTCATGTGACATAGTAGTTCTTACAGGTAGAAACAGACCTCACTTAAAGTTGCAGTGCTTTTTTTATTGTGTTTCTTTGACTGCATATTTGCTTTAATACATTTATTTTCACTTTATATTTATTCTCAGATTTGTTTACTCCTTGATTTCAGACAAACACATGATAAAATTTTTTAAACAGTGAATTTTTTTGTAGTCCATTGTTGCGGCAGTTGTGTGACACTCCTACAAAACTTTTTCTTTTCAAAAATACTGACAAGCCTAAAACACAAAATTTACCTCAAAAATAGCACCACTATAGGGTTACAGTAACCTGGACTGTACTTTTGAGAACAGCATAAGGAGATTGTTGGGTTCACAATAAAAGATGAAGCTATTTTCAGCTTGCAACTGCACCAACTTCAGCCTGCACATTCAGTAAGGACCACTCTGCATTTTTCACAGCAAAACTTTAAAAGAGAGAAACTTCTTTGCTGCTGCCTGTGAACCCTCCCCCTGCAGGGAGCTGCTGCAAACACAATCCAGCAGGCACACCAGCCCTGCTCACACTCAGCTGGAACAGCTGTGAAAGAAGCCCTGTTTGCACAGACACAGCTCTCACCCAGCACAGGCAGCCAGGAAAGAAGCTTGGTACCAAAAATGAAACCAAAAAATTAAACTAAATTAATTAAACTTAAAAAAAAAAATGAAAACATGAAGCAGCAGACTATTCCTGATTTGAAGCAGACCTAGTTAAGTCTCAGAACACTAAGGCAAAAACTTTTGCCAAGCTAAAAACTAAGAAATAAAGGGAAAAGGTGAAAAGGAACATCTTCTTTCAACTATTTTCTACTGCTTCTAATTCTGCATTAATTCAATTACAGAGATTTTTGTGCATCCAGGCTGCTCACCTGCATGTTTTAAAGAGCAGCAACTTTTTTTTGCAGCTGTACACACTCTTTTCAGTTCAGCCTAGAATGGATTTTTGTAGGTAGATATGAGCACATTTCCTCTGACAGCATTAGCTCTGCCCACTGAGCACATGGCCAATGTCAGACCAAAATCAGTAATTCATGCTGAAACTCAGGATACATCAGTTTAAATATCCATTGCTTACAGCTGATTTTAAGAGCAGGGAAGGTCTATCTCATGTCTGCCCTTAATATACACCATGTGATTAATTACACAGCCCAGTATCACGTACAGGAACTTAATTTAGGCAGTGTTTCCTAAGAAAAAAAATATGTTTAGAGATGCTGATCAAAAATACTAGTGCTAAGTTTTAAGTAACTGAAAGCTTTTCTAAGGTGTGTTTATGAAGAGGAAAACTTGCAGTGCACTCTCAGAAGAGGCCTGGAGGTATCCTGCACACTGAATCAGCTCCTCTGCTCACCTGTTCTCCATAAGGGACACTCTTGCTCTCACTGTGCAGCTAGCAGGACTCCATGGAATCACATTCCTGCTTTTCCCACATCAGGTGGGACTCTCACTGATGTCTAGAACCTTTTGTGCAACCACCAACCCCTCAGAGGTGCAATGCAAAGATATATTAAAAAAATTAAACCAGAAATAAAATACAGTCATATAAACATTTATGTTGGAAAAGAGCTCCAGGATCATCCAGCCTGACCATTAACCTAACACTGCCAAGTACAGCCCTGAACCATAAGACCAACAATTTTCTGAACACTTCCAGGGACAAGAATCCCCCTCACTTCCCTGGGCAGACTGTTCCCATGTCTTTCAGTGAAAAGCTTTCCTAATACTCCATCTAAACCCCCCCTTAGTGCAACTTGAGGCTGTTTCCTCTTGTCCAATGGCTTTTCCCTGAACAGCCTAAAATATAATTGCCTCTGTGTGTGAGAATATCACAAAAACCTTTTCATTTATCTACAGAAGCTGTAAACACAGAATAAAAAGAAGAAAAATGAGATATGAAAACAAGAAACTCTTGACAGTGGTCCTTGAAAATGATACACTTTGAGTAAAATTTCTGAAAAAAATGAAGTATAACAGTGCTAAAGCAAATCCAAGATGGGCATACAAGTCTTCCACAAGAAAAACTAAAAGTATGATAAGCTTCAGTAGCCACACCTTGCAGGGGAGAAACTGGGGAAAAAAGACTAAGCAAATCAGAGGACACAGAACACTCCACCACTGCTGCATTATGCACTACACCACTGCTTTTTAAGTTTATCTTCCTTGATAATTAAAAAAAATAAAAAGAAAAAAAATACCTTTAAAGGTAGTTCAATTACTTTAAATCTATAAAACTCACCAAAATGACTGGCAGAAAGCAGCAAGAGCTGAACTGCTCCCCAAGCAAGGAGCTGTGGGTGACCCCAGCACAAAAGGAGCCTCCTGGGCAGAGAAAAGCTCTGAAGTGCCTGAACGGGGCAGGCAGGGGCACAAAGTGTTGGTCACAGGTGCCACCAACACACCCCTGGGAGCAGCAGGAAGAAAAAGGAGCCAAAAACAAGCAGGAAAATCCCTCTGATGCTGAGGAGCAAAGCTGGAAACAGACTCAGAGCAGGATTAACTGCTTGGGCTGAGCTTAGATAGGGCTTGGGGCAGAGGGTGTGGCTCCAGTGCCAGGTGATGCTGGGCAGGGCAATCAAGGGCTGTTAGTGGGGCCCTACAGATTGGGTTTTTTTTAGCTTATTCCACTCACCACTAATTAAAGTGAGTTTTGACAAAATTTGTTTAAACGGGGACCTTTCTGTCCATCAGGGTTTAAGTAATACTGAAATAGAATGCCATTTAAACACCACAACAAGCATTAAGCAGATGAATTATTGGATTAACACCTGAAGAATGTTTTACATATTTTTCTTAGTCTTTTATCAACGATATTCCTGTTGGGCTAATTGTCAAGGACCAAGGACACTTGACTAAAAAAAAAAAATCAGCTGAAAGGAAGCTCAAAAGGGTGCATCTTTACAGACAGTATAGAAGCAAACAAACCCTTATATCTCCATGAATTTGATGTATTTTTTGAGTAGATTACTAGAAACTGTTATTAAAATCGGGGTAGAAGGTTTCAGGATTAAAGTTTGACATTCCTGGCTTTTGTAAAGAGGACTGATACTTCAGAAGTCTATTGGGGTCTTGCCAAAGTATCAAAAAGCTGTGGACAGGGGTGTGCTTACACAAAAGGCTTTTGAAAATGCCCTTTCCCCAGGTGCTTAAAGGAACAAAGCTGCCACCAGGTGTAAAATCCAGCAGGAGGAAATACCTGGCTAAGGAACAGTGCAGTAGCACATGGTCACAGCTCACAGCAAGGACTGGAACTCTGCAAGGATTGATACTGAAATTGGAGATATTCAATTAAGTGCTTTAAGATAGCAACTGGATGGTCCATTATTAAATTATCTCAAAGAGATGTATAGGAAAGCAATCAAGTTTGCTGATTAAAGTCAGCTATTGAAGATAAGATGACTGAACATGAACCAAACACCTAATTAAAGAGGAAATATCACCTGTAACACAGATACTATCTTAATCATAATTTATTGAGGATTAGGCTAATATTCCAGAGAAGTTTCACCAAAGATGTTCACCTTGCTTTTGCTTTCTTTTGCCTTTTTTTTTTTTTTTTACTACTGCTGTGGGGACAACCAGTCTTATACTCTCGATGGAAAAACCACCTACAGATTCTGATTAGGAATTCACATCAGCTGGAGCAGCATGAATTCCCAAGTGACTAACATTAAACTCAGCTAGAAACATGCATCCTGTTTTAACAAAAAAAAAAAAAAAAAAAA
>VWZP01007022.1:764696-793080 GCA_013396995.1 Dicaeum eximium
TAAAAATTTGAAAAAAGAGCCTTACTTTGGGCAAGGCAGGCACCTAATTGAAATGAGACTCTGCTTTTGCAACACTTAGAGAATTTCAAATTGCTGCCATCATTTGGCTACTTATCCAATTCATTTAGACTCAGTTTAAACTGTGTATACTAGTAGAGAGGTCACATGAGAATTATGCAGACAGCTATTTTAGTTAGTATATTTACAAAACTGCTTCTGCTGTATTATTTTGTGACAAGATTTGTACTGTGAAGATTTCTGCTTCTGTAGTGCTTGAGCTGTCTGATGTGTTGACAACTTCTCCTGGTCTGTGAAAAGTCAGCACATCATAAACTTTCCTGTCCAAAGCATTTTTTGTCCTCCATTGGTCACCACTGTTGGGTAACTGGATCACATATTTCACCTTAAGCTTGCTGGAACAGCATGGAGCTGCTAAATTAGGGTGGAAACTACTTTTTAAGAATCATATTTAGGATCTAATTAATGTCTTGACCAGCACCACAAACTGATAATGGATCCTCAAGGCAGTCCAAACCATATTTTTCAGTTAAAAAATTTTCAAAGCCCAGCAAAGATACTCCCACAAATGCTGAAG
Source organism: Dicaeum eximium (assembly GCA_013396995.1). NCBI lineage: Eukaryota > Metazoa > Chordata > Aves > Passeriformes > Dicaeidae > Dicaeum > Dicaeum eximium. The sequence continues at coordinate 765,292 of VWZP01007022.1, forward strand.
TTGGTAGGGAACCACCCATCTAGCACAGTGTATTGCTTGCTGTGCAATACTTCACAGCTTGCACAATGAAATCACATTTAAAATTACCTTCCCATCTATAAAGTGGAAATGACAATTGTTAAAAGAAATATTTATTTTTAAAAAATTCTTAACATGGTTTCATGGTTTTTTAAGGGAGCTGTAGGTCCATGGTCCTGATCACCACATTAGGCAAAACAGCAAGGAACACAAAGAGCAGAGTTAGTAAAATGTGTGCATAAATGTGATTTATATATTGGAAGAGTCAACGTGGGTTTTTGAAGAAAATCCTGGAAACATAATGCAGTTCTGTGAGGAATAACAGCACAAGGTTAATGATGTTCCATCTGAGGAATTTACAAAGATTTTCAAAGGCTTTTAAACAAAGCCAAAATCATTCATTATGGGGTTTGGGTTTGTTGTGTTTCAAAAGGAAATCAGGCAACCACCTGAGATAACAAGAAAGGCATAAGCCACAGATTGTAAATCCTCACAATTCATTTCAAAACATGTTTAAAAAGGTCAATCAGGAGCAGTCAACATGGATTTACAGAAAGCAAATCATGCTCGACCAACCTAATTTCCCCCTGTGACAAAGTGACTGTCTATGCAGATAAGGAGAGCACAGTGAATGCAATGTACATTGACTTTTGGAAAGCTTTTGAACGTCTGACACAGCATTCAGATTTAAAAGCTGGGGAAGCCTTCCAGCTGACAAGTAAAAACTCTGAGTTAAGTGACTCAAGAGATTCATCCGGCATCACAAATAATATACACAGGCATGGAATGTTCTGTCCTGTTTGAACAATGCATTCATTACATCAGTTATAACATAAAAAGCATTCTGAACTTCATATATGTATTACAAAGAAGCAGGGTGTCTCAATGGCAAAAAGCACACACATGGCAGAAAGAAAAGAAGTAACTAGATATTAACCTGAGCATTAGCAGCACCAGAAGAGCAATCTAATTCAGGAATCAGATTAATAGTCATTATTATCTCTCTCTCTCTCTCCTGTCTAAAATCCTTCTTTTCACTTATTAGCCAGATCCAGTTCAGAAAGCTGCATGAAACTGAGGTGATGTGGTGGACCCAGACTGGTGGGTTTGTTTGTTTGTTTGTTTGTTTGACATGTTCCCTAATTCTCTGGAGTTCAACAAGAACATGGTTGGTTGGTTCCATCTGACACTTCACAAGAACCAAGGAAGCATCAGGAAGAGCAATGGCTAGCGAGCCAACCACATCAAATAGCAGGCAACCTGATTACCAATCTTTAATAAAGGTTAAAAACAATACAACAGGAGAGCACACCTATCAAAACACAGTGTTTTGACAGACTCAAAATGTGTTTTCTTCTGAGAATTTGTCTCTCGGGTGTTTTCCATTTTCATCTGGAATGGACAAAACAAAAACAACACTTTCCCATAGGACAAAATAAAACGTGAGCTTGGTTATGTCTCTAATCAGATTTTTCAGCAGTGAAGAAAAAAAGGCCTGATGTCTTCCATCTCCTACTTCCCCACTATCAAAACAAAGTTCGACAGGGATAAATTAATATTCTCAGAAGAGAAAATATCTGCACCACTTGCCCATCAGTCCTGCTGAAGCCCCATTTCAGGCACTTTCACTGATCCCAGTTGTGTGCACAAACTGGTGTACTGGTGTCTGATGGCCAATTCCCCGTGTCATCCTCCTCACTGCAGTTTAGCTTTGCTTTCATGTAAGTTAATTGTTTACACACAATATTGGCCTTTTCTGGTACTAAGCACAGCTCCTGCTTTCATGGCTAAATAGAGTTATTCTAGGCTGTGCCAAGAAGTTACAGCATGCTATTCAGTAAAATTAGAACAAACAGGAAAATTTGTCATCACATAAAATGCAGCACTAATTCATTTTTCATGACTGAAAAAATGTAATTATAGAGCATTTCTAATATAAAAGACTTTATTGCATAAACTTAACACACAATTTGCAAGTTCCAACTAATTAAAAAATATTTATAAAGTGAATGGTTTTAGAATGCTGTATGAATTAAGAATATGAGAAGAGTGACAGAATATTCATTCATACTTATTTTTAATCAGCCAACTGGGATACCAAGATATTGTTTATGAGGGTTCTGAATACACCAAGATCAAATGAAATTACAAACTAAATATAATTCTAAAGCCACATCACTAAGTTAGTGCAAGTCATCAATACCAACACCTAAAAAACTCAAATAAACAATCAGTTAAATTATTTCAGTTGAAACATACTGACAAATATTCATTGCTGAAAACATAAGAAACAGAACAATAATGAAAATATCCTTGGAATAAGCTCTCTGAGTTCAGTTCACAACTCCACTGACTGCTTCCTTTAAATGCCTTGGCTAGAGAAAGGGGTTTTTTTTGGGTTTTTTTTTGGTTTTTTTTTGTAATCAGGAGCCTCAAAAGGAAAGGAAGAATAATTCCAAAAGATAGGAGTTTCTTCCTTTCAAAGAAAAATCATAGGAGCTCTTCTTTCTCCCTCATTTAAATGATTTCAGCTCAATGTCCTTCCATTGTGCACAAACCATGGTGGACAGCTAACCTGTACAGAATGAAGGTATTGAACCATGAAAAAATTTCACAGAAATCTCGCTTAAAACTGGTTTGTAATTTTTTAGGCTGCGAGCACCTATTAAAAAATACCTCTACAAGCAAATTTATATTCCAGTGAGTTAATCATGCTGCAACATAAGCCTGGAACATTCACTTTGATGGCCAGAAGAAAATACCTCTACCCTTACAGCAGGCTCTATGGAAAATTAATTTGTTTTTTCCAATCCATCACAGCTGTGGACTGAATTCTCAAAAGCCATTCAGAACTGCCATTATCATAACTCCTAATTTTTCTTGTTGCTTCTCTTTGTACAAATATTACCTGGGGTTTGCATTGAACTGAGACAATTATTTTCCCTAGCAGTGATGAGTAATCACACCACTTCATTTGGCAAGCATTAGCTTTTTCAGGGGAAAAAAAAACAAATCTGAAAAATGTATGATTTTGAGAAGACTGTGAAGATGCTATGAAGAACTTCTGAAGTTCAAACAAAAGAAAATGGTTAAAACTTAAATCTTGCAAAAGCCATCTTTAACAGAATCAGCTAACTATGGTACTTCAGAGTAATGTTACTCAGCATTTACACTGCAATTATTTGTCATATCCAAGTCAACAGGAAGGGTCCAATTTGCAGAGAGCATTCAGAGAAAAGAGCAATTTAAGAGCAGAGGATGCAATTTAGAGGAAAATATACAAGTTGGATGACAGCAAACACTTGATTTCATTCCACAGGCCTCAGAGGTTTAAGCATCTATCTTGAGAATCTAACATTGTCTAAACAGGTCTAAAATTTGCCATCACTAGAAATGGAATTGTAAAACGAGGAACCTTTTTGTATTACAAATAACCATCGCAGAAAGCCAAAGGGAACAGGCTATTGCTGATCCACTACCATTTAAGTGGGATGTATGGAATCCCAAAAGTGCAGTGGTTTAAATAATCAAAAAATGGTGAAGTACAGAGTCACTACTCAGAAGAGTTTGAACCCTTCTTGTCTCGCCAAGGGAATATTAAGCTTTTTTAGCAAGTGAAGTAAGTTATTTTACTTCACACTCTTATCAGAATTGTAACTCTGAGTAGCTGACACTTTATACCCTGCTGTTCTAGAGAGGGAATCCATGGAGCAGCATTCTCCAAGCCCTCTGGTTAAAGCACTTATCTGAGACAGGTGACACCTGCCAGGAGCTCCTGATGACTGAGGGGGGATCTGTTCTCTGATTTGGCATGAAAGAGATGATGAGATATGAAAGTGGTGGGCCCTTCTCTTCTACAATAGGAGATGGCTCAGAAGCTCATTTAGTGCTCCCTGATTTTCCTTCATATCTAAACTCCTGGACAAGTAACTACAGATCATCCCTCAGATATTTCCTTCCTACACCACTGTTGTTTTGCCAATCTGGGCTGGAGTTTCTTGCCCAGAAAGAGATGGCAGCAGACTACACCAAAAAGTATTCTTACAATTTCCTGATGACTTTCATCTGGCTGGAAAGACACTTATGGAACCCAGACAGCTCATTTCTATAATATTATGTAGTGAAACATCAAAAGATGATGGCTGTAATCCTCCTTTACATTAACTTTTTGGAAGAGTAGCAGCAAATAGGGTTTAAAATGGTGACTTAGCACTCAAAAATATTACAAAAAGAAAAAAAAATTATGATTATGACACCAAACTCTCAGTCTCCAAAGCCAAAATGCAAGTTGTAACACAGAAGATATAGGGGAAAAAAAAAAAAAGGCAAATTCCTTGCAAACTTCCATGTAAATCCTCAGGGGTTTACTTTTATAACTCAGTTGCCCTCTATCAAACTAGGTACTGTTACTGTACTCATGACCCTTTTCTCCCTCATCAAAATAAAAATGAACTGAGTAATATTGGAGGAGGGAAACAAACAAGCAGATACTCAAGAACCAGGTTATAATCTATCAAGCCAAACTAAAAGGGAGCTGTCCAGATGGGATTTTCCCCCTCCTAACCTGTTCTCTTGCAAAGATCAGCTCTTTCAGATTCTAAAATACGGATCATTAGAAAAACGGAACAGCCATTGAAGTTACTAAAAAAATAAAACTTAACACTCCATGAAGCAAAGGTATTTTTGGGGCGTAGAGATTAGGAATACAGACTGTATGGACAGTAATACTCAAAACTTCAATTCATACCTCCCTGTAAGAACAGGAATACTTTTCTGGCCTGTTACAGAACATACACTTTCTGTAGCTAAATCATATACTAGCTTCTTTTAGAAAATAACTTATAAAATGTAATATAGAAATTGTATTCCACATTGGAGAGACAGGCTAGTCCCTCATTTTGCACAGCTGTAATAAACTTCATTTCAATCCCGATTCTAAACAGAGCTACTTATTTGCTAATGGCTTTCTGGAAAATGTTAAATACTATCAAAATGTCTCAAAGGTGACTAACCTCTTATGAAATCAGAAACTTCAGGGCACACAAGCTGGAGAGGCTGCCTTCCCCTGCTGGACATGGTGCCATCACATCAGCAATTATTTATCAGCTCCTGTGAGCTGGCAGGGAACAGCCTTTGTGTGCCCAAGTTCCTGTGTCCCTTTTCTCTGGAATAGGGATCCTAAATTCACTCTGGAGCACAGAAATCTGAGAGTGCCTCTGCTCGAGAGCACATGGAAGCTCAGAGCTGGAGCCTGGTATATGAAAACTTCGAGGTCCTGGCTGAAGGACTGGGAGATTTATAGTTTGTAGATAACTTTGAGCAAAGTGCCTTAAAAAGCCTCAAACTACTCAGCACATCAAGTTCTTCCCATCTGCTGCACGTAAAAATCTACTATTCATTAAAACACTGACTGCTACCTCCTCCAGGTTTGGGGGTTTGTGTGGGGTTTGATTTTTTGTCTCTTTAAAGGTATTTCCTATAGGTTTTTTTTTTCAATTATTGTTGGAGGTTTTTAATCCTAAAAGCAAACTTGAGAAAAAGATTTATCTCAAATTGGAAAGCCAAAACTTAAACGAAAAAACCTTTTAAAATCAGCTATTTTACAGTTTTACAAATATTTCTCATGAATTAGAAATTAAGTTGCCTGAAACTAGCAGTGAAGGCCTCTGATAAGACACAGTTATGTGGTTTAATATCAATAACTCCTTTCACAGAAGAAAAATCCTGAGACCTTGGCCTTTTCCCCCCACCTCCCAAGCTGAAGACAGGAAACTTTGTTCACCCCTTCCCTGACTGCACTCTCTGTACTCACAGCCTGGCACCTTTTTGGCCCAGGACACAGAAGCCTTTCTGGCCTGGGTGGAAACACAGACAGCATGTTATCCATAAAACCTGTCTGCATCCTAAATGACTCTCCACCACGCTCTGTCCAAAAGAGATTAATGAGACAGATTTCCCCTCTGTCTGTTGCTCTGCATGTTTGTGTTCCATGCTGAAATCATGAAGAGCTTCAGGGCAGAATTAATAAAAATTGATTAAAACAAACTGGATCTCTATTTTTCTTCATTTGTACCTGGAAAAATATGGTGATACATTACATTAAATTTCATTAGTAAAAGACACAATTTAGGAAATGTTAAATATCCTGATTACTATTATTTTTTATTTGAATATTTTCTATCCTTAATCTTACATGCAGATTGACTTTTCTTTCTCTTCCCAGGAATTCTAAGAATAACCACACATTTTTTTAATACTCTTAGTACTGGAAGTATAAGGAGAAGGGACTGGTGAGGAGTCTTCCACTGGGGAGATTAAAAAAATTAACTTTGCTCATTAACTGGCACAAGCATTCAATCCATCAGCTGAAAAGATGAATTACTGGGTAAATATAATACACAAAGATAAAAATGCAGAATCTCAGGAAAGTGGGGATATAGGGAAGGCAAACCACAGTCATGTCTACACTTGCAGAGCACAGAATTGCAGAGCTCAGGCTGCAGCAGTGCCTTATCCCTTCCACTGCAGATTTGGGAGATAAGATTACCATGCTTTGCTGCTTTCCCCAAGGACTCCCAATGCCCAGCAGCAGCCAGAAGGTGCAGCTGGGATTCTCTGTACATCTACTTCTGACCACAGGGATTCTCAACAACTCCAGTTTTCTCAGGTCTCCTGGCTTTACAGCCTCTAGGACAGGTATGCTGAGGTTACAGATATTTACAGCCGTGCTTTTTCTAACCAGGCATTCTTTTCCCCAAAGACATTTTGAATTTTATTTATCAAAAATTATCAAGTAGCATAGGCACTCTCCCTGTTCCCAGAAATAGCTTTGTCCCCTTTGTCATGTACAAATTCCTTACAGCCAAGGAGTGAAATTCAATAAATCAAGCTACAGTTGTGAAGCTGATCCCCATGTTAGGGAGCACTTAGGTAACAAAGTATTATACCTGGGTTTAACAAATTTTATTTATTTTGGTGTTTAGCTTTGCGATGTCAGAAAAGGTTCAAAATTCTTCTCAGTTTAAAGATACATACATAGTGTACTTTTTATTTTTATAAACATGTCAACTCTACTCTCATGTTTAATATATCCATATTAGTTTACATGGAAGAACATCTGTCCTTTAATTCCTCAGCCCAGTACACTCAAATAATTCCAGCTGCACAGCACCCCAATCCTATTTTCCCCAAGCTTGATGTTAATCTTACATCCAGGATGATGTTTGCTTTCTATTGCAAGGCCTCAAAACATAAACTAATTTCTTCCCCAAATGTACTCTGATAGAGGTACTACCCAGAAGAAAAGTGATGCTAAATAAATTACAATAAATTATAATATTTGTTGTCAATTCAACAATAGACATGTCCAATCACTACAAACATGCAAAATCTAAAAGGAAAAAAAAAATACAGTCTAACAGAAACCTATTTAGATGCCCAATAAGCAGAACCTATTTGCTACCACATCAGGCATATGCAGAAATAAGAGTTCTTTCCATTTAGTCTCCCAAACTAATAGCCTTGGAGATATAAACACACACTTGTCAGGACAACCTCCCCAGTGTGAATGCCAATTCTGCAGAACATAACTCTGTATGCACCGAAGATTAAAAAACAGTTTTTCAGGGTCAAGAGAGATTTCAGGGCAAAAAGCTGCATTTACCTCATCTGAAAACACAATAAAGAATAGAAATCCATTAACACAGCAAGAAGATCCACATTGCCTCAGTTTTCAGTAGACTTGACTAATCTAGACTCCATTTCTTACAGCTGGATATTCTCCATTTTACTGAAGAAACAAATGGCAGATTAGACAGAACCATATTTAGATTTGCATTGCAAGAGAAGGAAAAGAAAAAGGTTGGTCAAACTGCAGAAATAATAACAACGGAGTAAGAAAAATTACCACAGAATAAAGTTGCTAGGATACTGCACACTAATGTGAAATCAGATATAACAATTAAAGTAAAACTATACTTTCCGGATGTAAGAACAAAATCATGTATTAGCCTAAGCCAAGTAATTAAATGGAATATTGAAAACAGAAGTAAATGGAAGAGAGCAACTAAAAATGCTTCATAGTCAGTTCCATATCAAAAGCTGGAAAGGTGAATTGATACAACATTACAGACACCAATTTGACAGTAGCAAGTATAGATTAGAGCCTACTTCTGCACTTACACCATCAACATGATCTTCTGTTTTGGCAAGTTGTAGTTTAAAAAATGTTCTCAGTGCTGCTGAGAAGCCAGTGATAGCACAGAATAGTAAGAGCCAAGTGTTAAAATGGCTCACAAAAAACCAACAAACCACAAAAACAAACAAAAACCCAAACAAAACCCCAAAAAACACTAGAAGAAGGAGGTCTAACTACTTGGGAAGTGGGACAAAGAAACTGGTTTGCATAGACAACTCAAGATTCTGCAAAGTTAGTTTTTATCTGCTTAAATACTACAGCTGCATGGGAAGGAATTCCTCAGAAGAGTGAAACTAATTAAGCAACCAAAACAAACAAATAAAAAAAACTATCAAAAGAAGGGAAGTTCTGAAATACAGAATTTGCCTCAAACTTGTAGATAAAATGAGCACATCAGCCTAAAGCAATGATTTTTCTAGACTATACTAACATCAGCTTGCTTTTGTATGAATAGTAAAACAGTTCTTGCCCACTTATCAAATCAAGATTTACAAATTCAGCCACAACTATGAAAACTCAGTGCATATTCTAGTGCGCAAGAGTAAGTCTTTGACACATTTCTTTAGGCACCTGTGGTTTCTTAGGCTATGTAAATATTGACCTCTCTGTCCCAGGCATGCAAGTTCCAGATTTGCCCTAACTTAAATTTACTTACCTGTATTTTGTATTTTATTTGACCAACTGATAGCAGGTTGAAGCACTTTTTAAGGTGACTCAGAAAACCTTGAAATAAAACCCCAAAACACAAAAGCTTAATGTCCAAAAAGATCATCTACAACCACTGTGGCCCAGCAACAAAGCTAAGAAGTGTTTATTATCAAAGCTAATAGCTTTCATTATCAGTATACTGAATACATTTCTCCTTACAAATGTGGAGTAAATTCCTACATAAAACTACTCTGCTGTAGCAGTTTTGCAATGCAGAAAACCACTGTTCTCCAAAGACTATTTGAGAGTGAACCAAGTAAGCACCTTACATACTAAAATCAGGCTATTTCATAAACAAAACTCTCCAGGCCTTGCATTACAGCCCAATAATGTGCTGGCACATGGAGCTGGCAACAGATGCAGCAGAAGGAGCATCACACCTTCAGCATCAGAGCACCTGTCTGCAAGGCCAGCATGGGGAAGGACAGGGCCTTGGAGCTGCAGCTAAATTCCAGATAATCCACACAATTCCTTACATCAGGGACAGACGGCAAAAAAAAACTTTTGACTTCATAAAACTTCTGGACCTGCTGAATCCTGATGCCCTGAAACTGAGTATTTCAATTACTTCTATGCAGGACCTTCAAGACAGTAATTATTTGCAAGAATGCCTGCACATGACTGATTCAGAGATTCTGACAACTGACCATGGCAAGAAAGAGCAAGCTGTCAGCAGAATCTGTCACTCCTCCTTTTTTTCCAGCCACAAGTCACTCGAATTTGCTACTCCTCAATACCTGTTGTATTACAAAAGCCTCTGCAATGCTGCACACCTCTAATCCTTGCACACAGCATCCTCCCTGGCCAACAGCAGGCTCTGCTTCAAATTGCCATCGAAGCAGGCACTTCTTGCAGCCCAAGACAACTTGTTGGCTTGTTTATGTCCAACAGATGGGCCATAAACTTGGAGGCAGCTAAAGGAAGAAATAAAACTGGCAAAATAGTTCTCATAAGCCAGGGGAAAGCTGCATTCACAGAAGGATACCTCAAGCTCCCCTCTGTCCACTCCCAAATATCACACTGATAAATGAGGGAAAAATCAGTGATGGGAGTTTGCTCTGTCTTCCACTGTTGTATTTTTCACTTTCACCTAAATTATTTAAGACATGCAAAAATGGAAGGAGAGGCAAGTGTTACTTTGGGCTTCGGATGTTTTGGGGGTTTTTAACTTTTAAAACTGACAGTTTCAGACAGGTTCCAAGGATGGATAACTTAAGAGTATTCTTAGCTCGTGCAAAAGCCAGACATGAAGATGAGAAAAGAGCTAAACAGAAATTCTTCCTGATTTTTGCAGGATGACTGTGTTTACTGCACAGTTTAGAACAACATAAGGTCTCAAAATCTTAGATAAATACATATTTATACAATTAATCTACTTATACACATACATTAATGAAACGTGAATATTGGTTTATTTTATATATGATAGTCTTTCAAATTAATACAATAACCTTATTTGAAATATGTTTGATACTTTTTTAAACTCAATTATATATGGCACACTGCCAAAGTCTCAATTCAACCATACTTCTCATTTGCATTGATGTTTTTGCAATTTGTGGAACATCTAAGCAATACAATTTAAAACAAAGAAAAGGGAAGGACATACAGACAAATTTCTAGCATTTCTAGTTAGGATACACTTTGAAAGTTAATGTGAAACAAATGTGAAATGCACATGTGAAACAAATTCTATGACACTGTGAAGCTTGCAAATGTTGGCAGCTGTAAAACTGTTCTACCTAGGAAAAGAGACAATTTAAGACATCCTAAATTTGGAACAAAACCATCAGTGTCCCAGAACCCTCTCCAAGTGCAAAGACACACACACACAGAGGACAGTAGCAGGCTGGCTGTGTCCTGAACTCCAGACTCAGGGATTAAACTTCCAGCAGTGCTGGGTTATCTGGTTATGTTGCTACATGAGAAGAGACAAAGGAGACATCATCATTTTTGTGTGTGTTCTTGCTCGGACGCCTTATTGCTGATGACAACAACAGTGCAGTGGAACACACAAATGGAACAGGGTTCTGACACAACTCTCAGCACAGTGTCTGAGTGATTTGTTCTGCCCTTCTCTAAAGAGGCCCGTGGTCATTGTGTTTCTCCACGTCTCAGGGGTCACCAATTGCTGCTGTCGGAGTCCCATCAGGGTGAATCAAGACTCTTGACTCCACTATCAGAAGGTTGATATTATTTATTAAAATGACTCCATTGTTCAGAAGGATTTGGGCTATTGCTGCCCAGGTACAGAGCTAACATCTTGCTTCTTCAAGCTCCATACCCAAAAGCCCAGGAATGCCGGAAAATTTTTACAAAGTCAGAGAGATAACACTTCTTTATATCATAAATTGAGAAAAGAAAACCACATCTCCCAAATCAGGAGACAGAGCAAAGGAATGCATTTTGTCCTTGAAACACACACACAAAAATTTGAAATATACAAAGAAAAAGAGCTTTCCCATGGAAGAAAAAACTCAGCAAGTTTGCATCCAAGAAACTTATAAAATGTCCAGTGATAGTCATTGCTTCCTCCTCCTTATATTCCACAGACCCTTGGATCCTCCACTTGCCCATCTGCAGCTGGGGTAGGGGGAAAGAGGGTGGCACAGCTGCTTTTGGGGAATTGGGAAGGGCAGGAGAGGGGGTGTAGGGAAGGGGAAACACGATGGTGCCTGCAGCAGAGGAAAATGGAAGAGGATATGGTAGCGGGATGGGATGAGAGCGAGAGGGAAGAGAAGCTGCAGCAGGGTGTGGTGAGGAGGACAGAGATGGAGCACCCTGCTCCCTCAGGATAGGAACAGAAACACTGTGTGTCTCCCAGAGCTGCCAGGCACACCAAGGGTGCCAGGAGGAAAACCCCCACCGAGGCACAGGGCCAAGCCCAAGGGCTGAGCACCGCTGTGTGCTCCACCCATGACCCCGAAACAGCTCCTGGGAGACACGGCAGCTGAAGATGCTGACTAACAGTGCCATCCCAGAGATCTGGAATTTTCAGAGTATTTAGAGCATAGCTAACAGCTTTAAGGTGCAGAACAAATGCATCCTGGCAAAGTCAGAAATGATGAAAAATTTGGTTACTCTCCCAAGCAAAAATGTTTAGAAACAATGTAGGAGGATAGCAATTTTTCTGGCAACTGGCGCTGTGAAAATAAACAGCGAATCAGTCTTTTAATTTGTCATCCCCAGTTTAATAATTTAAATAAGTTAAGTGACTTCTTAAATGTGCACCTGGATTTAGTAGGATTTTAGCATGTGCCCTTTGTGGTAAACACAGCAAATAATTTATATGACAACTTTGAGCCTTTTTTAGCTATTGCTTCCTCATCTGCTCCAACAGTAAAGTGAATCTCTGGAAACAGTGTAGTGGAAATAGATCAGTTAGCTGATCCTATTGGTTTTTCTTTCTTCAGTAACTATGATGGAAATAAATCTTTAACCATTGTCTTGGTGCTTGCTGCAAGAACTGCATTTCAAATTGACTTGTAAACAAACATGAATCTGTGTGAATACCACATGATGAGCAGATCTCATAAGGCAGCTATTCGGGTGTCTCACTTGTCTTAGGCACCTGCAGCTTCTGATGAAACACTTCAAAAGATTTGCTGTAATAGGCTCTGCAGAGGAAGCACTTTAGGAGTATGACTAAGCAAAGCAGAAACAGAAGACTCTTCCTGAATACCTATTAAATTAAATGTTCAATGACATGCCTGCAAAATATTCTAACAGAGATTATGTACATATGCACACTTCTGCAGTGTATCCGTATGCTACAGAAGATACACAAGCACTTCAGGGTTATTTAAGTTTTTTAAGTCCACTACCTGCTTTCCAAAAGTTACTCTTAATGAACTGTTGTGAACTTTTAGGGGAAGAAGTGTAAGCCAAAATAACTTCAGTCTCAGTCGCATTACATGAAACTGCTGTGACTAAAGACATGCCACGATATTTTCCTTTTCAAGAAGAGTGAAAAGGAAAAAATTCAATATACCACATATTCCTAACCACACACACATATACACACCAGATTAATGCAAACTCTGTCATAAGAAGCTTTTATAAATTTACAACTCTTTTTATTTTTTACACAAAACAACTATAGACAGTCAAAACTATAGGTACTAAGAATCACTGAAGTCTTGTTAAATAAATGAAATGCCAAAACAATGTTTCAGGTTAAGAGTTTTGGTTTAGGAAAAAGATTAACATTATATTAAGCAGTGATTTCTTTATTTTACTGTGAAATAACTTTACATGTTGTTCCAAAGTCATAATTTTGCAGGTCTGCAAAAGCCATAATTAAAAATGTTATTGAAAGGCAGAAGTACATGTTTATAATTAATTGAAGAGTAAAAGAAAACACAAACTGTTTTCTCTCTTTTGTGACTTCAACCTACAGAAGAACTATGCAAGTCCTGTAGAAAAGCTTCCTTTTCAAGTTCAATCTCTTTTGACTGCTTGGTGGATTTGGTCTGTCAGCAGATACCACTAGGAATTAATTCATTTTCAACTCTCCAGATATACATTCAAGAACATTCAAGAGAACCAGTATTGGGAATACAAAAATCTGATTGAGATGGGATTTGTTTGTTGGTTTTCTGGTGGTTTTTTGCCACAAAGCATCAACTAGACTTCATATTATCTCACACTCTGCTTTGTCAAGTAGCTAAATCAGAGGCCAGAATATATAACCTTGGACTGCACAACTAGAAAATCATTTCTGATGAACTAGAACAAAAAAATCCAGACATGTCATTTCAGAAAGACAAAATGAACACTTGAAGCACCTACAGTGAAATGCAGGAAATTCTCAGTCAGCACTTTCACAAGGGTTTTTCTGGAAAGACAACCTTAATCCCTGGGCAGAAATACAAAAACCTATTGAGAAACTTCTGACTTTAATGAATAGACAGCTACATCAAGAGCCCTCTTTGATCAATTTTCACCTCAACCTGTTGAAAACATTACAGAAAATGTAATCATAAAAATGAAACAAGGCAAGAATAAATTAATGCTTACAAAGAGGATGAAAAGAACAATTAACAAGTGAGGTCTTGCAATGAATATACAAGGAAGATTGAAGGAGGAAAAATACTTCTATCTGTATTTTTTTTTTAATGCAACGTGAATTAAATTTTCATTAAAAAGTAAAGCAAATTTCAAGTCCTGTATCAGAAGACAAATATTTTTACTGTAAAAATATGATGTTGGACACATTAAAAAAAAAATCTTCTTTTTGATGCAAAGATGCAAATAGAAGGTAGAAATCAAATATTCTCAGATCTTCCTAAGACAACAAATACTTCATATATGAAATGGAAATCAAACTCTACTAGCTTCTGCTTATTTCTGGACAGCCTCAGATTCATCTTTGGACAAAATTAATTTAACATTCCCATAAGCAACAATCACCACATAGGTAGGACTGTGCTAATTAAATTTGCTGATGATAGACTTGGGAAGAATGATCAGTGTAGCGAAAAACACAATTTAACAGCTAAAAAAACTTCATGACTTAAAACACTGGACCCATACAGCAGCCTGAAATGAGAAATTAATTCCTTCTGCATGATATAGAGAGCTCCCTGTTTTAAGTTTCTGGTGTAAGGCTTGGAAGCAAAGTAAAAAAAAATTAAAAAACAAGCAAACCAACCAAAAAATCAAAAATGTGAGCTCCAAATATTATAGTTCCTTTAATGACAAGCGGAGTAATCCAGCAGCAGAGGACATTAAAAATAAGGAAGAATCAGTAACAATAAATTCCTAATCTTATTTATAAATGAATTCTTGCTTCACAAAAGGGACTATAGCATGTGGCAGCTTAGAATAGCAGAATAGTGCTGATATACATTCTGAAAACTATTAGAATAGGCTCTGTCCATAGAGGGATATTCACCCTCTGGATTGAGGCTAGTCAAGCACACAGCATTTGGATTAGAAGCATGAGATACTTGTCACTAAATAAAAACTGAACTGAGGAAGTCACTCAAGCTGTTCTTCTGAAATCAGGCACAGGAAGAACCAACCACAGGAACAAGAATATTATTATTAAAGAGATCCCACAGAGAAAAAGTAAAAAAAAAAAAAAAGAAGGTGGAGAAATGAGATAATATAAATTTGCACAATATTTTTAAGAAAAATCAATTTATAACCATAAATTGGTATTTAATGCTTCACCCTGAAAAATATTTTATTCTTCCATTACAGAAAGCATGGGAAGCTGAAGCATGTTCATGACACATCATTTCTTAATTCTAATTAAGAACTTAGAATACACTTTAACTTGCAATTTGATTAGGACTAAACTGTGTAGTGAGGCTGAACCAGCTACACGTGGCAGGGATCTTAGTACACAGCTGAAATTCTGTTATTTTCCTCTGTTTTACAGCAGGCAGTCCACCCTTCATGCCTCAAATCATATCCCATTTCTCTCCCTTCTGCCATATTACTGTCCTATCCCTCTCCTTTCCATCCAGCATTTCAGAACCCTCTGCATTTCCTGATTTCCTGGCTCATCATAACATCCTACCAAAGCTGCCATGGGAACACAGCTTTGTGCTGCCCAGGAGAGAGAGAAAACCTAAATCCAAGTCCAGATTCCATCTGGAACCTCTCCCACATGACCACACCGGTGTCTCCCAGCCTTTCAAATCCTGCCTAGATGCTTCCCCCACCTAAATGTGCACACTCAGGCCTGTAGGTGATCCAGATTAGCCTTGAAAGTCCAGGATCGGCAAGGTGGAGCCTGCAGAAGATCTGGTCTGGCAGCTCCCCTGGAAGCCAACAATAAAAGCAACACATCTGCCACTGAAAATTCGGTGGATGTACTTCACATGCACAATGAAATTCATGTTATTGTGATTTTTATATGTATCACCTTTTCATCTTGCTAGTAAACAGCCTAATCTTCTACAGGAGAATTACTACTTAACAAAAAACCCTCAAAGAAAGAAAGAAAATGTTCATTAAACCCCATTCCGTGCAAAACTAGAGGTCTTTCGAGTGACCTGGTGTTGCAAATTTCAGGTTCTTTTTGTGAAAGAGGAGGTTGCACTAACACTTATATTTGTTACTATTTCAGATTACTTTTCTTACAGTTAATAAGCTCAACTGCTTGCAAAAAAAGCAAAAAGCTTAAAAGCACTGAAAGTATTTATATTAGGCATTTGTATTTCCATTTGTTCAGCTTCTCTTGGAGTCTAAGAAATTCACAATCTCAAAATAAGAACTCCTGCAGCTACAAACAACAAAGAATTTAACCAAAACTAACTGAAATGGTTGCATTTAAGGAATGGCAAGCAAACACCCACCCATTTCATAGAAATTAATTATGTCTCCTCAGAGAAGAGCATCTGTTTCATTAAACTAGGACAAAGGCTGGAATGTAGCACAGCCTTTCACATCCAGCATTAACCAGATGACCCACCATGACCTGGAACAGCATAATTCTGACTCTGGTGAACCTGCCAGTACTAGGTCTTCCATAACTCAGCTGCACTGACATCAACACTTCAAGGAAAAAAAAAAAAAAGAAGCACATTTTTGATGTGGCTTTTCTATTTACAAAGAGCAAAAACACGTATTTTGGGGGGATGTGTTCACATTTCACTTTCAGAACACTTCAGTTGTCCTTAATTTTGGGCAACCTTCTCACCAGAAACCAACTCATACATGGACATTTATTTTATTAGCTTTGAATGCAGTGCAAATCAAGTGATGAAACACACACACTCACATATATATATGTTTATACAGAGTTAAACTTAGTCTAAATGTTTATATACAAATATAGTTAAAACTATAGTTAAAACATATTAAATAAATACAATCTCTATACCAAGTATTTTTTCTTAAATAATAGAAAATGCAACCTGACTTTTTCCCAAACTTCTGCACATGAATTTCTACTGACCACAGTGCATGTTCTATTTTTAAGTGGACTACATCTGACTCAAAACTCTGAATTTCAAGATGCATTTTTATCAGTCTACACCAAGACTAATGACTAGATCTGGTTTAGTATGAATGCTAGGATGAGATGATACTAAAAACTCTCAATGAGAAGAATGGGACTTGTATCAACTAAAAGTTAAATGGTTGTGTTTGCAAAGAGAAGGGTAAGGAAAAAGCAGTGTATTGAAGATGAATTACACAAGGCTGATTAGCCCAGCCACAGCTCCATGATGTTTCCAGCTCAAGGACTTCTTTGGACAACTCCACTTTCAGCCCCCTAACCTTGCTCTAAGCTGGTGAGCTGTAACTGCTCAGAAGATGCACTCCATATGGAATAAGACAGGCTCAACTCAAAGGGTTAGTGCAGAAGGAAGAGCTCAACTTTACTTATTCTTTGTCTGTCATGGCATTTTGTGATAAGAAAGCCCCAAAAATGAAAATGCTGAAAGATACTTGCCAGCAGACCCAGCAACAAGACAAAATACTTAATGAACCAATGGTCAAAAATTTAGGCAACACTTAAGGTGGCTGAAAGCCTTACTTATTTTATCACTTTTCTGAACAAAATTTAGTACTTCCACAATCTCAGAAGACTATTTGGTGGGGTGGGGGAAGAGTTTTTGATTTCCTGAGATCATCAGACAACTTAAAAGCATGTACAAGTGCAGACTGCAGAACAGTGGTACTTATCTAACAAATCCATTCTGGGATGCAGCTGCTGGCAAACAGCCACAGATAAAATGATCCTGTTATATGCATGAGATTTCTACATGGCCATTCCTTAAAATTTACAGCTTATGCACTCAGCAATTTGAGAAAAATGCCAACACTGTTGTGGGACTGATTGACTTTTCACATGCTGTGACTGCACCTTTGAATTTTCACAAGCAGGTACAGGGCAGACACATGGGCATGCCTACAATTCCAACAGCAAAAAAATCATAGAGAACACACAAGTTACAGTAACAAAATCACCTTGATATTATCTGAGCATTGATACCGATTACTTGTGTGTTTCACAATGAAAATGAACAGAATTCCAAATAACACAGTCCTGCAGAGATGAAAAAACACAATCATCTTTGCTTCAGCTTAAATAACTGGTTTCATGGTAGAAGAGCTGGATTCAGAATTTTATTTGTATTTTTAAGCGTTGCCAGCAAAGTTTCATGCACACTTCAAATTCTTCAGGGAAGTGGGGAAACAGAAGGGTAGATGGCAAAAAAACCCAAACAAACAAATAAAAAACTTCTTACCTGGGTACTTAGAATATTTAGCTGCATAGAGTCAGCTAACTAACTGAATTAGGTTCATCAAATATCATGCAATAATTGCCCTATCTTCTTGATCACTTATTTTCAGTGAACATGAACTCAAACAATTCTTTGCCTAGCTCATAATTTCCATTTAATTCTGCCACTTCTGCAATGTTATGCACAGATAGAGGTTTTCAAGACTAATTAATCATGACACACACTACAAAACAACTCTCAAAAAAATTATATCACTGTCATGAGCCTGAGTAGCCTTAGAGCTCAATTTAGTTAATCTTAACTTCAAAAAGTGAAATTCAAAGGTTCTGAGACCCCAGTATCAGGAAAAAAGAGGAGTAAGCACTCTTTACTCTAAATATTAATTATTTCCTTTAAATTCCATACTTGGAAGAAAGACTTCAGGTGAAATTCTCTCTATGTACACAACTGTTTAGTTTTCATCTGAGCTCTGAAGTGTCAATTGTCTAAAAGTGTGCTGAAGAAACAAACCAAGGTCACACTCTACACTGAAGCAGCAAAAGCTGAGATATTGTTATGAAAAATGAGGGAGTTCCCTACTGCCCCCTTCTTACAACCTTCCCATAGATCCCATGGAAGTGAAGTTGGGTGTAGTTGTCTTTTTTACTAAATCAGACATTAATTTTTAGTGTTACCCCACTATGCTGGCTCAAATACAAGCAAAAGGGGGAAAAAAAACCAAAATCAAAAACAAACAAACAAACAAACAAAAAAAACCCCACACTGTTGACAGGTGACAATGGGTTCCTCATGCTTTTGGCCCTAAACAGACAACAAGACAACAATTTCATGTTTATTCAAAATTATTCTTCAGTTGCTTTCATAAATTTAAAATATCAGGACTTATGGCAACACACTGACATAAGAAAAAAAAAAAAAAANNNAAAAAAAAAAAAAAAAAAAAAAAAAAAACAGAACAAAAAATAAAAGCCCAGACAATGCAGGAAGAATAGATGAAGCCGCGGATTAAAAGACAATAAAACCTGAAAGTGGAATACAAAGCCTAAATCAAAGAACGTTGGAAAAAAAATATAGTTGTCTCACAAATAGAAATGCAAAGTATTTTATGGCTCCTTTACATTGTGGCATTTTCCTGGATTAGAAAAGTAACCTTATATATGGTGTCATCTCACACTTCATGTATAAATTATTCATTGCAATGCTTGCCAAGGAAAAAACCTACTGTGCCAATCTAAATGATTTCAAACAGAAGTTACCTAAAACTCAGTACCTTATTCAGATCTCTCCCCATACTGGTAGTACTCAGTAGGGGGGGACAAAAAACAAATAAAGAACTTAGTATTATTTTAATGTACTAAGAAAGCAAATCTGAGCTTTGGTGATCACAGAACCACAGAAACAGAGAATGGCCTGGGTTGGAAGGGACTTGAAAGATCATCTATTTCCAACCTCCCTGCCACGGGCAAGGATACCTTTCATGCTTTTGGAATCACTGTGTTTCCCAGAACCTAAGCAGAACACAAGAAATAAAGATCATTTTTATCATATTTCCTCTGTTTTGAAATAATAATGCCCCTCTCTCTTCCTCAGATCTAAGGATCAAGCAGCATCCATTTTCTAAAAGTTATTTTGGAGTATTGCAGAATGTTGTAGAAATCACAGGACATTCAGTACACCAGGCTTAAATTAAATTCTTAAATAGCATCTGTAACTTAGAAAAATCAGTGAAAGAACAGCAGCTCTGGTTCTAACACCTCACTCCTTCACATGTTCATGCTTTGAAAGGAGTGGGCTGGTGCAGAAAGACTTATAAGTGGTCCTTCATTTATTTATTGACAGCCCACCTCCAACACAGTATATAAATGATCAATTTTAGTGGTTTTAGATCACAACACTTGAAAAGAAGTAACTACTCATAATAAATTCTCTCTCTTTCCAGTCAAATATTTCGTTAGGAGAACACCTGCACGTAGAAGGAGTTGATTCAGGGGTCCAACACTTCCTGAGAAAAAGAGGAAAATGCTGCAAAAATTAAGTACTTGCAATAATTGGGAGTATGTGCTAATCCACAGGCCAACCTACAGCCTGTGGGAGAAAGTAAAAACTTTTGAAGGTGGCTGGTTTCAATTTATAATATGCATTCAGAAATCTTCTGCACACTTGTACCCAATTACAGTTAGGAACACTTAATCTATTAACAAACCCCTTTTAAAAGTAAATAGTCTGCTAACCCATGCAAATTGAACCACTGCCTCTGAGATGCAATTCTGCAATAAGCTAAGCACTGAAGTAACTATGGCAGTGAGATTTTATTAGTAGTTTTTAGTGGTAAAAACCACTGTACAAAGTCCATTACCACACAGAGCATAATAAAATGTGACTCCTGCTTCAGAGCTAAGAATATTTGCTTGTCAGGAATATAAAGGAATTTTTTTTAAAATTCTTTGTGAGTTAGAGTTGTTTTGGGTTTCTTTCCTGTTTACAGAAATAAATTGAAACATCTTTTGTTGCTTTTCAAACATTGGAATAGCTACTTCTCTGACACTAAAATCTCACAAAAATCAAATTAATTATTGCTCTTAACATTGGTAGATATGAATTTTCAATTGTATGGGTATTATTTGGATATTTGACTAAATCTCTAATTTGTGTCGAGTAAAAGCATTGTTTGATGGTTCATCATTAAGCATAAAGTACAAACCCAACTTTCTGTTTGACATTCCACTCTGTATTGCAGCACTTCAGAAGGAATAGGGAAAACAAATTCCACAAAAAAAGTGTTTTCACACTCCTCCATTAACAGCTGCAGCTTATTTTTTGAATAAGTAATTACATACTTAGAGCAAACACATTTATAACTCTGACCTAGCCAGAGCACATTTTCATTTCTTTTCCAGTGCTAAAGTACATTTTCCCCTTATTTCTTTATCTTCCATCTGTTCTTTCAGCATTTTAGTTTAAACAGTGGTCAATGAGAGGCACTCTCTACAGAAGTGCTACATAGTGGAGTTGGAGTCTAATTAGACATTTATTATTCTGCTGCAACACTGAGCACTAATAAAAGAAATCTATCTCGATCCTAGGCAGTTCATTATAATCTAGCTTCACTATTTCCTATTGCAGCATTAATGGCATTGAGACAAGACAGTGATTAAAAATTTATATTTTTTGTAAATGGAATAAAACTTAATAAATTGGTTTTCTTGTGTAATTAATTGTGGTTTATATACTGCTACTACAGAATTACAACAAATTTCTTCCAGCAGTTATTGATGATCTCATTGTGCTGTTAGCAAATTAGTCCCAAAGTGTTTAAGAAGGCAGCAGTGGAAAGGGATTAAAAAGGTCCACACATCTAAACAGGTTAAACTGATTAGAACAAATAATCCTAAACATAACACCAAGCATAGTGTCTAAAAAGTTGTTTGAATTGGCTCCAAAGTCATTCAAACTGAAAATAAAAGGAAGAATATCACCATGCTGAATAAAATACACCATTCGTTCAATGCAAAAGTTCTTTTCCAAAAAGCATAAAGTGTTGTATTGAGCAATTATTAGCTGTTATAGTAGCATTCTCAGGGAAATCTGAAACAGTAACTTCTTCTAACATTTAAGACAGCTAAACTCGTTTTTGAAAAGTAGTAGCCTGGTGTCCTCAGTCCATACTTAAGAATTCAGCTAAGCAACAAAGATGAAAGAACAGCACCACCTAGTTCTCTATTTAAAAGTTTTCAAATATCATCATCCATTGATTTATTTTTGTAATCTAAATTCACATATGCGTGTGTATTCTGCAATAAAATCTGTCACATTGCCACAGGAAATAATACTAACAAGTTTGTCAGGAGTTATTAAAGCATCTGATGCAGATGCTTTACAAGAGTATACTGTGAAAAAAAAAAAGAAAAAAAATTCAAAAAACAAAACAACTTGCACATGAAAGAATGGCAGAGAGTTGCAGTAATACAAATCTTGTTCTGAAGCATCAGAAACACTGGATGGATTGCTCATCTTTTCTTAATTCTACTCTTGGCACTATTGCCCTAACTTAGCCAAAACATTGTATTTGTATTGATTCCCCTGTACAATAGCCTGACACTTGATAGTGTGTACACATGTTCCAGACACAAAAAATATATTCACAGTTCAGACACCCCCAGAGCCTCAGTAATGTGTTTAGAAAACTTGCTGCCAGATGTTTCACAGTAACTTTTCTATTCTGCAAGCAGCAGAAGCCTTTCAGAAATGGGGTAGGTATTCCAGGTGTTAGCTGGACTGAAAGCTTTTGTGTGAAGAATTCCCCTTTTAGAGAATGAGTGGTGTGTATTGGGACAATCCAGAAGTTCACCAGGAGGCAGGAGCAGCATCTAAGAAGCTGCCTACTCCTACCATGCAAACATCTTACCCAAGTTGTAGTAGTGTGGCTGCCAATGTTTAAATTTCATGAGCACATGGCTACACATGCAGAGCAGTTATTCAATGTTTCTAGACATGCCAGATTTCCTGACTTCTCACTCAGATCAAGAGGACATAGTAGTAGTGGAACTGTATTTCTGAAGACATCTTCTGTTTTGACATTGATATTCATAAGTCAACTCCAATTTCTCATACTAATATACATTTCAGTAGATCTTTTCTGTAAGCCTCTTAATTGAAACAGCACAAGTGACATTGATACTTTGAGTATTCTGGGTCGTCCTGCATTCTACAGTGAAAAGGCTTGTCTTGTAATATTAGAGAGAAAATGGGAGCTAACTGCACCTACAAAGTGCTTTAGCTGCATTTGAATGAGATGCTCAAATCAAACAATTGATTTCTCTCAACTCAGAATGAGGAAAATTAAATGGGGCTACGCTGAAATGCTCTCATGCAGTACATTTGTACCAATCTGCAGAAATGCATCTCAGTTCCTGGTTTTCCTATGGTGACTTCTGAAGTGTTTTCAGCTCTCATATTTGTCCTGTCCTGCTTACGCCTGTAGGAAGTCTTCCATGCTTTACTGATGCAAAAAAATCAGGTGAGTGGATAAAAGAGACTGGAGCTTTATGACCACCCCTATAAAAAGCATTTGAAACCAGTGTCCCTGGCTGGAGGCAGGCTCCAGTGCCAGGGACTCACTCCCACTGGCTCTCCTCCTCACCTCTGTCAGTGCTCATGTGAGGAAGGCAGAGAAGCAGTGGGTAAAAAACACTAATTAAAAATAAAACCAAACCAAACATATTAAAAAAAAAAAAAAAAAGAAAGGAAAAATTATTCTAATCCTGCTATCACATTCATCTCAGGTAGTTTCTCCTCAAAGTAGGAAGAAGGATGTCCTCTCACAGCTTCTACAGAATGCACTTCCCCTGCAATCTCGTTTCATTCCATTTCCTGCAGAGGGGAAGAGCTGGAAAGTCACAGCAGGAGACAGGCAAAAGGTCCCACTGTATCCTGCAAACCTGCAGCCATCCAGGGGTTTGTTCCAGCCTGATCTCCACAGATGTCCTGGTCTTTCACAGCAAAGGCTGCTGTGTTAACTCCAGAAGGGATGGTTTATTCCTAGGTAAAGGGAGCTGTCCACATGCCCTGTGCTCCATGCATCCACATCCCCACGTGGCGTCCTCGAGGCCACACAGGTCCTGGCACAGCTCGCTCCTTGCAGAATTGACACATCAATGTAAACAGATTAGACAGGATCCAAATTTGAGGCCTTTATCCTCACAATCTTAAGAAAGCAAATCCCTCTTGCATACAGAGCAGGGCTACTGCTGTTTCCCCACCGTGAGCCTTGGAGCAGCAAGCAGAAGGAAAAAAAAAGAAGTTGGATATTTTTTTTTCCCCCTTGCCAGGTATCCTGGGCAGACAAGGCCTAGAGGGAGATTAATCTGCATTTATCTGTGACCAGCCAGTCACATATTTTGAAATTTATTTCTGAAGATATTTACTTTCTAAAAAAAGTTGAAATGATAGGTTTTTAATGACCAATTAAAAGGGAAAAAAAAAGCCTACAATATTAATTCTAAACAAAAACTTTTCATTTGTTTACTTGAAATTATAAACACTACTAGATTAAATTATAAACACTACTAGGTTCTGTTTTCCTGTTGGGATTTATGGTATATTTCAGTTTGCAACAGACATAGTCTAATGAACATTAAGTGCATCTGCACTTCCAAATCCTGCGCTACAGATATCACAGTAAATAAAGAACATCCTTCAAACCACATGTTCAACTGCCTTCTTCATCCAGATTTCCTGTTATTCCATTTTGCATCAGATCAGGAAGAAATTGTCCTTTTGTAGAACAGAAGTATCACTCCTAACAGACAAAAGCAGATCTGTACAAAATCTGGCATAACTCTTTTTCTCAAAATCCAAAGACAGCTTGGGAAATTCTCCAATCCCATTGTTTTCAAAAACACTTCTCCTCTCCCTGCCCCCAGATATTGCTTCCACAAAATCTATAAAAGCCTAGTCACTTCAACCAATGTTATATTCCAAACTATTTTGAAATTACATTAATCTTACCCGCTAAGCATATGAGAAAATCCCATAAATAAGTCCACAAGCCAGAGAGGTTTTTTATCTATCATAAATAAAAACAAATGGCCCATATATTTCTATTGATTATATGCTTTCCCAGTGGCTCCCATATTCACCATTCAGAATGCAGCGAAGCAGTAATGATTTATAATTTGCAAAACAAAGATGGCTTAGGAAGTTGAAAACATTTTCTTTTTTTTCTGGTCCAATTCTAAAACTCAGACTTATTTTATGGGGAAAGTACTGAAATTATGTGAGCTTTGGACCATTCTTTAAGGAGTGAATGAGATTTATTCAGTCTAAGAATGGTATGAATTTTGCATTTTACGCACCAAAAAGAAGCGTTAACCAGAAGTTTGTAAACCACAAACATTACATTTACTGAGGAGAGATATGCCACATACTTGACAAAAAAATCCATATAATAAGAAAAATGGCAAATAGTTCTGCAGAAGATGGGCAAATAGTCGAGGTTCTAACCCATACTTAAATTACTTATACCCTGCCTGTGTTCAAAACCACACCATCTTGACTGTGTTTATGTAAGCATCAGTCAAGATATGCCCTGAGACATGTTAGACTGAGAACTCCAGCCTTGAGAGAAAACACAGCCTTTAAAGCTAATTCACTGCTAATTTGGTTTTATACCAAAGGATGAGACAAACTTATTTAATATACAATGTCCTGCCAGTTGTCTGACTTGATGTTTAAGTTCTGAAAAGCTCCTCAGTGTTAGGTGTTGCCACTTCTGCTACAATTGGTTTTAAGTTAAAATTGAAGGGATTCCCTTTTGACTTAGGGCACACATATAACTTGTCATTAACCACAATCATCACTGTCCATATCAGTCCAAATCTCACCTATTTTTCATAGTCTTACAAGCCTGAAGACATCAGTAACATTATTAGAAACCTGCAGTGGAAAAGTTAAAAAACTGTAAAGTTTAACTTTTTTAACTGCAATGCCAAGGTGCTTCACACGTCATTTAAGAATTGGCATGTTAGTTTAATGTTTCCTCGAAAGACAAGAAGTTCTTTCACTCTCACTCCTATTATCTTACTTGTTAACAAAAATAATTACTATAAATGGAATACTTCAGTATATCATACCATTTGATGATCTGTCACAGATTTGGGGTACTTTGTTAATCCTTGATTAGTAATCAGTTTAGTTACTAATATTCCTAGTCATCGCATGTATTCTCCAATTTGCAAATGGCTGCAGTTCAATGTTTTTGTGTATTTGAAGACAAAAAAAAATCTCATTCAGTTGAAAGAAATTCAAAAGTGACAGCAAGTGTTTTCATTTATCAAATTAAGTCTTGTTTTCTCTGTATAAACTGTGCAAATCAATGGAGAATTCTTTGCTCTTCTCCAGTGTACCACAATAAAGCACCAACTAGCATGTCAAGATTTTAACTTCACATATAAAAACATATTAACACTCAGGGAAGAAAAAAAAATGCTTTAAAAGGGATAAATATGAAATTAACTTGATGCTCAGAACATACTTTTTACAATCTTTTAATTAAATAAATTTGATTGCTTCTGCTTCAACTAGTACAGCTTTTCCCCTGGTTAGGGACTAACCAGAACAGCCTTCCTGCCTTACAGCACAGCAGGAATAAAAGCAGGTCAAGTTCCACTGTTAATCCAGCAGATGTAGGTCAGTTTGGGATAAATATCAGAACAGACAGAGAATACCACAGTGCCCGTGCCTACAACTGCTGCTGTGAAGGAATTTGGTCGTACTCTCTTCACAGCTGTCAGTCAGTGGCAGCTCTTGAATCTCCAGTGCTGAACTTCAGGAAAAAAACAGAGTTTTAAGACTCCAATGGGTCTGTACAGCTGTGCTGCCTACTCAGCTCCTGCCAGAAGAAGCAGCTATAATGCAGTGCATCATATATCGATGATAAACGTGTAACTGCTTCTTCATAAGTGGTCACAGATTATTTTTGCACCTAGCAGCAGACTCTGGTTCCTTTACCTAAGGTTTAGTAATTGAATTACCATGATTAGAACCATTGTTTGATTAATACTGTGGCATATAAGAGGTTTAAAATATCACCCGGATATTTTTGTCTCTAAGATAAGAAAACAGTCTCTCCTGCACTATCCTTCCCAACAAACTGTTTACACAAAGATGATGATAGAGGGAATATCAAAGCTATTTAAACAACCTCCATACTGGATATGTGATGACACACACTGCTTTACAAAAAACCTTGCCAGCTCCATTCACAAAACAAAGAAAAAGCTGCAGGGTAGCTCAGGAATGCATCTCCACATATACAAAACTTATACAGCAAAATTTTCAGCTCTGAAAGAACTTTAGGGTTTGAATTGAGGAACATACACTACAATTATTTTTCTGAAACTGAAGAGCAGCTGCCTATGGACAGTTAATAATCTTTGTCAGCTATTTAAGAAAAAAAAGGATAAATCTAAATTGAGTATTACAGAAAAAAAAAGATAAACACATGAATTTATAGTAATGTAAAGCTATATTAAAATTGATTTTCTGCTACTAAAATGTGAAAATTATAAAAGCACTCACATTCTCCAAGAGCCATTTGATTAAACTAGAAAGGAGTAAACACAACTCAACTCACTGTCAGGAGGAGCTTGTCTTTCCCTCAAAAATCCTAAACTTGTCAAGACAGCAAAAGCATTCCTAAGTAAGACCTACAAAGGTCCCAAGGTCTCTATTTTTCAAATAAAAGGACAGTAAAGGATGCAAGTATGATTTTATTTCTCACTTTGACAGATTGAAGGGAAAGGACAATAGGTAGGCCACCTACATTGTTCACTAAAACCTCTGTAGCTGTTCCGAGTTCCACATGCTAAAAAGTCCTACACACCAAACTCCAGCAGTAAAGGAGAGCACTAGAAGAACAGCTACACAGCCCCCAGTGTTTTGTCACTGAAATAAATGTTCTCTCCTTCTTTCAACCCCCTTAGGATCCTATTACAGTTGTGTCTTATGCGTTGATATTTAAACCATCCATTCTGAGCTTAGTATGCATTAACATAACAAAAACTGCAAATATTTGGGCTTTGTCTTTAATTTTCATTTATAAAATGAAGGGGAAAGATCCTAAAGTAGGTTCAGAGAGAAAAAAAAAAAAAAAAAAAAGAG
>VWZP01007022.1:799138-826130 GCA_013396995.1 Dicaeum eximium
CGGGGCGGGAGCGGGAGCTGTCCGGGGCCGGTGCTGAAGCGGCGGCGGCGCCGGGCGGGAGCGGGCCCGGGCCGGGGCTCCGCAGGGACGCGGCCCCTTCGGCCGGCCCTCGCCTGGGGCCCCTTCTCCGCCCGAAAGCTTTTCCTCCCCGAAAACAGCGGATAAGAGAAGGGCTGGCTGCGTGTCCGTGCTGGTGGGAAGGAATCCCGCTGAGGTGCCTTCCCCGCGGCGGCGGTGAGGTCGGCCCCGAACAAAGGCTGTGAAGGGCTGCCTGGGCTTGCCGGTGTTGGCCGGACTCCGCGGGGCGTGGGGAGAGTTTTTATTTGGGGGGAGGGTTTTCTGGAAGGTTTGGTAGCACTCAGCTCGTGGCCCGGAATCGCTTGCGTTGTGAAAGATAAAGCATTGGAAAAGATGAAGCACTGAACGTGGTAAGAAGTGCAAGAAGTCAGGCAGCCTCTTCACCTTGTGCGCTGGGTGTTAGCACAGAACGGGCCGCCCTTCGCACAAGCCTCTCGGTGAAATCACAATGCCTGGGTTTGAAGCCGCTGGGTGTGTCTGGGAACACCCTGGGGAGGAATTGTGAATACCTGTGACCGGGTGTTTCTCCAGTTCTGGTTCCATCCTTCTCCTATTGGGGTTTCCTCTCCAACACCATGCAGCATGTTTCCCACAGTAACTCTGAATTTCCACCCTGATGTCCCAGGCTTTGACAGCAAAGAGCTTTGCGGAGATAAGTGGTGAAATAGTCTTACCTGCAGGAGAGGGAAGCTCTTTAAAAGCTCATTTCTCTGAAGGGGCACGGTCTCAGATCGTCAGGGAAGTGCAATCAGTTGTCAACTTCACCTTGAAGAGCTTGCACAGGAGTGGGATCAGGGAAGTTATGCATTCTGCAGTCATATCCTCCACTTTGTTCATTAGCAAGTGCTGATTATGCCTGGCAGCAGCTGAGACTGCATCAGGATTTATACTGAGTTCCCCCAGTCTTCAAAAGATGTTCACATAAAATGCAGAATAAAATTAAATAATTACCTTTTAAAGTTCTAGTATTTGTGTGATTTAGTACCAAAAATCCATCTCCATGCCTTTGCAGGGTTATGTTAACACTGGGGGATGTTGCACTGGAATGTTCCCTAGGACAGGGAAACATTTGTAATCTGTCTCTAATGCATGAGTAGATATGTGCTTTACTTGTTTTTTAATTTTTTTCATTATTATTCTTAGTGAAAAAAGACACAACAAGCGGAGGTTTTACAGCTCTTAGGGTTCAATGCAGGTGCAGAAGTAATAAATGGGGAATGATTATCAAAATATTTTAGAAGACTTACAGAAAGGATCAAGTCATCATTCTTAAGGCAGCCCTATAAATGTCAGCAAATGTTGGTGGTGTTTGTTTTGGTTGGTGGTGGAGGAAATTAAAAAAACAATTCCCACAAATCCTTCACTAAGGCAGGACTGTAATCCATGCTGAAGTGCTTTTGCATTAATTATGACAGCTGATAGCTCTGTACTTTTGACAAGACATACTTTGGGTTGTAGTCTTGTTCCAGGAAACATTTTAGGAAATATGCAAGAGTCTTCCTAGCTTAGTGATTAAAAGCTGTAGAAAGGGGTTCTCTGGCAGGTTAGGAATGAAGTGCCTGTCTGTACCCTGTGGGGTTTTTAAGTCTTTGCCATATTAGTGCACTTGGAAAAGCTGATCTGAGTGCTTAGAAACACCAGCTGACCTTTTCTCCCCAGGATTCAGTGACATGGACATCTTGTCACACACCATGTCAGCAGCATAACCAAAATATCACTTCTTGCCATTCTTTTCTGGCTGAGATGGGTATGAAATGAGCTAGTAAGGAGTTGATAGAGAAAAACAAATTCCAAAAAAAGTCCCTGTTTTTTTTTTTTTTTACTAACTATATATCTGA
Organism: Dicaeum eximium; assembly: GCA_013396995.1. Lineage (NCBI taxonomy): Eukaryota > Metazoa > Chordata > Aves > Passeriformes > Dicaeidae > Dicaeum > Dicaeum eximium. Next base: position 801,055 of record VWZP01007022.1, read on the forward strand.
AAAATGTATAATTAAAATCATTACAACTGCCAGATATGATGCCATGCTTCTCCTGATTAACTCAGCTGTGTTAATTTGATGGTTTCACAGTGGCACATCTTGTGACATCCTGTGGCAGCTGATATCTAAACCAAACACAGACCTTTGCAATTGGTCTGTGGAGCTGGAGCTCATGAGCAGCATGGCCAGAAGCTCCACTGCTTCCAGACCAAAAGGGCAAGAGGAAGTCTCCAGGAAACACACTTCAGAACAGAGTAAAGAGTAATCATACCAACAAGAGATAACGCTGAAAATCAGATGCAGAAGGCAAACATTCTGTCAGAACCAGAAAAATGTTCTTCTGCATTATCCTGTTATTCAGCAAGATGACATGTACAAATATTCATATGTGCAAATATTCCTGACACTAAACAAAGCAAAATAGTTTAATCCCAAAACACGATTCAGAAAGAGTCCTCAGGGATTTCCTCTCACTGTAAATAAATAACAAGTTTCCCAATTTACCATAAAATCACCCCAAGACAACAGCTAAACTCCAGCTCTTCTAAACAGAGCCATCTCTGTTATGTGGGGTTAGAGTACTTCTAGGGTTTGCCCTGAAAGGTAAGCAAAGCCTGAAGGGATAATCATATTTTTTAATGATGCTCCTTGATAGGTCCATCAGTGGTCAGTGATTAGGGAGGGGAAACCCAAAGAAAACATATATTTGGCAAAATATTACAGTTTTGTTGAATTCATCAAACCAGAAGATGTATAGATAATTTATGGAGAGAGAAACTTCCAGTGTTTCAAGCTGGGAAACATAGTTCTAGAAACAATTGTTCTGTGCTATTTCCTAATATATATACATATTTTTTAAGTCAATTTTGTATAATCTAGAGGGTAGTACCAAAACCAACTAAAAAAGCCACACAGGAAGTAAGGAAATGCAAGCTGCTAGTGACAGAAGTTAGAGACAGATTCTATCCTGAGTTGCAAAACTGCAAATCACAAAAACAATCACCCATGATCGCATTTTAAACAGCGGTTTGGAAAGTCAGATTTATTTACATGGCTCAGTTAAAAAAAAAAGAAAAAAAAAAAAGTGAGAAAACCCCACTACAGCTGCCCCCTAGCCTTCAAGAAATCTCTGGCTGTGTGGCAGCCTCTTGCAGTAGTCCTTAATAAATGCTTAATGCTTCTATTTGCCCCACCACACCTGAAAGTGGCACCATGGCTTCCCTCATGTGGAGGGTCCCTAAGCCCAGGAGGGATCACAGAAAGTGCATTTCCCTGCCCAGTGCACCATTCCTGGCCTATGTGGAAATCAGAGCACCAGAGTTCCTCACTGGAGTCTGTGCATTTCCCTTTTGCACTGCCTTTTACCGTGTTTCAGCAGCTGCAGCAGAAGAGTTGGTGTTTTGTTTGTTTTTGTTGCTCTTTGGGGTGAGAAATTCTGAGTGGTTGAGGTAAGTCGCTGTTGTTTTTAATGGTTTGGGTTTGGTGGAAGCTGATTACTTAAAAAAAAACCCAAAAAACTAGGTAACATTTACTTACCAGATGCCAGCAAAAATGCAATGGTTTGAACAAATACTGTAACTACTAATTTAGTTAAATCTATCCAACTGTGAAAATATATTGGCGTGAATAAAAATATATAGACATGAAACGCACTGCACTTTTTTTTGTTTGAAAAAAAAATTGGCTTCAGTAAAGAGCAATTGAAGTTTGAAAATATGCTCCAGAGAAGAAATGTGTTCATTTCCATAAAACATATTGGTGTGTAAATATACAGAATGTATCAGTTCCAGAGCAATATTATGAATTCAGTGAAATTTTGTTCTGTGTTAGTTAGTAAGATGAAGCAAGTAAAAGGATTTGCATGCTGTGAATACTACATATAAAATATGTGTGGGATGAAGTCCCATTTATAAAGCAATTATAAATGTGAGATATTTCACAGACTTTTGGAGAAGAAAAAAGTCTATAAAACAACCCTGTCAATGCAGTGCCAGTGCAAAGTAAACCAAGGTCAAACCTCACTGGTATCATTCTCATTGAAAAATACCTAATCTACATTTCGAGTTGGTGACTATAATTGCAGAAGAGAATTACCAATGATGAGTGGAAGCAGAATTATCTTATTCATTACCTGACCTCTCATCCATATAATTTGTGGAATGAAGACACAGAAAAAATGGTGCTGCTAACATGATTCTCCATATATTCTAGTTAGGTCTCCCACTTCTAGAGTGTTTGATAATTAGCAGAAGTGTGTGCTTTCCTATGCCTTCTAACCCTCAGCCAAGAAGCAACTACTTGAAGAAACATTGCTTCCCTACCCAAAACGACACAATTGGGGAGTTATACAACTTTAACAGCTTTTGTAACATTGTTTCCTTATGATTTTTAAAATATTCCAGCCATATTGTGGAATCCAGAGGGTGGCTGAGCACTGGAACCCCAGGACAGTGGTGGCAGCATCAAGCCTGACAGAGCTCAAGAAGCATTTGGAGAAGTCTCTCAGGCACATGGTGTGACTCCTGGGGTGTCCTGTGCAGGGTCAGCAGCTGGACTCAATGACCCTGATGGCAACTTTACTGCTCAGGATATTCTCTGATTTTCTGATTCTATGATCCTTGTGGGGCCCTTCCAATGCAGGATATCCCATGATTCTGTGTTATGCATGTTACAGTTGGCCATAAAAACATATTAATGCATGGGATTAAATAGACACTAATTGTGTTTTAAATGTGTTTGAACACATTTACATACAGTTTAGAACACATTCCAGCTAACATCTTTGGAATATGTATATACCCAATTATCTAATTTTTGGTTTTTATTTCTAGTATTTTGTAATTTTTAAACGCTTTGCCTTTTATTACTTCTGCAGAGGTTATGTGATGTGTTGCACAAAACCTCTCTTGCACTCTGCTGAAGTGACAAAAAAAGTATTCAAAAACTCAGCAAGAAGGGAGTTGTTCCTTCTGTAGAACATCATGTCATCCGTTTTACTTTCTGAAGAACAGCTTCCATTACTGACTCCAGTACAATCACATGTTCTGATAATATAAAAGAGGCTCTAGACATTTAGATCCAACATTTGGATTTTTTAAGACTAAGATTTTCACATTAGTGCATCCTATGTTGAAAATGTTTTCAAATACACATCAAAGTGTTTTAACTCATCCAGAGTAAGACTCATAGAATTGAACAAATACATCAGTTTGCCCATACTAAAGACTCCTAAAATATTTGTTCAAGCAAATATCCATGCTTTTTAAAACAAGGCTCTAAAAATTCAGAGGATTTTTCTTCTTTTGCTGTCTCTATGAAAATTGGCCCACAGCATAAGCCTCAGGGAAATAAAAAAATGCACACAACTGACTTTAAAGATTATACCCTTTATTATTTCTATGTATTCTGTCTCTGCTCAACAGTCTCCTAAGAATTAGATGATCTAGCAATGAAATACAGCTGTACTGGATTACCAGTGCTCTTTCCAGCAATGGGAATGAGACAGTAATTCTGTCAGATGGGTGGTGTTAGATACCACAATTAGGAGCAGAAAGAGCAGACTGCTCAGCCTGTGTCTAACCAGTTCTGATGCCACAATCATCCTTTTTGAAGACCTGCTTCATTGTGTCTGGCATGTGCACCAAAGAAACCAGGGAATGTGAGAAACTGTGTGCTCCACTTTTTGTTCTTCTATTCAGTCAGGATGCTGAGGGTGTTAATAATCCCTAAGGATCTTGTTCACCGGGGTCTCCACCCACACTCATGGGCTCAAGAGCTCTGGTTAAGCTGAGCTGTGTTAGGAGAGTGAATGTCTCTAGCTTAGTCCTACTCCTATTTGGTTATGGAATACTTTGAGCCAATTTTAATTGATTGCTTGATCCTGTGAGCACTGATCCAAACCTTGGCCTTGGCAGTGTGATCTCTGACCTGCTCCAGTCCTGTGATGTTGCCTTACAGCCTGGACTCCAGGCTGGGCTTTGCTACAACCTCTGGGTCTGTCTGGGCTGTGGGGGTCTCTGTCCTTGGGGGCTGGGCATCCCTGCTGTGTTCCTGGCTCACCTTTCCTTAGGAAGCAGCCGTGCTCTTGTTAATTCCCAGCAGATGTAGTCTGAGAGACCCACAGTTCCAAAGGAGTTGGAAATAGATCCAGGTCTTTGGTTTCAGAGATTTGTGTCGTCTTTTGATCTGCTGACGCTAGGCAGAATCAAAAGGGTGTCATGTGGTTAAAAAAAAANGGGAGGAAGGTAAAATATATTCAGACAAATTATTTTGGGAGAGTGGCTCTAGAAAAAGTACAGGTGTGATGGAAGGTCAGGGTAAAATTAGGACGTTAAATTGTAGGTTGAATGGATGAAAAAGGCTGGCATAAGGCTGAGGTTGAAATCTGAGGGAAGATAAATTGTTAGTAAGGGAAACCAAAGTGATGAGAACATGTTGAGACCCCAGAATGGAAGGAGTTTGTGGTCATCCAGGTAAGGAATTTAGGACCAGCAGATTATCTAGGAAATAAGAAGGATAAGATAAATCTGAAGACAGAGTAAAGCTTCAAAGAGGAACTTGGAATCCTTGAGTCCAGAAAATGGACTGAGGAGCTAAAGGATGGGGAGCATGAGTCAAGACCAGAAAACAAGTAACAAAGGGCAGTTTGTGGTGATGAAAAAAACAGAAAATAAACTCCAACAGTAAAAAAGGTGAGAGGCAGGAAAAAGAAGACACAAAGCATAGGAAGAAAAAAAAATCAGGATTTAAGTAGTACAACTTACACAGCATGAGCTGAGAAGCCAGAGGAATGGAAAGGGGAATGATAAAAGTAGCTACTGATAGATGAGACAAACAAGGAGAATTATGAAACTTCAGGCTTTAAACAAAAGGAAGAAATGTCAGTACCCAAATTGTTTTGCAGGGCCTAAAACTCATTCTATCTCACTTCCATAATGCATCTGCTTTTAGTAAATATCTGAGATTCATGATAAAGTATTTATGAAGTTACTGTCTCCTCTAGGAAACAGTAATTTTCCAAACCACTCCCTAACTGATGAGCTCAAATGCAAAGATGCCAGGTGGATTTAAGGGCTCTATGCCTTCTGGTGATCTGCATGGATATCAATGTGATAACATCTTTTCTCCTTCATTCACTTCTATAAATTTTAGGGAAATACGTACATTTACTGTATATAAGTATCTTACAGTTATGAGATGGTCATAATGAAAGAAATGAACTTGTTAGTTATGCAAACTTTATGTTGCTTTTGCATTTTTATACGATGAACTAAAACCGCCTGGCAGCTCTTCCTTCTGTTTTCTTCCGTGCCTTGTCCATCTGTTGTCCTGTTCTACCCCTCCTCCACATAACACAAAGCCTTGGGCTCAGTCAGCCCAAGAAGAGGCTCTGGGGATGATTCATGGGTTTAGGGAGAAGGAAGACACTGATAGATAGAATCTCTAATTCATTAACTGAATAAAAAACAGAAAATATGTATTCAGTATGGCAGAGGTCTGAATAAAAGAGGAGAAGACAGCCTCTGAGTAACTAAATGAGGCCTTTGAGAATTGGATTATGTTTCACTATGCCTCAGAGTTCCTCTCTGATGTTAGGTAAGTCACTCAGACCAAATGTTTTTACAGGGCTAATAAATTGATATTAATGCTCATTTTCTCAGTTCCTAACTTCATACCAAAGAGTCTTATCTGCAGAAATGTGAAGTACTGCAGACACCCTAAAGCCAGTGTGAACTGGACTAAGAACACGCAGAGCTGTGTAATGAAAATTGGCCACTTGGAATTAGTGGTTACCTTTGACATTAATCTTAATTAAATACTTCATTATAATGTATCTGCAGAACGAGGACAAATTAAAGTTGCATAGGCAATTCTGAATCCTGGATTTTCTTAAGTCTTTGATTTTTCGATTTTAGTGATGTTAATATGGCTTTGTATACCTATTGGTCATTTATTAGGATTCAGTTATTTACCTTTTTTTTTTTTATTATTAGCTGACTAGCTTTGATGTAGTTACTCTTCTGAAATATTTGCCTAACACTTTAAATCTGTTATGTCTCAAAAGCTTAATCGTCATGAATGAAGTCAGTGAAAGTTCCAGGATATTTTTTTTTTACCTTGAAGAGTGTGAATCTCTTATATTAAGCCAATAAATCACAAATGAACATACATTGTGACTACTAAGATAAATAATGACTTACAGTGCAGCTTGTTACTGGCTCAAGCTATGGAACTGGCTTCACCCATCTTTAGAAGAAAAGTAGTGGAAATATATTGGAAAAGAAGGAAACCAGAAGGAATTATACAAAATACCACAACTTGTCAGTCTGTTGAACTGTTGTTTCAGAGTAGGTGAGAGGTGTTTGTTACTGTAATTGCTACATTATTTTGCATGTAAAGAAACCTTTTTTTTTTTTTTTTTTTTTTAAGCAGAACATTGCTATTCAGGATCACATTGAAACGCATGTGAATCACAGAATATATGTAATACAAATGTTTATAAGTTTTTTACGTTTTTTCTTTTTATGGAGTGTGGTTCTAGACCTGCTAATCTGTTGTTTAATGAACATGGCATATTAAGAAGTGAACACAGCATAGATTTTAAGGCTTTTAAAATATAACAATGCAGTAAAGTGTTTTAATATACCACTTGCTATTGTAATACAGGACAATTGAATCAGAGTTTGCTCCTAAGTGAAAAACAGATCAAGAATTTTTAAAAAGTTAATGTTACACTACCGTAGCCATAAAACTATAATACAGAAGATTTAATGGATTAGCATCCAAAATTCAAGTTTCTAAAGCAGTGAGATACAAGAGTTATAAAGGAACCTTTTATGACAGAGGAGCAGAAGAAACTGTAAAAAGGTTTTCAAGGTGCTTGTACTAGTCAAAGCAAATCTAAATTCTCTAATAATCACAAAATTGTTTTTTGGCAAGTGCATCCAGTTTCCATTAATACTTCAGTTGTTAGAAGATGATACTAACTTTAAAATAATGACATGTAAAGTAAGATTTTTGATTCTTATGGTTTTGATTCAAAATTATGGGTCCTGAGGGGTTTTTTATTCATTTCAGGACTGTGTTGCAGCCTATTGTCAGTGTTTTTTTCAGTGACAGATGATAAGATTAGAATGAGCTGAAAATTATCCTTTGCTAGAGGCTGTGTATGGAAATAGTGGTAAGTAGGGACACATACAAAATGTCATTTAAAAAATTCTTCTGGATTTTAGTTGCCTGAAACTTTTCACTTACAATAGAGATTTAGCTGTGCCTGAATTAATTGGATTAAGCTATGTGTCATTTTTTTTAAGATCAGAATAATTTTTATAACACCAAACTATAGAAAATCACTAAACAGAACTGTACTGCATGTGTACCCTCAGTTTTTTCCTGTGGAAGTGTAAAGACTGAAATTAGCAAATGCTATCTGAGCAGCAGGCAATCCACTGGAGGCTGGTTTCTTGCCTACAGCAGAACTCAATTTGATTTGCTCCATATTTATAGCTTTTGCATTTTACAGAGGTCAAAAAAGGTTAATTAAATAATTTCAATATTTCACTTTAATAGTATACAATAACTATTTACTATATAAAAGGTAAGTTGAAGAAGAAAAATAAGAAACTTTATGTTCAGTTCTTATGTTCTGTTAGGGCATCTTTTAAATGTGGAAAATAGAAGGTAAGACTGGATACTTTTCCAATATTCATACTCCAAGTATAGCTTGATATATGAAAATACTTCATCACATCAAAACTAATCATCACTATAACATTATGAAACACACACTAATATTTTAAAAAATAATTATTTTTATTCCAGATATTTAACGAAGATTTAACTGATGGAGTAGAGGTTCTCTTTGCTTTTCACAATGGTTTCACATACATTTCCAGAAGTGATGATAGATTGTGAGTGGGAATAGAGTTTATTAAATGACTCATCAGAACCTGGGATGATGCTGTGCATTCCTTTTGTGACTCCTCTTTGCCAGCATACTCTGAGGATGTTAACAAAATACAGGAACAGGCCAAGACCAAAATCTCTCTTGTTTCAAGATGACCCTAAAGACTCTGTAAGTGAAGGCACCAGAACAATCTGGGACCACTGCTAAGCAGCTATATTTATTTTCCTGTAGCTGCTAGGTCCAATTTTCTCTCCAAGCTTAAGCATGTTGAACAATTTCCTGGCCTTCACAGCCAAAATTTACAAAAGCATAACTTCTGATCTAAGTTTTTGTGTAGGTTATCACATCCAGCAGTTTTAGATAGTTTAAGCACATCATTCACTATTCTTTTACAATGAGAACAGTAACAAAATTAGAAAGGCAAAGGAGTTTCCAGGGGTTTGACCTTATAAGAGCTATCCTCACTAATATATTTTGGCCTGGTTTTCTCCAGGGATTGTAGGGAAATGTTTGCTGCGTGAGGTTTTGCAGTTCATACTGTTCAAGGAGTCTCTTTAACCTCTCTAGCCTGTGACAGTTGGACTCCACCACTTCTTTGAGAGGTTAGACAGTCTGATTTGATAAAAATATCTAAGGTCTTCTGACAATCCTTTTGACAGTGTTCTGAAAAGAGACCCAGATAAAACTTTGCAAGTTCCAGTGAGCATTAGGTCTTTGATTACTAATGCCACGCAACAATTGGTTTACATTTAGCCAACACGTTTATCTGAGCTACATAAATTATCACATAAAGTCAGTTTAGTTGAAACTGTGATGTTAATGCGTTATCATTAGTAACTCACTGTTGGTTATAGTCATGAGTAAGGCTAAAGATTTACAATTTTTATTGTGTCATAGCATATGGAAATCAAGTGTCTTTCACTTTGAATTGTGCCAATAAAAGTGGTTTGTTTGTCTTCAAAGACCATAATTTGCACTTCCAAATGTGACCATGAAATGGCTCGCTCTCAGTCTTTATTTTCATTTTGTAGTGTCTCCAAAGTCTCATTGTCTGGCCATATGGATCAGTAGTATAAAGTGACAAAGTAACAGTTTTTTTGGTTTAGCAAAGCTGGAGACCTGTATTCTGTGCCTACAGATATTCACCAGCAGAATGTTACCATTTTGAAACTAATTGTATAGGATGAATTACCTGCCTATACTCCCTGATGGCTGTGCTAGTCCACATGAGTCTATAGATGATGAAAAAATGAGAAGTAAAAGAAACTTATCTCATTCCCTAAGTGTCTTGAAATTGAAATATTTTGATGTTTTGTGCCTTTAACAATTTTGAGAGAAGATGAGGGGGATGTTGCCATACTTGTTTTTATTAAGACTTCTCTACTGAAAGTACTTCTCAACTGTAAGGGAAACAAATAGCTGGGTAAATGAACGTTCTACATAAATATTAAGAAAGGGCAGGGTGTTTCTGAATCTCAAAAGATGTAATTTAGGTTGAAATTCTACATAGGCCTGCAATGTAAAAACCATTTTAGCCAACTGAATCTGTATTTTAACAAAGCATATAGATATAAACTTAGCCAAGCTCTTTTAAGACCCTTGAGGCCATTCATGTACTTAAAATTATGCAGACCCTTTTCTAAATTCTGACTGTCTGGAAACATTAGGGTGTGCTCACCCTTGGTTTATTTTATTTTTGGTCCTGTGTGAACCTCCAGATCTTCCACAGTTGCTGTGATCTGTGCAGCTTCAGAGAGTGGTCTTGGAATTATAAAAGCTGGATTTCTTCTTTATGAAACTAAATCACAGCGCAAACTTGAGAATACAGTTCACACACTTCACCACCTCATGGGTTTTTTAATACACAAAACAAAACTACAGTTAGTCTAAGGAACCCCCCTGCACCCATGTGCTTATAACATTTTCAGAATGAATGGTTTTGTTCTGCAGAGCCATTCTTATTGTGTTTTCTTGCTTGGTGGCATAACCCTATCCTTACTTACAAGGATTTCTTCAAATGAATTGAATTGTATAAATTTCATAATTGAAAGTATAATGGGGTTTTGGTGCTTTTTAGAAATTCAGGGGAGAACAAAAAAACACTAGATTTGCAAAGATTTTTGTGGGACCTAGTAGGAAATTTTCTTCCTTCATTGTGAATTGAACTTTTCCTTCAGAAGGTTACTTGTATTAAATTAATTTCTTTTCAAAACATGTTTTTCCTTGGTTTCTTATTTTTCACAAATGATGGGACTTTGTAAATGGGTTCAATTCCTCCTTGTTTTCAACACAGGAGCTATCAAGAACTATCAGATCCTGGATTTTTCCATGTAGCAGCTCAAATTCATGTCAGCCTCAATAGGAAAACAGTTTACTACATCACGTAGGGAAATTAGCCTAAGATTTTCCCCTCTTCTCACTGTGCTGCTTGGGTCATCATGAGGTGGAAGGATCTTTTTTTCTTGCATGACCAGGTTGTGACTGAGTTCTGCTTGGGACCCTCTTTGGAGAAAACTATCACTTGACCAGAAGCAGAGCATCTTGGAAAGCTGATTAAAATCCTGCAAACTGGCAAGGAGTATTAAGACTAACATGCAGAATTTTATTAAATATCACTAAGAGCAAACAAATAATAGATGTATGGCCATAATAGCTCAATAGAGGAAGAATTTAAGGGTAAAGTGAAAGTACTGAATGTTTATAAGAAAAACACACATTACTTGATGCTGTCTTTCACCTCGGCCTCTTCCCACAGGGAATGGGATGACCCTGGTGACTGTTGTGGGAAGGAAGCTTTGATATTGTGGCACTGAGCAGTTTAAGCGAAACACTTTTTCTTTAGCTTACCAAGGAATGGAGAAAATCCCCCTTTCAGTTACACTGGGAATTTTGTGATCCTCTGGCTTGGAATCTCATTTCTTTCCTGAAAGCAGCATCCAACAGGATCTGTAGCTCAGGTGGCAATTGTCTCTCCTTTTGTGTCTCTCATCTCTCTTTCTCTCATTGCTGCAGAAATTGTGACAGCCCTCACAGCAGGGTTTGACTGCCACTCCACTGAATGAGGAATTTACAAAATACTCATTAGGGTACATGTTCTCTCTCTGCTTCTAAATTCATTTCTCTTTCTCAGATACTCAAGATATCACCCCACACCTGTGTCCACTTAGTGGACCAGCTGATATGCCCACAAGTCTTTTCTATCAAATCCAAACAAACCTCATTAAATCAGCTATAGAAAAACATCTTGGATTGCAATTTTAAGAATAATTTTAAGATGTGGAACGCTCTTTCCTTTTGTTGTGGAAAATACAGATTTTTCTCGAAGAAAATCTAGCCTTGTAATGTATGTATAGTTCTTTGTCTTTCCACTTTTCAGATTTTTGAAAGCATGAATTTTTGACATGAAAGTGCTCATACAGTAGCATGAAGTAAATTATAGCATACAGTAGTATGAAGTAAACTAATTGTCTTGAAATATATTGACCTCAGTGTAGTATGTGATTTCTAATGAGAAGTTAAGGCTGATAAACTTCCCTCATATTAAAGTAATAAAATTATCTTTGAGATACCAGAATTCAGTAACAAATAATAGTGAGAAACAGTTACTGAATAGGATATAATAAAAACTCCACAATTGAGCAATTGAGTTGTTCTGTACTTCCCTGGTTATACTTCCAGTCTAAGTTAGTGCTGGGAATTTTTTTTTTTTTTGGTGAAAAAATAATTGCTATGGAAATGTACTTCTGGTTTTAAATGTTTAGCATTTGCATTCTTAGCTGCATAAAGCACCATTATTTCACACTGGACTGTGCAACTCAATTGTTTGTCTATTGTATTGACAGAGTAGATTTTTCTCTACAGCGTTTTAAGAAGGGCTTCCCTTTTGAAGTGATGTCTGTGTGACCTTTTGTTATGGAAGAGTGTTGTTAAAGCATGTCCTGAATGTGGCTGTTGTAGAATACAACTGACATTTACTATCTGTCCCACTTGAAAAAGGCTTAGCAGTACACAGTCAGCGATGCACAGATGTGTCATCCACCTTCCACACGATTTCATTCAGGTTCACGCTCAAACAGTCAGAAATTTCTCTGAAACTGCTAAGCTCTCTTCTTTTGGTATACATTTGTCCATGATCAAGCTGTCATTTCAATTTACCAGCTTCTCTCCCATCTGGTTTTGAGTATTTAATTACTTTTTTCCTATGAAGCTGCTCTTTTATGTTTCTTGAGAATTTCTCTGCTCCCCATCCAAGGAGCTCAGCATGTGGAGGGGATGTGTTGTGTTAAAATTCCAGCCCTACAAATGATGCACAATAGTATTCTAGTCCAAAAATTTTGTGTCAGGAAACTTACCTTGTTAGTGTTCAGTGATAAAAGTTCCTGTTGATTTTGGTACTGATATTACTTTCCAAAGCTAAGAATAATAAAATAGAGTAAATGATGCATTTCTAAACCAGGTATGCAGTATTTCTTACTTAGCAGCTCTACAAGTATGAAGAAGCTCCTCATTGCCTAAAAATTAGAGCCCCTATCATGCAGTGGTACATGGCAGAAAGGGGATTATTAAAAGAAAATTCATCTGGTTTGCTACTACACTAGCTGATACTTTATTTTCTTCATTTTCAGAGTTTTTTCCTAAGTAAGATGTAAATTTTCTTATCTGTTTGAATGAAAAATACTTTTGATTCCCTGCCTCTCAGTGGTTTTCTTTCACAATTTCTTAGTTCTAGTGAAAGGGACAAGGGCTATAAAAATATTCAAGTACAGTTTTCAGCACACAAAAGTGCTGAAAAGTGTCTATATGGATTTAGTCAAAATAAACAATTTGAATTACTTTTGTCTTCTGTGGAACTAAAGATGGCTTGTAGTGCTGAGTTCCAAACTAGAGGAATTTATGACCAAAATTTCTCATTTGCATTGCATAACCAGAGGTCACTTAAAAAGGGAAAGCAAATAATTCCAGAGTTTGAATGTCCAGAGAGGAAGAAAACAAAGCCAGCCTAGGATTTGTTTGGGATTTTCAAGATTGCATAGTTTATACAAGATAACATAACATCCAGAGACCATCCAGAAACTTGGCTAATTACTAGACATGGTTACTGACTGGTTCTGTTTTAGAACAGATCAATGACTTCTATACATTGTACTGTGTTCTACTTGATTTTGTTAGACAAAGCCCTAATGAGAGATATAAGTTATTTTCCTTTTCCCTTTTCCTCCCTGATTTTGCTAAAACATCTGACTTTAGCTTGGTCTTATCAGAGCTGGAAACTTCATGGGAGAGTGTTAAGATGACACTGAGGTTCCTTAATTAACATCTAACAGAACCATCCTTAACAGCTTTAAGGATCACCCTCTGTGCAGTGATGCCCAAATGTCTGGAAGTAGCTTGGGAATCAGGTAGGCAGTAGGTTTGCAGTAATTGCAAACTGCAATCTGTTTGCAGGAATCTGTTCTAGCTCTGCCTCTTCTGATTGTTTTAAAACAACAAGGGCTTTGCCACATCATTCCCCCATCCCATCCTCCATGAGCAAATCATAACCCTGGTTTGCTTCCAGTTAGTCCTGGAGCATCCCACTTTCTGAGTCTTTGTTTCTGCTACAATATTATTTTTTGGGGGATTTTTTTTCTGCCCTCTACTTTCATTTATCTGATTTTTTTTTCATGGTATATTTGTGTGTATTTCTTATTGTGAACAATATTTTATTAATATCCAAAAAACCCTCTTTTCCCAGGCCATATGTTTGATGTTCTGCTTAATATTGTGATAGATGTTCTGAGATATTGCGGTCTCTGTCAGTTAAATGACACATTCTTTTACCTCGTGGCACTTACCTCACATTTATTTTACTACAGGCTCCACAGGGAAGCCATCACAGCACTAAGCTGTCAGAGTTCAGGAACCATCTGGATGACACTCTTAGTTTATGATTTACTTTAAGGGGGTCCTGTAAGGAACAAGGAGTTGGACTTCATGATCCTTACAGGTTTCTTCTAACTTAAATTATTCTGTGATTCTGGTTTTTTTGTTTTTTTTTTTTTTTTTTTCACTGAAGATTCATATGTAAGGCAGTGAGAAGGTTTGGTTTAGGCTTCAGCAATGCTATTGAGAAATTAAACATTTTAATCACTTACCTGTATTTTGAAAGGGAACCTGTCCAATCCAGGAGTTGATATTTTAAAAATAGGGGACTCCCTCACACTGAGACTTAATAAACTACTGAGGTTCTACACCTTTCTTTGTCTAGAAAGGCTCTGTCATGTTTCAATAACATTTTTAAAAGATTGTAATTTTTTCCTTTGCTTCTATAATAGTAATTTTAAGCACATAATATGCATTATAAAACCTCTTATAATTACTAAGGGAGAAACAAAGAAAATATACTCTGTCTTCTAAAGGTAAAAGAAGATACAACTTAATAAATGCTTTTATTTACATTAAGATATTGGAAATCATCTTATTGTGTTGAGAATAAATTGTTGCTAGAACCTCTTTCCACTTTTGCTTATTTTTCTCTCCAGCTGTTTTGCATATTTATTAGCTTCTTATCAGAGATACTTTGAATATAATTTTAAAATAGGAAAATAAATATTTTCCTACTTTTTGTATCAGGATAGTTGTAAGGAAGTACATTTTCTGCATGGTGTACAGGGAGTTAGGCATGCAATTTCCATTAATAATGAACCATGCTGAAAATTTGCCCTTGAGAGGTACATGTATAGACACCACAAGCATTAATCATTAAAGTTGTCCAGGATTCCTGAACTACTTTCTTATCCAAAAAATTATAGGATATATAAGAATTTAATTTCACATTGAAACAGTTGGAATTCATCTGACTCATCTTACATAAAGAAATATCTTTGTACAAAGTCGGGAAATCTGTGTCCTCTGCTGTATCTTCCATGAACTTCAGTGGACAGACAGACCCTGCCAATCCCTCTACATATGGAATTTGTTCAGTTCTAGTGCTTATTTTCAGACTCCATACACACCCTTTTCAGGCCAATATTAAGCCTATTATTTGTGTTGTCAGAAAAGAGGTCTGGTGGTTTTTTAGGGATTCTATAAAACTTGTGTGTGTCGCTATAAACTGTGTTTCTCAGGGGTTCACTGGAATATCTCACCACTTTCTGTGCCTGGATGTGACTACAAGGGTGCTTATTTCCTTCTCTCCTTATCTAGCAAGTTGTCCTCTGCAGAGTTAGTCAACAATCCTGTAAATATTCATGCATCTACTTCCCACTTTAAAAAGCATTACTCACTTCAATGGAATGCACAGCAGTAAAATTGAGACTATGTGTTAAAATTTGAGGGACTGGGGCCTTGGGTTTGTAGCAACTGGCAGGGTCTGTGAGAAAATCCTGTGACCCTGATGGAAAATGCTCTTTTGTTTTGGTGACTCACATTTGTAGGTGTCTCTTTACTACAGGACTCAAATAGAATGTAGATATAACCTCCCTTTTTGGTTTTCTTTCTAGTGGAAGCGTCTTCAAGCAGTTTGAAGACCTAATTGTAAAAATTAGTCTGCAGACTACATTTGAAGCAAAGCTGGTGTTTGCAGTGCCCGAAAAGGTAGCTAGAGCAATCTAAAATCAGCTTAAGAAGCCATGTTTTTATTTCACATTATTCTTGGGTTCTTTTCCATAGTTAAAAGGAAGATGAATGCAAGCAACTTTTTTTTTACTTTTTTTTTTTTTTTTAAATCTGTATTAAAAACTAAGCTTAAGCTTTCAATGCATTTTGTGCAGACTTGCAGTAACCTTCAGTTCTGGATGTCATGAACACTGAGTTTTCAGGAAAAAAAAAACAACTTACTAGTAGTGTTAAAAGTGCTTACTTAAATTATGACACTCAAAATGTGGGGCTTGATATTTTACAGCCTGTCCTAGTGACATAACTAGATTTGATATCTTACCCACAAACCATGGATTCTGTGTTAGGCCTCATAGTTTGGGTTGGCTGATATCTTAAAAGAGAACAAGGTTTTAGTTTTTTAAGTATGTTTCACACACCTTGTAGAGGAATTCAAAAAGAAGCAGGGGTATTTAAGAGTCATGACTCCTTGCAAGTGTAATTTATTTAGGGAACAAATAGAACCTCCTAAAGTTTCTTAAGTGAGAAGGATGCAAAATTTCCACAAGCGCCCTTCGTTTTTAGAGATATAACTCAGTTTAGTTTTAAAGCTACCACTTCTCTGCATAACTTTTATTCTCTATTTTTTATAGTTTTCCTTTGAAATACAGAGAAGAAAACTCACAATGTGCTGGTTTTGAAGTGCACTCCCTTCCTTTTAAAATGCTGCTTTCTTTCCAACTTGGTTTGGTTTTGTTGAGCTATCTTGATTAATCAGCAGATGGTCACCCAGTTCCTTGAAGGAGATGATATCAGTCTTTCTAGAGAACTTCTATATTAATAAAATGTTAATGAGATGAGCAGAATTGATATCCAGCAGTTCAGATTTGTCTTTAACCAGTACTTCTTTACTGACTAAACCCTTTTTTCATACCTCAAGAGCAAGCATATATTTGGAATGAGTAACGCCATGTAAGTTCTCAAATTCTGAGCTGGCCATTGCTCGAGAGACAAGAAATCTGCATCATTCTCAATTTTTCTGAGACTTAAGGAAAATTCTTAGGAGAAATGACACAGTGATAGTGCTCCCCTGATAGAAGCCCAGTCTGATTGCAGTGCCTCCCATTTCAGGGAGTTACAGCACCTGCACATGCTCCAGTGAGTCTCAGTGAACAGAAGGGGACTAAAAAAGACAGACGAATAACATTTAGCAGTTTAACTGCCTATAATCTTACCACAGTTTTAACAGATGGCTTTCATGGTGATACTGTGCATTGCTAAAAAGCTGGCATATAACCTCAGTTAAATTCCAGGACTGTGTTGCATGCGTGGTGGGCTCGCTGTGTGGGAGTGTGTATGTAAACACATTACCTGCCTGCAAAACACATCATATGAAAAGTCAAGATTGGCAATTTCTGTGGTAGCATCATCACTCTCTTTGGTATTCAATACCAGTCTATCTTGTTAAGATGCTGTGGAAGCCCAGGAGATAAGGGACTTTTGTGTATGTCTCAAACAGCAATAGCTGGATGGCTGTGAAGCGAAACAAGAATTGTTGGCACCAACAGCCAAGGATTGTTGGTAAGAGCACACTGTGAGAAGGAGCAGGATGTGGCTGGAGAAAGGAGCCATGGGGAGGTGGGCCAGCACTTTTCTGGGACAAACACCCTGTTCTAGTTCCCACAGATAAGCACAACACAGTACAGTACAGGCACAGGAATGAGATCTGATGCCTTGTGAAGGCTGACCTAAAACAGAGGCTAGACAGAGCTAAAGAATAAAGTAGGGATTTATTAAAAGGCCTCAATGGATACACCTTGGGCAGCACAAGAGCCCAGCCAGGGCTACACCCAACATGAACCCAAATGGTCGCAGAATGGACAACTGGTCATGACGTGTCTTACTTTTATGAGTTCTGGTCCATTTGCATATTGGAGTTAATTGCCCAATTACAGCTTTAGATTATGAAGTCCCATCCTTCTTGTTTTTCTCTCTTCAGTCCACGTTGTTCATGCTCTTGGGCCTGAGATTTGGATCATTTGTCCTTGTCCCCAGCTAGAGAAGGAATTGTTTTGTCTCCCTACTCTGTGAAGAGAGCTCACTATCCCTTCATATGAAGCTCAGAACTAAACTAAGCAGTACAGAATCTGAAAAATATAGAAGCTAAAACCTGAGGCATCAGATCAAGAAGTAGGTGAGAACTGTAGGACGGGAACAAGACCATCAAAACCCCCTGAAGCTCTTTCTTACATACTCTCATCTCTTTTGTCCTACCCCTTTATCCAAACCCCTTATATACCATCTCAGGGACTACCAATTTCCATGCCAAGTGTGTAATTTACTAACAAAACTTTGTAAGTTATTTGGGACCCTTTGGCTTCTGTTTTTCCTTTCAACCCTGAGCATCTATGAATCTTGAGTGCTCCATTCCCCTTAAGGGTGGGACATCACAGATGCTGACGAGGTGGCTGTGGCATTTATATGACTGCTTCTGGTTTCTTAACCATGCACCTGGCCATTATATCCTGAGACAGACTTCTCTCACTGAAAGAACAGGAATAAATTTCTTGAGATCCATCTTTCTAGAAGTCATAATGCTGTTTATATTTCTGCCTCTTGCAAGACGTGTAATTTACTACATAAATGCTTAAATAAAGGCCTCTTGTCAGCAGCATGTGGTTTTGGGGTCACTCTCTGGTGGAGAGATGATAGTCCTGGACAACGGTGAGGGAACAGCAGGGGCAGTCACATGTCTTAATGCAGTAACAGCAGTTACAGATGTTTAAATCATCCCAAAGGTGGAAGCTTTAACTTCTGTTATGGTTTCAAAAAGGGAACTAGAAGCAGTGGGTAAAAGTAGATCAAAAGGCAGTAGCTATCTATCCATCCTAAAAGCAGAAAGGAAGAGTAACTCATGCTGTAATAATGTGCCTAGGACTGAGTAAATGAGACTAAGAAAGATTATTGTGGACATGGGTAATTGGAAAACAGCTGGGATGGATATGGAGATTAGAAGGATGCGATGAATTCTTGCTATGTATATTTCTAGTTAGTAATAAATATGCATTGTCTACTTTTTAATTAAATGTATATGTTTGAGGCAGGCAGTATAATTGGTTACATGGAGTTATCAGTGTATTTGCATATGGGCCACCTTAGGAAATGTATAGGGGACTTCCAGACCTTTTGTTCTGGTTTTAAGAGAGGGGTTCAAAATTGTAGCAGAAGAATCAAGGAAAAGCCTAAAGGATTCCCTTTCAAGAAATTGTAGTGGAAATGTCCCCTAAACTTTTGAAATCTACATGATTCTTTCCTCCAGCTTTATTGCAAGCCAGCCCTGGCAACCTCTCCCACAAGGCTGGCAGCCACATGGAGAGGCACAGTCACAGAATGTCACCTCTGCTGTAAGCAGCTTTCGGCAGAACCAAGGCCACCCTGACATTATGCAAACAAATCCCAACTCTGCTTTCTTTTAGAGGGGTAACTGAGGTTGTCTTAGGGAGGTAGGAATAATTTCCCTTTGTTTCCTTTAAAGCTGAAGCTACGTCTCCAGTATTATATTCTGTTTCAAAAATTGGAGACCGGACTGATAAAATAAAAGATGTCATGGTCTGGGAGGGTTGGCAGAACAGTTGAAGTCAAAGAGGGATTATGTGGGAGTTTGGTCACGCTGTGGAAACACCAGGAGAAAAACTGAAGGAGGAGATCATGAATACTGCTGCTGCTCACACTGTATTCTATTCATTTGTTTTCCCTTCTCAGAATTTCTCACTTGGTTTCTGAAGCACAGAAAACCATACCTACTTCCCGAAATGCTATCTTGATTTCAGTCCAATGAATTTAATTGGCAGCAGTGCACAATTTGAAGAACAAGTACAGCCCCAAAGCCAGTGCTGATACCACTGGGGCTTGGTATATGCAGAGAATTCATTGCATGAAGCTCAGCAAAAGTTCAAGACTAAAATCATTAGTTAGGCTGACTTGAAGAATTTGGCAACTGATTTTGCACTGACCTAATTTGCATGAAGCCTGCCCTGTGAAATCACACATAGGAAGGAAGTAAAATTATTTGTAAAACTAGACAATTTTCAGATTACTGGGTCACTTGAATAAAAAATATCATCTTTGTGAGAGAATTTATAACAGTGAAATCACCAGAAAAGATAGACCAAAAGACCAAACATCACCCTTTTCTTTCATGTTAAGAATTTTTAATACATAAACTTCACAGTAGATAAAACCCTAAATCTAAAACAGCTGTTTTAAGTATTTCCATAACTAGAAATGCCCCTAAAAAACAAAAACAAAAAAACCCCCAAAAAAACCCTAACTCATTCTATTGTATTTTGCTCATGCAAAGAAGGTGCTGTCATTGTGGGAGAAAGGTTGGCGAGGATTCACAGGAGGAAAGAATGTAGGAATAAAGAAGAATAATACATTCATCTACAGTTAACAATCATGTTTGATTTTTTTTTGATAATTCAATTGTGCCAAACATGAATTCTCACCTTTTGTTGAGAGAGAAAATTAGAAGCATAACTTCAAGCAGACAATAATGAAAAGAAAGCATTCATCATTCCACACTGACTAGAAAACAGCAAGAATAAATCAGACAAATCAAGCATTGTGGTAACTGTTATACAGTCTTATGCTTCTTTATACCTATTATTAATTGAATGACAATTCCTCTTTATGATGGGATATCTGGGTCATTTGGCTTCAAAATGAAAGATGCTTGAGGTAAGGGACTTTGATATATTCAGCTGAGATGTGTCTACTGGTTTAAGGAATAACTTATTGCTGGATGCAGGAAGCTAGTTGCTCTTTCTTTATGTCAGTCTGTCTTTTCTTCCTTCTTTCTGAGTTACTAAAAACTGGTAAATGAATCTTTAACCTCCACCCAGGATTTTAGCTGCAATCCCAAAACTCACTGACATCCTGAATGCAGCAGAAGTGCCACGGCAGGGGACCTTTGCTCAAAGGTTTGAAATTGCTAACACGCGTCCTGGTGAACAAATATCCCCGTGGTGACATTTATGAGCAGAATCTATTCAACATGAAAAATATCCAACTAAGTTAATAGTATGGCTGACTGAATGTGAATAGTGGTTTTAAGCCTATGTATCTTTGATTTCATTAGGCTTAAATCTTGAAGGATTTGCCATTCTGTAACACATTGTTTGAAGTTATCATAATTTTAGGTATTACATGAAATGTTTCTTTTTATGTCCCCCTTCTTCTCCAGGCTAATTGCAATAGTGTTTGAGAATTTGTAAAATTTGCATATCCTTGGGCAGTTGAAACCAGCATGGCCCTATTGCTGGGAACCAGCATGTTTTTGGATGTGGTTCAGATGTTATTTAGGGTTTGGCAACTATTTGTGGCTACTCCAACCCCTGTGACAAACACAGAAGCTGTTCATGCCCCAGTGCTGGTTGTACTTGCCCTAAGCATGCTATATATTCTATTGGTAAGAATCTTATACATTCACAGAACATTAAATTTGACTTCCAACATAATATACAGATAACATAATCCTTCACTCAATTGCTTGATCATCATATTCCAGAGAATCTTCTGCATAGGGAAGAATAAAGCATTAAGTATGATTTGTAGTAAACCTACTATTAATCCATTTCTTTCAGTCTTGAAAATAGCCTTGGCTCTGCAAACACTTTTGTTTCTTTTAACATTTTGTTTCCTTTGGATTTAGACTGTGTGTTGACTCTGCTGTTCACTCTGGATAATAGCTGTTCTTGCTGAACTGGTTGTTTTGGTGCCATCCTTCTCTGCACAAGGATGTGTTTGCTCTCTGTTTTCCTCTGGAGGCAAGGCCTTACTTAAAGCACTCCAAAAAAGTTTTTATTTTGTGGCTATATCCTCCTATCCAGAATTTTATTACAAGTGAGATTGCTTTGTCTCTACTGGTTTTACATATGAAAAGAAAGTAAAGAAGACAAAATTGCCTCAGTAAGTTTCTCTTCTGTGCCAGTTCTCTGCAAAAAAGATAAGCAGTAGCAAGGCTCTGTGACTAGATATACATTTGTATCACTAAAATAAATTCATTAAAATAAATTTACACTCTGACTGAATGACTGGAATATTGAAATTGACAAGCACTCAGAGATGAGTAGATATAATCTGTACACAGATTATTACACAGTTTAACAAAGGTGCAGCGCTAGATTAAGATTTAGCTGACAATTAAATCATTTTTTCTCTCTTTCCCAGTAAAAAATTGATAATTTAAACTGTCAAATATTGAAACCAAAACCTGAGGTGTGTTCTAGTGGTTTATGGAAAATATATTTAGGCAGTAATAAATAATGCCCTTGGAGGTAAAAGGTCATAGGTGGATAAACCTGAAAACTTTGTTCAGAAATACAAAACCTTTTGAGAAACAAATGAAAGAAATTCTACGTCTAACCTAGATGTAGAATTACTTATTAGTAATTTGATGGTAAAAAACCATGAAAAGTCTCAAAATATGTATTTTTAACTCTAATATAATCTCAGTTTCAATATATAGCTAAAAAGGGGGAACATTAATCAGTAGCAGAGAAAAATTCCTAAATATATAAAAATAAATGCCTTATTAAAAGATTAATTATTAAATGAAAGGAAGTGTAGAAAACACAGAATTTCTTCTGGGAATTACAGTAACATAGGATTCAAAATTTCTGCAAGAGATTATCTTAGTCTATTCAATGACAAAAAATTATCTAACCTATGTCTGTGGGTTTTTTTCCCAAGCTATGGACTTGCTTTTGTATTTCAACATTTCTTGTTAGAAAATATTTCTCCTGATGTCCCAAGTATGTCTTTGCTCTATATGAAAATTATTCCTTGTTAACTTCCCCGGTTTCCCAGAAAATGTTGACTATGAATCCATGGATTTCCTTTAGTAGAATGCACATTCTCCTCAAAATGTTTTCTTTTTTACTGAAAAACCACTTTTTTTCCAGTTTTTATTCACAACCGTATGTTTTTAAGGCTACCCTCAATAATGGATTTGCTCAGTAGTGAAATATTATGCTAATCTTTATAGTCTCTGAAATGATTTAAAATCTATTGCATAGCAACTAATATTTCTTTTTGTAGCTACTAATACCGTGATATACATTGGAAAAGATTGTTTAATTTAATGGGGTTTTAGAAGCTTGAGAATCTTCTTTAGGGCTGACATATTAATCTATTTTCTTTACTCTAGGAAGCATAGGGGTTAAGTTTTAAAATACAGCAGAGATGAAGACTCTGAAAAGCAATTATGCAACAGCAGAGTCCTAATTCTGTAAATTTCCTGACTTTTGAAATGTTTTAAGCTTCTATACATTTGAAAAACAGAGTTGTAATATAGTCTTTTCTGAGGGAGGAGCCTAACAAAGTTAACTTGTTCTGGGATTTCCTTTTACCCCAAAGCATGCCAGGTATTTTGAAGTCACTGTTATAGCAGTGCACAGGTGAAAGTGTTATTTCTGCCTTCAGCCCTTGCTTTTTATACAATTTTTATACAACAACAGTAACAAAAATTAAGGACCACACACCTTGAGAGAGAATGATCTTCATTGGACCACAGGATACACAAACTGTTCAAGTTCTAGGCATTTTCATTGAGAATTGATGATGTGGCAAATGTCAAGTTTTACATGACAAATTCATGTCACTGGGAATTTTTACTCCTTCCCAAAAGATTTGAAAATTTATAGGAGTGTTGGAAAATCTGCTGATTATTTTTCCCCTTCATCTTGCTTCGTGTCTGATCTCTCTTTCCTAAAATGTTTTTGAAGTGTGTGATTCCCTCTTGCTTTTTTATGAGTGCAGATTCAGCTGTATGTAGCAAATACAATATTTTCAGGCAGTACTGTGATTTTTTTGTTGCATTGCTGACTTGTGAATTTATACTTGGGAATTTTGTCAGTTGTGACTTTCACTCTGTGCAGTCCTTTAAGCACCTCATGTGCTTCCTTCTGGAAAGGCAAGAAGAAAATCCCCCTCTTCTGCAGATGAGATGCAAAGGGTATTTAGAACAATCAGCAGCTGCCAAACAAAGTGCTGCAGGTTAGCAGGATGCATCTCTAATCCAGCTTCATCTGCCAGGGCATCACCTGCTCACCTTATACCCTGAATAGCAACTTGAATGTCATATCATGGCAGCCCTCAGTGGTGGCTGTTGTATTCATACAATAGTTTATTATGAAGACACATGGGTGTGTAAAAATATGATTTCTTTTCTGTATTTTGTTTGCTATGGCCACCACTGAGATGATTGATTTTGACCCACTCAGGTCTCTCCTCCTGGTTTGTATTTTGCATAGGGAACATTTTTTGTCTGTTCCCTTTGGTCACAAGGAGGGGATGCAGTGCAAGCTGGCTGCTGTTGATTTGGCAGTGACTCCCAGGGTCCTCTGTGCCTTCATCACAGCTGCAAGTTTCTCTAGTGTAGCCCCCTAAGGACTGTGTGCTTCCCCCAGAGCAATTGCAATTTTGGTCAGCCCCTGTGCAGCACCCAGCGCTTTCCCTGCCTGCTGTGTTTGCATTGTGCATGTGTCCCCTGCATCCTGGGGCTGCTGTGTGCTCACAGCTGGCCTCTCCTGACCCCTGGCCTGCCATGCCAGGGTTTTTGTCAAGCACCATCTGCACCACCTCAAAGGGAAGCTGTTGAATTGTGCACCTGCACCTATTTTGAATATCTGAAGCCATTTTGCTGCTTCAGCAGATATCATGGCATAACCTGAATGCTTTTTTTTTTTCTAATAGAAATTTGTCTGGAAATTGAACACTTTGTGCCTTTTCTGAGAAATGAGTCACAGTCACCACTGTACTGTACCACTGAGCACACTTGACATCCATTTGGGTGATGTAGTTTGAGTTTCACATTTAAATGCACTAAGGTTTGCTTGGCATAAGGGTTGCTCTGCCCTGCTCTCAGAATTATTGATATAATTCTGTGCAATCTCAGCCCTGCCTGGTGCTCTGCCGTGCCCTCTCCACTGCACAGGTCTCTGGAAGGGTGTCAGTCTTCACACTTCCTGTGGATTGGGGCTCAATTATATTTCTTGCCAAACACCATCTCTGTACATTCCCTTGTTTGGGAAGTTTGCTTATCTACATTCTTGTTTTCAGGTAGGAATTTGTTATCTTTAAATGCTATAGAGATCCATTGATTAATCACTTGTTAATTATCATTGGTTAGTCTATGATAATTAATCAGGTAATAACATGTTTTTAAATATTAATAATTTGCATACATGAATATTTAGTCTTTTATTAATATCCAGAGTAAATTAATTATGTGTGGTCTTTCCTGTTAACTCATATAACTCAGAAAATATTTGTTTTTGACACCACACAGTGTTGATATTTAGGGAGTAAACTTTTTTCACAAATACACCTTCCTTCTATTTGCTGCCTTGGAAAGAACTTTTGCCACAGAAAATTTCTCAAGATAAATTTGCTGTTTCTTTACTGGTATTTTCATACTGAAAATTCATAACAATCAATATAGTCCTGTTCCTTCTTCTCTGCACTCCCTGTGTTTCCTTTTTAGCCCTCTTACCTGCAGTAGCAGTAGCATATGTTCTTTTTTTTTTTTTTT
>VWZP01007022.1:826157-1010175 GCA_013396995.1 Dicaeum eximium
AATCTTTTGACCTTCAGATTATAATATTGGGCCTCAGTGATTGAAAATCCCTTCTTATATTTAAAATGATAGACTGTATACTGTCGTGCACTTTCTTGGAACTGCTGAAGCTCTTGGCACACAGCTAGGTCTAGTGAGGATACACTGACATTTCTGCTTTAGGGAAAAACATTTATTCTTCCAACACTTTGTTAAACTCTCTAGCTATCATGCTATACATAGAACAGTTTCATTTCTTCTTACAGCTTTTTTTTTTTGTTTGTTTGTTTCTTGCTACTCCTTGAAGCCTGTTCCTCCATTGATGGAACTTCTGCAGCACCTTGTTTCTTGCCTTGTAACTCTCTCTCTTGCCCTTTCTGTTAATATCAGAACCAGCTCCAAGATCCCGGCTTTCATCCTTTGCTTACTGGGACAGAAGTCAGTGCACAGGATTTGCAACAAATCCCTCAATAATTTGTTTTCCTCTGCTAGTCTTGTGTGATTTATGTGCAGTGCTGTTCCCTTCCTGCTCCTGCTGTCATTGTCTGCCTCGATAGCTTGGTCAGGACAATGGATTTTATTATTGGTCTCACAGTGCTTGCATAGTATGGAACATTATCTTCTCCCTGGACGAGAGGGAACGGAATGAATCAAACATATGGGTTTGGAGGAAGAGGTCTGTGAGTCACAGGACCTTATTCCTCTGTCTTTAACTCCTTAGCCCCTTCCCTCCTCACAGTGTAAACCATCTTGCAAAATTTCTGTGCTTCTTTCCCGCTTGTGTTGTGATAGGGATTTTTTTTTTTTTACTAGTTCAAATAATTTCTTCCAAGATTCCTTTTTGTTAAAAATCAAACTCTAAATCTTAATCTACGTTAAGTTACTGTTATCTAAAGATAACAGCTCCAAACAGTGTATCAGTTCTGCTGTGAGAGCAAACTTTGGAGAAAAAAGGTGGAGACTTACTGTTGGAAGAGCTCAGCTCTGTTTCTCAGGGGAGTATTCTAGAGAAAAGAACAGTGTGTAACATTATCCAAAGTCCACATTTCTTGCCTTGTAGAAATTAGTTGTTCTTCCTTATGTTTAGAGATTTTATTTTTCTTATCCATATCTCTGTCATTCCCTTGATTAGATTGGTTATTTACATAATACAAAGGTAATTATGATCCTCTGTGTTAGAACTGATTTACAGATCAAATGACAATTCATAATGCCTACCATTTATATTACTGGTTCAAATGGACTATTCCTGTACTTGAAGGAGGTTCTCTTTAAAGACCTGCCAATTTTTTTATCTCCTCTGCCCTTCAGAGCTGTCTTTCAATGGATTCCACCTCTATTTTTCTGAATAAGATGGTAGCAGCTACAACTAACTGCGTGATTTCCTGGTTCTGCACTTTGCTTTGTACATACTGTCTCACCTGTTTGTTTTTATCAGTTTTTGTGTGTGTGTCTGTGTGTGTGTGTGTGTGTGTCTATTTGGTGTTCTGACTGAAAATGCATGAGGTTTTTTTACCACAAAATGACGAATGACTGATTTGCTGAGTGGGAACCACCATTA
The DNA here is from genome assembly GCA_013396995.1 of Dicaeum eximium. Taxonomy (NCBI): domain Eukaryota; kingdom Metazoa; phylum Chordata; class Aves; order Passeriformes; family Dicaeidae; genus Dicaeum; species Dicaeum eximium. Next base: position 827,698 of record VWZP01007022.1, read on the forward strand.
GTGAAGTCAAGAACTTTCACCAGCAAGGCACAGCTGTTTGAGGTACCTACATTTTCCCAGCTTACCTGAAAACCCATGATGTTATATATTTGCCTAACTTTCCTCTCAACACTTTCATTCTGCAGTGGAATCAAGACCTTACCTTTCCCAAGGAACAACAGGCACTCCATCCCACTCATCCATGTATCTTTTCTGACACCACAAGTATGAGGCTTAGGAATTTACTTTGGTAATAACAAAACACTGTGACAGAACTCGAGAGTAAACATAATTTTCAGCCCAACACCACTGCCTTTCCCTGAAACTCTTTGCCAATGTAACTAATGACTTGGCAAAATAAGGGAATTCCATGAGCCTGCACTTCATTATTATGTATCAAACAGATGTAAAAAGTTCATGGTGACTTAGTTTGCTGGGGTTTATTTCTAAGTAGGTAGGGTTTGGGTTTTTTAAAAAAACAAAAACTGTGTAGCTGGACCTGAAAACAACAGATTGCTCCTGGCTCTGATGAATATCCACAGGAATGAAGAAGGCAAAAAGGGATCTGTTGCCACCTGTGTGTGTGTGTGTGACACCACTTCAGGCTGTTCTCTGTTCTTGTTTGCCTTTGATGTTATGGTTGGTTTGATACATAGGGAGAGCTGACTAAAATACCAGGGTGTTATGGTATAAGCACACCATCTAAAAAGAACTGGGAACTCCTGTGGAAATCAGGAAGGCTCAGAGTGTTTTCCCACAAGCAAATGCCATTTCATACCCCCTCCAGTGCAGGCCAATGTCACAATCGGCTTTTCTACTTCTAATTCTGAAGAAGTTATTTTCTGTCCCTCCTGAGACTGGTGCCTTGCATATGTGTTTTCTGTGCACTGCTAGACTCAGATTTAGGCTCTGTGGGTGATCTTATGCCACCACAGGCCATTGTACATTCTGTAAAACACAATGAAACTGATAAAAGGGAAAAAGGGCATCCAGGTGAATTGCCAGAAGCAGCCCTCAGGTTTCCTGAACCTCCTGAAAATAAGACAGGGAAAAGAAGATACTTTCATCCCTCGGTGCTAGTACATCATAATGTTCCTATGCCTGAAACTCCTAAGGCTCTATATTTTCAATATTAGTACCTTTTGTTGCCAGGGGAGTATTGTGAGAATTCTGTTAAATAAGAAACACCGTTCTTGCCAAAATTCACAATTCTAGTCCTCCTTACTTCTCTGTTTGAACACAAAAGGTTTCCATGTAGCATTAGAGACTCTTCAGTAGGTGAACATCTATATGCTTAGATAAACTTGAAAAGGTATATAAATGTTTATTCCAGCTATGTTCCTAAATAGATTTTTCAAGGCAAGAAAACTAGATAGAATCGTATCCTAGACAGAATTCACAATGGAGAAAAGTTAGTTTCAAACTCAGCTCTTTAATTAAATTGTCCAAACAAACAAACTGCAGCTCAAAAACCAGACATTACAATCCTATAGCAGGGAGAAAGTGCTCTGTTGCCTAGAGATTATTTCAAATGTTGATTCCTCAGGAGGATTGCTCTGTGATACATTTAATATACTCTCAAATATAAAATTTGGTTAAAATTTTGCTTATCTCATTGAAAGATTATTAATCTGTTCTGCCTTTGCTCAGAAGTAGTTCTTTACTGGGATGACTTCGATTCCATTTTTTGCAAGTTGTTATGTAGGTGGGAAATACTTGCTCAGGTAAGCAATGCTTTTTGATTTAAATGGAAATAGCTTGCTTGGGTAAATGACTGCATGGTTAGACCAATTGCTTCTCCATTTCCTTAGTCTTTTATTCTGTCTACAAATTGTCAAACATGCATCTGTTAACTCTGGGATGATTATAGAAAGAGAAAAGTTTCATTCTTCACACTTGCTGACACATATTTTTTCTGATAGGCCATTCTCTGGTTCAGTGGGATTTCCAAATTTATGAAAATTCAGTATAAAATGCTGGGGGTTGAAATCTTCACTGAGAGGAAAATAAAAACTTGTAAGTCTCTAATAACAGCTTAATCAATGTGGGAAGGACTTTCTTTTACTTAATCTGTCCACTTTGAATTTAAAATATTTTCAGTTTTTCCTCCTGTTCTCTTAGTCTTTCTGGATTGTTTTAGGTGACCAGACCTTGCTAGGGCTACGTAAGTAGTGATGACAGCAGAAAATGCTTCAAAGATAACCCTTAAGCCCTCTAGAACATTTTGGTGTGAGCAGCAATAAGGTGGCCTGGTTAAATAGGTAAAATTATTGAGGAAAAGATCTCCTGAAAAACAGTTCCAGAGGGAGGCCTCTCAGCTTGGAAGCTGGACTCTGGAAGTAGCTCTGTGAATCAGAAACTTCCTTGAAAATTACATCTGGAAACTGTGTGAATGATAGCTGTGGGAATCTAGATGCCACAGGCACCCAGAGATGCCACCAAGAGGTGCATAAACAAGGAACTGCAACAACAATTTATCACCTGAGCAAGTGGTAAAGAGTCTGGAAAAATCAAATTGCTCTGAAATAACGAAAAACATAATCATCTGCTGGGTCTTTAGGGTGAAAAATCAAAATTAGCAGCACCTATTGACTGCTCGAAGTGGTGCATCCTACACCCTCTTGTGTTATAAAAAAAACTTAATTTTATCCCAAATGGATCCTCTTTCTTGGAGAACATCCCATGCTGCACATAACTTTTCCTAAACAGGGTGAACGCTCCTCAGGAGCTTTCTGTGGGAGTTTGGACTCTCCAAGGATGCCTGGATGACTCCAGGCTTTGTGACATGGATCGCCTCAGAAGGGATGTGCTATTCTCTACACACCCCCAGACTGGGGAACATTTTAAGTCCTGAAAGCTGTGTATGATTTCTTGTCTGTGCCTGTCAGATTCAAATTCTTTTTTTTTTTTCTTTCTAAAACCAAATATATTTAAGTGAATAAGAGGGGGTTTTTTTTGTGAGTGTGTGAAAAAAATCTTAAAAATAGAATGAATTTATTTTCTCCATTAGTAAGATGTTTCCTTCTGTTGATTTTTAAAGTATAAAAAAGAAAGTACAGTGAGTTTATTAATAGCATTATATGGCTTAAACTTACATAGGACATTTCTAGATATAATTTTCTAGTACTGGGAATGAAAACTAGTGGTGAAACATTTAAGCAGCACTACTTTTTAGAACTTGTATTCCAAAGTTCTTGGGAGATTACATTTTCTTTTCCATTACACTTAAACTCTGTCCTTTTCACCATAATATTTACACATCTAATGATTTCTTTAACCTATGAGAGGAAATCAGCAGTAACTGTAAACCTACTTGTGTGACTATTTTCTCTTCCCTTTATTTGATTCGTTCTAATCTCCATTTTTATGCAAAGAAAAAATGAAATTGCCTCTAAGTCTCCATCAATATCCACGTTAATATTAATACTTATTTTTCAGTCTAGAACTGAAAGACTCACTGTGACTGAAACCTGCTTACTCTACTTAATTTTGATTTGCTTCACTTTCTGATTTTTCTGTTTTTTTTTTTTTTTTTTTTTTTTTTTTTTTTTTAAATCAACTTTTATNTTTTTTTTTTTTTTCCCTGGCTTCTGTGAACACATCTTCAGCTACAACCTTCCTGTAATGATTTCCAAATTTTTATTTTAGGCAAACAACTGGGGAACCACAGGTAATGTCAACTATGATTCTGATTTGGTGAGGAGAGGGTGTTTTGCTAGAAACTTACAAAGGATGTTTTCACATACAAATTAAATTCAGAACAAAGATGCCTCTTTCCATGTATGCAATGAGGTAAGTAAAAACCTCCTACAAAGCAGGTTTTCTGAAAAAGTAATGCAAGATTTCTGAAGGGTCAAACAAATTACTCAGTTTTTGTGTCCTAGAAAATATTCTTTTTGTAAGAGCCTTTTGAGAAAAAAAAATACTAGAAATTCAGCCAGAAAACTCCCAAGATGTATATTTTTAGAACATGGCTCCTTTAAAAAATATCCCTGCTGGGTTGAAAAAAAATAGTTAATATTCTAGGATCTCTTATCCTGCTGTTGTTTAGTGCCTTGAGAGTGTTGTTATGCTTCCACATATTCTTTGTCCCTGTATCTTTGACTTGGCTTTAGAGCATTGAAGTGGAAAGCGTTTACAAACATGATCTCGTGTCCCTGAAAAGTTTGAAGAGAAGATGTGGTCATATCACAATGAGACTGTCTAGCAAATAAAAAGGACAATGGCTATGCAAAAAAACTCATTTTCCAGTGACAATAATTTATTTATTTTGAGACACTTTAAACCTACTAACATTACTGAGCCAGGTGAAAGGCAAAATTTTAAATGCCACCTCTCAGCTAAGAAATCAGGTTTCAAATTAAAGGACGGTAAAATTGGAAATTTTATCTGATTACTATTAAAATAAAATAATTCAAAGCTAGAGTCAAGCTTCTGCTGATAATCTTGGTTTATTGTCATTGAAGGGCTGTGGTAATAATCATACAAATGGACAGTTAATTTTTTTTCTACATATTTAAATAATTTTTTTTCTGAAATTAAGTACCATATTTTGTGAAGGTAGCTATTTCTCTCTACAAGACCTGAGCTGAATGTTCTATTGAAAGGCACTGGACTAACAGCTATGGAAAGCATAATTCTCTATTTAATTAGTACACTGAACCCAAGTAATGACATTTTGGGATTTTTTTTGTACACTGTTCTACTGGTGAGCCTCAGGTCTGCTCTGGAGTAATTACCTATATCTCAAGAATTAAGGGGGGTTTTGTATAAGTTTTAATCAACCTGTGCTTTGCTTTTGAAGATGAAGTGCTGTGTGAGTAAAGATAAACTGCCCGGCAGTTTTTGGCTTCATTAATGGAAATGGAAGTTGGTCACAGATTCTGTCTTTTATATATTTTTTTAGACATAAAAACAAAGATTTAACATGGGCCACAAAAGAGGCGTAGGAAGACTGTCCTGGTTGATGTTGACTGTGTTTAATTTTGAGTTAATTTACCTGAAATGCCATTATTGTGAGAATCAACAGGATCTAGTGCTAAGAAATATCATTTCACAAAGAAGGATTGGTTGACCAGCAAAAACTACTCTGTGTGGTTCAGGTGCTTTGGGTGAGTGCATGTGGTATAATGAGTTATCATTGTACATAGTTATCAATGTATAATGACATCTTACATCTATAAGCTTTGATTGGTTCTTTTTTCCACCTTTTAAATAAACAAATTCTCTCTCATAATATGCATAGCAGCCTTTCCACTTCCATTAATATGGATTCTATCTTTATTTTACAAATAAATCATAACTTCTACATTAAGAAAGGAGTAGCATAACATTGCTTGTTTATATGCAGGCAGAAATACCTTATCTGTGATTTTTTTTTTTTTAATTATAATGTTTTTTGCAAAGCTCTGGAGATTCTAAAGCTAATTTCATTGTTGTTAAACTGCTGGATAATCTGTTCTGTGACTTTGTGCATTGCTGACATACAATATTCAGAACATTTTTTCCTTGGTGAAGGCTGTTGTTTAGTCTTACATTCACTAAAGCTTGTTATCATTTATCCTGCTCATCCAGCTGCAAGGTTCAATCCCTGTCCACTGAATTTCCTTAATGCCCCATGTCTTTACTGGCCTGAAACTGTTATGATACAACTTTCTGTTCTTATTTAGCATCACCTGTTTTTAGCTTAGAAATACACCGGGTGATCATGTGTGTATGAACATTTGTCCCTTTTGTGTTCTGGTGGGGTGTTTAGGATGTAGGAAACTGAAAAGTAGCGGAAGTGCCAGGATAAAGAAAAATGGGGGAAATGTGGAAAATAATAGACAAAAGTATTATATTTCTGGCCAAGGTTTATAATAAAATTATTTTATAGAAAGCTAAATAAAATGGATTTTTCTTGATCACCTGCACAGAGGGATATGGGAGATAGGAGAACAAGAAACTTCTTTTCCTGGCTGTGCAGGGACTACCTCATCACCAGCCCTGTCATGCAGGTGTAAGTCATGGAATCCTTCTTTCTTCCATCTCTAAGGGAAGGGACAAGCCCAGCTCTCCATCCATTGAATCACATCAATCAGAACCCTGGAGCTGACAAGGAAGAGCTCAAGGAGCACAGGAATACATCATGGTGTGAACTGGAAGTGGTCTTTGTACACTGGGATAAAACAATAGCTTGTGGGTAGTCTTTTCAGAGTCTTTCAAGCCCTCTGGATGAAACATTGCTGACAGCTGTTCCAGAAGCAATATTCCATTCCACATGTCCTCAGAACAAGGCATTAGCTCGCAGTACCAGTGATTCAAGAGGGCAAACTAGACATTGCATCCACGAAATTATTCCTAAGAAAGAAATGTACCTGAGCAAAGAGGCACTCATGTCACCACCACACCTGTTTGGGGAACAATGGTCTAGGAAAAAAACACTTCTGAAGTGAAACCCTGCACAGCAGAAATAGGAAAGGCTCAATCAGGTGCTCAAATTCCAGTGCTGAATTTTTGAAAACTGAAGACTGATCTGAGCTTGGAGACACGCACACGGCTGCATCTGTGCACACAAATCTGGTATTTATATAAGACATCATTCCATATGTGCATGTCTTTAGGAGGCAGAAGTCAGTCTGCAAGAATATATTCCTTAAAACCATTTTACAATATACAGCTTCTTGGAAAGAATTATGGTTTCTAACATTTTTTCAAGCTAAGCATTTAAGCTTAAGATCCTTTGCTAAAATGGTCTTTAAAAATTTTTTGTGGTAAGATTGTCACTCTGGCTGAATTCTGATTTAACTGCAAAACCAAACTGCAAAGCAGTAGTTTGAGAAGATGAACTTTGTAATCTGACAATGCACAAAAGAAAAAATAATTTATGCTGACACTTCTAAAATGGAAAATTGTAATTGTTTCACTGTGTTTATCACATATGTATGTTTAATGGCATGCCTGGATTTACTACAATTTTCAGATATCTCTGCTGTCAGGATGTTTTGTAATGGCCAGAATATTTCCTGCCATATTTCACCTTTAATTTGAATGGCAATCACTGCTGACTGTGTTTCCTTTTCTTCCCAGAAAATTATGTCTGCAAAGTACTGTGAGTTTTACACTTGATTAAAAATCAGGGGGTTTCTGTAGTATCATAATTAGCCAGATGACCAGAAATGGCTACCAATAAAGGTTGAAGAGTTGTCCCAGTTCAGTCCTTGGAGCTTTTAGGTTGAATTTCATGAAAGCGATAAAATATTTTTTGAGTAGGAACTCTTACTGGTGTATCTTAACATGTCTTTAAGAGACTAGGCTATGGTTTTTGAGCTCACCATTGGCCTGTGTAGATACTTCTGGGCCCCTCTTGGGTCTCAGCCATGCATCCTGAAAAGCCAGTTTGGAAACCAGAGGAAGATGATATTTCTATCTGAATCTCTTATCTTAGGATAAAGCTTTTCTGTCTGTTACCAGCTCACACTATTTTTATGTAATACTCTATTTATGAGAAATATGTTACAATATTTTTGAAAAATAGACATACAAATTGCAATTGCTATACCTTCTACCTATTCAAATTTCTCTTTCCAGTGTATCCAAGCTGATCTAGCTAAATAAAACATCAGTAAGATCCAATACTCTGAACTTTTTGTTGCCTGTATATGCCAACAGCAGAAATGACTGCCTTTTGTATCATAATGGCTCTTGCTGCTCAGTTGGTAAAGAACATGTGTGAGAACAGCCAGGTAAATGTGACTTGTTATTTAACTCTTGAACTAAAATGCCATCAACAACTACAGAGGTTGCACCAGGTGAAACAGCAAAGCAGAGCACCAGGAAGGACATGATCCATGGGATGTGTCATACATGACAACAGGGATTTACATCCAGGAGGCTTTTTGAGAAAGCAAATTGCTGGTGGAATGTCTTGTGCTATTGCCAACCCTCCTCTTTCCCCAATATAACAATTAATGCTTGGGGTTTTTTCAGGCAGTGCTGTGCTGGCTGTGCTCCTGTTAATGCTGCTCAGGGTGCTGGAGGCCTTTTTGGCTGCCAGGGCATGCTGCTGGCTCACGCTGAGCTTGCTGCCTACCAATACCCTAAAGTCCTTTTTTCTATTCTTTTTTAGCTTTTTAGGTGCCATGATTTAGAGTAAACTCCATCCAAAACATTTAAAGGAGCAGAAGGCTGCGCTGTTGAAAGGAATCAGGAAAAAAAAATTAATATCAAAATCAGTATTCCTGAACAACCCATGAGATTCCTTCCTGACACGGATTTTTTGAAGTCATTTCATTATCTGACACAGAAGACAAAAGACAGCTTTTTATTACCCTGGAGAAGGATGATTTTCCTACCTGTTGGACTGAATTAATTGTTGGGCCATATTCTCATAATTTCTGTGTTTCCCATGTATTAGGAAATCCTATTTGTGCTGTCTCCTGGAGAAAGTCAGGCAGAGGTCATTTAGGAGCAAAATGCCTAAAAGAACATGTATTGGAGAAAGAAGGGGAGTTAAAAGGAGAAGGGAAAATGCTCATCAGCCTTATGCATACAGCTGCTGATAGTTCCAACATTTAAAAACCTAATAAATAAAGAGCTCCCTGAGAAAAAGTTCTTAAAAAGCTCAAACCAAACAACCACCTTCGCACAAAACCAAGTTAAACAGTGTCTGCCCCAAATAGTTATTAAATAAAATAAGTAAGGAATTCATAAAACACCAACTAACTGGGTAGAAACCATAAAATTCTTGTGATGAGTGTGTTGAATTTTCAGCATTTTTGAAGGACAGCAATATCTTGTAATTTCCCATTTTTTCCCTGTGACTTGAGTGTTGATGGGTAATAAATGCACAAGTCTGGTTTAAAAATCGGTTGCTTCCTTTCCTCAAATCTCCCAGAAGCATGACAGCACATATCTATTTCACATCACAGTACTGAGAAAAAAATGACACTCAACACCCTCCCCACGAGAGACAAATTTGAAATAGAATTGGAGCTTGCTCTGAACTGCTTGGAAGAGCAAAACTGGTGGTGAAGTGAGTGTGAATTTGCACTACTTTAACCTTGAGGCATCACTCCTGAGAGGCATAAACAGTGAAAAGTAGGTGGCAAGACAAAAGTCAGTATAAAATCTGGTGGGGTAATAAAGGAAGTTTAACATACTTTTAATTAGCTGTTTTAAACACTTTCTTTAATAACACATGAACACACAGTCTAGAAATATCATAGGCTTTCAATTGAATAATGCTCACTTAATTATTTTATTTTATTTTTAATTTCTAGTTTCTTTCTTCTATTTCTCTATTATTAGTATTATGATACAAATTTTATGTTGCCCTCAGTAAGCATTAATTGGTTCTTTTAAAACCACTTCATGGGTTCCACACAATGAACCAACAGCTTCAATAAGTGGCTTTTCCCCATCCAGACAGGTAATTCAACATGAAAGAAGCAAGGTTGCATATCCCTTCTTGTGTTTCACAGTTTTGGAGCACTGAGATGCACAGAGCACCACAAGATCCTTCTCATGCAAAATTACTTATCTTAAGCTGACCACTATCCTCAGTGAATAAAAATTCATAATTCTGCTCTGTGTCTGCTCATTTGTTTGCTCTCCCCTAAAAGAAAAGCCAGCAGCTGGTGAGCTATGCACTGCATAGAAAGACTGAAGACTGAAATCCCATTTGGTCTGGAAGTATGTACTTGACATAGAAGGATACACATGAAGGACCAAAAGGAAAGATGTGTATCTGTTCATCCATCCATCCATGTTTATGCTACTCCCCTTTCTGCACTTTTTTTTTAATATGCTCCGAGAGTTTGGTCTTGGGTTTTAAGTTCAGTACATCTGTCTGAAGGACATAATGAGACTTTTTTTTGTTTTTAAAAACATGCTGCAAATGGGATAACAGTTTCTCAGTTGTAGCCCATGACAACTATTATTGCAGATTGATTGTTCACTTCCTAGCAAACAGTTTTATCTCACAGTGTGATCTTCTCCCCCCTTCACAGACTTGAACTTAAAAATAAACTGAAGTTTGCACAGTTGTTATTATATTTTCTCTTAACACATGACTGACATTTGGACAAAATTCACTTCTCACTCTCGCTTTCATTCTTTTCCCAAAATTTTTGTTTTGCTACTGAATGTTTCTGAAGTGTATACGTTGTTTGTTTCTTCTTCCTTCTCTTCTATTCTTTTTTACTGGGTCTTTTGAAGATACCAAGAAAACAATGTTGCATACCTGCCCACTGATTTTTATTTTGCTATACTTAATTATTTGAAAATAAAGGTCAACCCACTTGTGCTGACAAGTTTTGCTGGTCATTTGTTTAACAGAGCCTTGGGCTATTCAAACATTTACTATTCTAGCTGAAGACAGCTCAAGGCATTTTCATCTCCCAGGCCATAATCAGTGTTGCCTTATTTTGTGCTCCTTGTTATCCAGGCCAAATGTGTTCAATTTGTTAATATGGAAAACCTCAAAAGTTATTTGGCCTTTCAAACTGTAACAAAATACAAATAAAACAGTACTCCAACTATCACACAGAATATTTTTTTAAATTGTTTTCAAAGGCTTTCACATTTTGGTGAAATAGATATGAACTAGAACAATAAAATCTCTAGTCCCTTGATGCCTAGGGAGGATTCTGCCAGCTACAAACACAAAGCCTGCAATGATTATTCCTCAGTTCCAAACCAGTAATGAAGAAAACTGATTTTCAGAACTTGGCAAAAGTGCCTTAAATACAGCAAAGACAGAAATACGTATTCAATCTTTGGTACCTATAAACAAGACTTCATTCCTTCCTTTATGTTATATTGATCTTTGTGTGAGGAGACAGTTTGTTTTGAAGCAAATGTCTCCGAGACACTTTGATTTTCTATGAGCTTTCAGAGGAAATGTCTGGAAACAAAAAGGATAACTTCAGTCCCGGTGATCTCCTGAACCCTGCAGCTGGTGACGGTTTTGGAGCAGCCCATTATGGATCTTTGGGTACCTTTTCACACTGCCATAACCTGTGCTGCAGACAGATGCCATCTTCAGCGGCTTGAGGCCAAATGTGGCTGGTTTTAGGAGAATGTGGGCAGCTGAGTGTGGTGCAGGAGGCTGCACCACTCCTTGTGCAACCATGGTGCATCTGACACGTGTTGTTATGGTCATTTACAGGGATCAGGTCTGTGGAACAGCACAGAACATGCCATGGCTTCAGCTGTCCTGGAATTGCCAGCTCTTACTTTGGAATAAACTAGCAACCAGAAAGGAAATTTCTTTCTGGTTGGTTAATCTTTATGCTAATAATGGATAAACTATGTTTTATCATTATTTTCCTGAGTTATGCTGTCCCCAAATTCAATACCAAGGAGAGATACATTCAGTAAAACCTTGATCTAGCAACCAGACATTTTTAAGAAGCAGTGAATTTGGCTCTGAAACACCCTTCTCTTAATACATTTCTATAATTGTGCCTGCTGCTGCGGGCATTTGCTGGTGTTAAGAACAGTATGTATACCTAAAATTGTACTCAATACCAAAAATGAAACAAAGAAACTTATCAACAAAACAGGGAAGATCATTTTGTGCCCATGTTGGGATCTGGTTGGGTATGTAGGATGTATTTATGTAACTGAGTAGATAATGTTTTGCATCCTGCAGTGAGAGCATGGAACAAGTGATTTCACTGGCCATCCTGCAAGGCTGCATTTGTTTTAAATCCTGCAGATACCTAATATCAGCATAGTAACAAACTTTCACATAGCTTAATCCTGAGAAACAGAAGCTATTGTTATGTTCTTACTCCCTATGATAAAGTCATTTGTTAAGTAACAACACAGTTTGGAGTTTTTCCACAGCCCCTTGTTTACTTCCACATGGACACTGTTTTCTTCCCATATTTAGCACAATTCTGGTCAGTAAGGCACAGAACACAAAGTTGTTTTAGTGAGGAGACTGACATATTGCAGTTGTACAAAAGGTAGTGAACTGTGACAAGAGTCAAGGCAGCATAATTGCCATTATCACTGATTTACCAACAGTGTTTCTGGTGCTATTACGTGCCCAAATTAATCTACCTGAAAGCAGCTTTCCGTGATAGAGCTCTATGAAATTAGTTGGAAATATTTCTTCCTGTATTTGAATTAATGCAGTTTAAGAAAGGAACCTCAAGTTTCCTGAATCTCTTATAGAGCCAACCTCTTTGGAAGTTGCCAGCCCCAGGGCTTCCAAATCCTAACTTAATTTGGAGCCATTTGCATAGCTCCTTCAAACTCCCCTGGAAATCTTTGTCCAATGAATTCCTTCCATGTAGCTGCCTTGTCATTGTTCCTTTCAGGATGCAAATTTAAAATATCAAAATATAATTCATCTTCCTACAAGAAACAAAATCATACACTTTAAAATCTGAGGACACTTTTTATTTCATTTTGATGTATCAAGATGGAAACAATTTTGAACTGTCATTTTGGAACACAGGAAAAAAAAAAGAGGCCTAAAATTGCTTTCTCCCATGAAAAGTTTGAGTTTTGATAAAAATAGGCTCTTCTGTGAAAATTCAACTTTGAAAAAATTATAGCAGTTTTCCTAATATCATAAGCTTTGCACTTAATTAACAGAAATTAATAAACTCATCCTTGTCTGGAGTATCTCTTTTAATGAGGAGAGTCTGTGGAAGCTGGGCTTGTTTAGTCTGGAGAAGAGAAGCCTGAGAGGGGATCTCATCAATGCACATAAATATCTCCAAGGTGGGTGCCAAGAGGTTGGTGCCAGACTCTTTTTGGTGGTGCTCAGGGACAGAAGGAGCAGCAATGACCATAAAATAAAACACAAGAGCATCATCTCAGCAAGAGGAAGAATTTTCCATGACACTGGCAGAGCACTGGAACACCTGCCCAGGAAGGTCCTGGATTCTCCCTCTCTGGAAATATTCCAAACCACCTGGACATGTTCCTGTGTCACCTGCTTGAGGTGACCCTGTCTTTGGACTGGATGATCTCCACAGGTCCCTTCCAACCCAAACTATTCTGTGATTGTGTTACTTTAAAATTCTTATTACTTTTCTTCTGAATTCTAAGTGCATACAGAGAAAAAGTAAAACTACACATCATGAAAATGCTCATGTTTGTGTGGAGGCAAAATAGAAGTCATCAGCCAGGCAAAAAAAAAGTTGTACTATTCATTGTATGAACAGAAATAATGTTCTTATTTATTGTCTGGAAATCTCAGTGGTGGTCAGGGTTGTTGGAGCTAAACACTGCTTTTGGCAGTTAATGCTGCCCGTTCTGGTAGTAAAATGTTGAAACTAAATATAGGAGTAATATCCTTTGTATGTAACCTGGTCTTTCGTAATCATCAAAATAAACATCCAATTATTGGTAATTCGAAGAGCTACCCATCTATCTACCTATCTATCTATCTATCTATCTAGCTATCTATCATCATCTATCTATCTAATTTTTTTTTAACAAGGGGTTAAAAAGGAGTAGCATGGATCCAGATGGTTTAAGTTTTTCCAACCCTATGAGACTTTAAGAATGGCCAGAAACAGTGCAGCAAAACATGATATTTGGTTTTCATCTGTAAATGTTTGAAAAGCATCCTAGTTCCTTTGTCATGAGTGGCTGGATTAACACCCATAACAAAACAGAGTGGCTTGCTTTACCTTCAGGTTTGTTTCTAATCGTGTGTTCTGCCTTTAGATTCTTATCTGTGTCCTTAGGCTCACTTATGAAGACAAAACTTTCATCTTAGATATCCTTTCTCTCAGAAACATCCTCTGTGGAGCTTTCAAAAGTGTGCTTCCTCTTGAAGAACTATGTTTTGAGATATGATTGAAGATCTGCAGGAATTGGTTTCTTCCTTTTGGGAAGGATGCACAGTGCTCTTTCAATGTTTCCTGGATCTTTCTTACATTCTCTTACAGCATCTTCTGTCAGTTTTATTTTAAGGAGGATTTCTCTGTGTGATCCTCTGTGACTTGTACATGGGGCATAAGATGTCAGTTTTCTTAATTATTATGGTCAGTTTACTTTACATGACGAAGAGTCTGTCATCACTTTTGATTTTCTAATTAAAATTAATACAGAAAACTCAGAACTGCTGTGAGTAAATATTGTATATTATGGATGATTTAGAGCTGGTGATGGACCAGAGTTGTTTTGATTTGACAGCAGGTTGACACAAAGAAAATTCTGAACTGTTTATATTGCTGCTGTTGGTAAAACTACGTGCAAAATAAAGAAATGCTCTCATCTATTTAATGTGAAATTAAGGGTTAAATAAAACTGAATTATTATCACATGTAGGATTTTTATTACAGAACATATGCACCTCCAGTCTAACATCTATCTTATTTGTTGGATATTTTTTGTAAAAGCAGCTGAAAATAATTCTAAGTGTAACTAATAAATGTGTTTCTAAATAGTAAAATTAAACACTCCATTCTTCTTCTCTAGTGGCCAAAATTCACTCCAAGAAGTAATCCTTTCTTGACAAGAGGAGATATCAAATCCTCCCCAGCTTTTTTCCATTGAGAAAGAGCTGTGGGCAGCCTCCTGCATCCCATAGATTATACAAGATCTCAAATTCTAACTTCTGAGAGCCTTTGGAGGAAATGCTTTATCTGTATTGCTCCTTACCTCATCTGGATTGTTCTCTCTCGTTCCCTTTACTGCACAAATTATCTTCTGGTGATTTGGGCATATTATCTATCATCTAATTAGGAAAATTTCCTCAAACATTTTCTCTCTTTCTTCCGGGAAACTTCATTACCAGCTCTGGAAAGTGGGTTCTAGATCCTCAAATTGCAACATTTCTGCTGCTAAAAGGCTTTCTCAAATAGCATGTTCTGGAAATGCTTTAGAAGCAATTTAGAACAACAAAGCTTTTTGCGTCCTTCTGGTTTCATTAATTTTTAATAGAAGTAGAAGAAAACATAACTGCTGTTTAATGTCAGGCAGGCAAACAGCCCTGACACTCTGCAGGCTGGGGAGAATCAGCACTGCTTTTCACAAGACCTGGATTTTGACTTGTCACTCCAGTGCTCAGAAATCAGAGCAGCGATTCTTGGCACAAATATTTAATATTAAGGTTCATTTTATGGTCTGGTCCTTTATTCACCTCTGACAAGGAGGAGAAAGATGAGACATGAAAAAGATTCATGGGTGTGATGCATGCAAAGCAGATGTCAGTGAAACTGTGGAGAAAAACATATTCTGTGCTTGCTATGAAAATAGAAAATATAAACCAACTAACCATCATTCCTGAAAAATTAAGGTATAATTATTTCTTACATGTGTTAAAATACAGCTCTTTTTGAATCACTGCATCAATTCCCAATATTATGTGGAAGTTAAGTTTTTTTAACATCCAAAGAAAGTACATGTGTTTAGATAAAAGTAAAATCAATAAAACCACAAGTCTGAATAAAGAAAAAGTTTTTATCTGTCTTTCCCCCTGCCAGTTTCTGCTCATATAGGACTTAGAAAATCAATAATATTTAAAAAAAAAAAATTGAAGTAGCATTATTATTTTCTAAGTAGCTGCCAAACAAAAAAATCCAGAACTATTTTTTTCCTAGCTAAGGATCATTACAGCTGCAGCAAATCAAATGTCTCAGAGAATTTAAGTTTTCCTCACTTCTGCCATGCATAGAAGAAATTTGATTCTTATACTGACTTTCTTATAATTATTCTGATAATGTAACAGCTCACTAAGTTACCTTCATGAATTTCAAGACCCTTCATTTTTCAGAGACAGGTAAAGAAAGCTTGTGGTAGATACCTGCTAGGTGCTGAATGCTTTTTGGAAAATTAGAGAAATGAAAAGGGAGATTGCATTGGAACTAGACAAGAGCATATAGCTGTGGGGGTGTCAGTCCTAATTTAGGAAAAAGAAAAAAAAAAGAATACTATAATATTTTTAAGGAGATTAGGCATTACACTAGGGCACATTCAAAATCAGAATGTTCCTAATAAACTGGGGTTTTCTGGCCATCAGTGATTTCTGGGAAGGGACTTCAATCCTCAGTTCCTTTTCTACTGATGATGGGTGAAGAACACCCTTTTGTAGCTGATTTCATCTGTCAGTTCAATCTCCTTCTCCTCCTTTGAAGTCAGAATTATCTAATTCCTCAGTTAAATCAAATGTCAGTTTCTGTTTTTATATGAAAAGGATTGTATAAGACACACTGAACATTCAGTGCTTCAGTGGAGTGTTTATCTTTTCATCTCATTGATTTTGCAGACAGTTTTCTCTTCCCTTCAATGTCCCTTTTCTCTTTGAGATGCCTACTGTGCTGCAGTGTTGGAGTTTTTTGGTTTTTTTTTTCACAATGCCAAATAGCATCTCAGCAAGCTTTAAGATGTGCACTTTATTATAAGGGGAAAACATCTCTCTGTCATGTACGTGATTTTGGATGGTTTTGTTTTGAGAAGGATAATGCTGCTTGGTGAATGGAGGTCGGAGCAAATACATCACATCAAAACCTGCAGGTTCAATGCCTCGGCTTTGTCTGGCTTTCAGGGTAAAACGGCCTGTTAATTGAATGCAAAACTGAAATGCCAAATAAAAAGATGCTTCTTCAAGGAGCTATAGATTATGGAGCTGGATTTCGGCCCTGAAGAGGCAGTATCAACAGAAATATCACTGCACAACCCCCCAAACTGCACTTTACTCTGCTTTTTATTACACAATGAACACTCCCTCATCCTCTGGAGCTGCCGTTTCTGAGGTGCTTATCAGTGGTATTCTGTGATTCAGGAGTCACTGGATGAATCATTAACTTCACAAAGGCCTTTTTCATGTCACACTAAGTACAGGAGTACTTAATCCATAAACAAAGCTATAATCCTTGGTTTCACACTTTCCTGATCTAACAACTGAACCTACTCCTCTGAGTCAGGGTGCTAATGAGAAAATTGAATTGAAGCTTCGGTGTTATTGAATCAAGTTAAAAATATGATTTTCACTTAAAGAAAATTGTATTTCTCCCTCTTTTTGGACAAAAAGTGATAGAGTAATCCAAGAATAACTTTGCTCAGACTTGTGGTTCACAGTAGGATGGCCCAGGGGTGTGTTTGGGACCAGTTTGGACAGACTGTCCCAACTACTGTTCCAGTTTTAAAGGAATGTGGTGGGTTGACCTTACCTGGAAAGCAGGTGCCTGCCAAAGTCATTTTATGACCCCTCCTCTTCATCTGGGGAGAGATACTGCAGTGTTTTAAATTTTAAATCATAAGAAACAAAACCAGTTTGCCCACCTGGTATTGGATGAAAAACTTCCTGAGGCTTAAGCATCAGAGACTGGGGTTACATTATGGTTAAATCCAACTGCAAATGTTTTTATATAAACATCATGAAGGATCTGTCAGTCTCTTAACTCTTACATCTTCATTTTAAGGTAGTGACTTCACCAAAGTCTTGTATTCAAGTCCACCAAGTTAGTGACAGCAGATAATGTGGGTCTGTGGTTGGATACCAGCATGGTACAAAGGTAGGTGGAAGAACTTGGCAGGCTGAAAGGGTTGGGGTTGCCCAGAGAAGTTGTGGATACTCCATCTTGGGAAGTTTGGAAGGCCAGGTTGGATGGGGCTCAGAACAGCCTTGTCTGGTGGAAGGTGTCCCTGCCCAGGGCAGGTGGTTTGGAACTGAGTGATTTTTAAGGTCCCTTCCAAGTCAAACCATTCCACGACTCCATGATAAATGCTGCTTTAGAAATCCATGTACTGGATATTTTGTTAAGAGATGACTGATACATAGAGATAAGTTCCCTTTCTTAAAGTCTAAAAATATTCCTTATGAAAGATGCAGTTGATGACAGCAAAGTGATATTTTTTTTTATCAGATGTAACAAGCCCCAAATTTATAGCTTCAACTGAGAGTCCTTCAGAGAAGATGTCTTGATCTGAATTATTTTTTAAATTAATAATGGAATATACTGAAGTGGCTTCTCCACTGAGAAGCAAAAGGGTACTTTACCATTAAAACCCTACAACGTGTTCACTACACTTCTAGGACTGTGACTCCTGCTGCTAAATTTTTTGTATATTTAAGCCAAGGAAATGTTAGAAAATGGCATTACAAAAAGCAGAGGATATATCTCAAGAGAATACAGCTTCTTTGGGTGTAAATCCTAAGAACTGTGACCTCTAGCATAAGAATTGCATTGTTGCTTTAATGGATAATTATATAAATGTCTTTTTATATGGAAAATGTCTTTGTTTTCAATAGGTTTGTGGAAAGTACTTTTCCCAGAAAAGCTTATCTAACACCCATTGAACTAAGTTGAAACATTACTATTGATCTGGATGAGAATGAGATCAGCTCCACACTGGGAAAAATGACACACACACATGCATAGAACAGTTAATGTAGAAAAGTAATTAATTCTTGCTTTATTATTTGGTATAAATTTAGCAATTAATCACCAAAAATTAACAATAGTTTCTAGCATTCTAATCTATCTTACATTTCAAAGTGATTTCTCAGTTTTTCTATATCTATCACACAATATCATTCTTTTTCTTTTTTTATGAAATGAAATAATTCTACAAAATGTTATTGCTCCTTTAGGTACTTGAAGGATTTCATGTATGACATTAAGAGTTAAAAGGAGTTGTGGGATTAATTTTAAAGAAAGATATTTTACCGTACTTGGAGTAAAAGGATGGTGCACTATATACATAAAGACGTGATTTAATCAGATATAAAATGTTGCAAAGGTGAGCAAAGGAAGTAACTGGCATGACTTAGGATGCCCAAGGAGTATGGGTTAGTCCAAAGCCAGCTGAATCTCTGTATCTCCCTGGCAAACAGCAAGCTTTAAGTGCAATAAACATTACTGTACTGATGGAAAATTAACTTGTTGAATAAGCATGCAATTGTTGTGGAGGTAATCACTTCTAAAGAACATAATCTTCCTGTGCCTGGCTTTCTGAAATGGAATAAAATTAATTACTGGAAGCAAAACTTCACCATAAAAAAATATGTTGAAATACAAATCATCATTGAATGCATATGATCTTTATTTTTTGCATGGTGCCTCCTAAATTTGAGTGTAATTTATGCAGTATGTCAGTCCTGGAAGAGAAAAGAGAAAGTCTGTATAACAAGAGCGGGATGTCTTCATATCTGAGGGGTTTCTCATTCTGGTAGGCTTCAGTGGGCATATGGGGAACGGGGCCTTCTGCCTCCTGAGCAGATAAGGAGCAGATTGTGCTGATGGCAGCGTTATCTGCCTCGTCATCTCCCATATGAGCTGTGACCCAGCACCACCAGCACCATGTTCCAGCAGCCAGCCAAGACAAAGGGGGATTGGGAGGTCTGTGTTGTGCCTGCTCATCAGCCCTGGGAGTCACTTTTAAATCCTGCTGAGATTGAGCTGACTGCTGCACAGGTCACTCGATCTGCCCAAAACCAATTGCAACAGCTGTATAACAGAAAACACATAAAGCATGGAAATGTTCAGAGAATTGTGTGCTCAAAGCCATTCCAAGTTTTGTCTAAAACTGGAACTCTGCTTTGGAAACTGGCAAGTTTTATGTGATTATTTATGCACATTATTGACTTATATCCAGAGGAGAAGAAAACTGGTTTGATGTCAATGGAGACACACAGAAAGTCCAGCTGAAAGAGAAGCAGAACATTTTGCAGGAATGAAGTCTTCCTTGGCTGGACTCTATTAGCAGCAAGCTGACTTACAGGAAGCTTTGACACACAGTCTGATCAGATTAACCTGGAGGAGAGATGAGTCCTGAAATGCTAACCCTGACAAATTGCAGATATGTGCTGATGAAATCCACGCACCACTTGCTCTTTGCTGATCTTCTTGCTCAATATGGTACATGACAATGAAGAGCAAAACCAGAGACAAAAACAGACAAATCACAGATTGTGGAGGTATGAAAAGGTATTGTACCTTTCAGCATCTTCTCTTTGTCAACACATCCATCTCTTGAGGTGTGTGAGATATCTATTTTCACCTTAGGTAAGCTGCCAAGTGTATGTGAAACGAACAGTGCAGTCGTGTCCATCTGGATTGCAAGGCAAACAGTTTGGAAGGCATTTCTTTGAAAAAATCCCCCAAGCAACAAACTGCAAGAAATCCATGGAATCGTTACCTCAACTTTTTGCAGGTTTTCTCCTGATTGTGTGCTGGAATTTAACCTGCTCAATGGATCAGATAGGTGTTCTGCATACTGAAATTGCAGCGAGTACCTGGGCAGAGCTTGTTTTAATTGGCAGGCTGTACATTTTGTGACACAGGCTAGGCATGAGCTCTGTGGTACAAGTCCTTCAGCAAACAACTACTGGAGGCTCTGTCTGTGCCAGTAAGCAGCACATGACCAACTGCTGCACCAGAGGGCAAATGACATGACCCAGCTTGCATCCCCACAGCATTTTTCCTCCTAAAATAGGGCTGTCTTGTCTATCCTGCCTATGGAGATCCGGGATGCTCCCCAAGGCCCTGCTGCCCCAGCCAAGGTCGCGTCTGCTCCGCTGCTGCCTGCTCAAGGTCAGCGCTGGCACGTGGCTCCTCAGCCTTGTGTTATGTGAAAGAGATGTGCCCCCCCTTCCCCCTGCCCAATTCTGACCCTGTCCCACTCAGTTGCCTTGCCCTCAGCTCCTCCTCACCCCCACGGGCTTGTCTGACCCACACTGAGCTCTTGGCCAGCCCTGGGTACTCGCGCTCCTGTCCTGATTGTCCCCTGGCTGCCCTTCCCCTGTGGAGCAGCTGGTGTGGCACACATGGTGAAATTACAGCCCTCATTTACACATTCAAAACCTGTGGTCTCCCTAGTTTTGCCTCGCAGTTTGCACAAAAAAAGGTACCTAACCAGAATTTATTTTCCGTAATATCTCATAAAAATTATGCCAGCAGGTAATTTTCTTAGCAACACGCTATTAAAATAAATATCAGATTTCAGTATAGATTTTATGTTTTTTTCCTGTTTGAAAGTAATCTGAAAAATGTTCTCAGTTTATTCTACATATGGAAATTAGGTTAAATACTAGATTGAACTTTCTCCTTTACTAACTATGTAAAATATAAACCACAATTTTCTTGTGTACTTTCTAGCTGATATCAATAATATTGCTTCAAGATGTAGAAACAAGATAGAGAGGCTTTACATATAGTTTTAATACATAAATATTCTTTACATATATTTTAATACATATAACTTTTCCATCTTCAACAAATAGTTTCTGTCACAAGAAAATAAACAGTTGTGTCCAAGATCATGTCGTATCTAGA
Organism: Dicaeum eximium; assembly: GCA_013396995.1. Classification (NCBI taxonomy): domain Eukaryota; kingdom Metazoa; phylum Chordata; class Aves; order Passeriformes; family Dicaeidae; genus Dicaeum; species Dicaeum eximium. The sequence continues at coordinate 848,907 of VWZP01007022.1, forward strand.
AAAGTTAAGTTATGTCCCTGGGTTTTGAATATTTTTTTAAATTTTCCAGGCATACTTTACTGAAGACTCAAAAGGATGTGTTCATTTCTTTAGACAATTTAAAATTTGAACAACTAATTACAAGAAAATATCATTCTTGAAAACATCTCTGGATAGGACAAGGGTCAGAGGACTAGCATGCAGTAAAAAGGACAAATGTGTCACTGTTAATAAAATGGCTGCAAAGGAACAATAAATTTTTAATATGCCAAGGTGTAAGACTGTATGTTAAAGAATAAAAAAAGTTAACCATATCTGGAGGATGAAAACTCCGCAAAAAAATTGCATTTTTGATAAATAATGAGTGGAATTCAACTCAAGCTTTGACTGCAAAGTCATTACTCAGAAGTCTGAAAGAGATATCAAGTTGTATGAAAGCCATCTTGGCTTCCTTTGCTTTTTTCTGCTTGCTTGTTTTGTTTGTTTGGGATTTTCTTGTTTGTCTTTGGCACTGAAGTAATTCTTCAGGAATAATTTTTTATTCCTCATTGATTCCAGTTTAAAAAAATAAAAAGTCAGTAGCCTGAGAAGATTTTAAAAAAAAAGCTAAGATAATGATTATAGAAGTGGAAAATGTATCTTAAAATGAAAGAACCAAGGAATATAATTTACATATTTTATGAAAGAGAAGTTAAATGGCAATTTTATTAAACAGTTGATTCAGACATGGTCATATAAAATGTACCTTCTTTGCTCTCTTTGAGGCTTTAAGTAAAGCTGTTAGCATAAGTTTATATTATTATTTGAGCATTTTAAAAAATGCCAGGGAACCTTCTTGGCCACGGGAATCTCAGCTACCAATGCTATTTGTAACCTGTCCCTAACAAAATTCTGGTCCTGTCCATGTAGCACCCTCCTGAGTGATCCCCAGGCACAGCCCAGGCGTCAACCTGGACCAGGGAATGTTCCCAAATGCACTTTGGAGGCATCCAGGCTGCTGTGGAGGGTGAGAGTCTTTAAATGTGCTCCATTCCAGTTGGCCTGGATGCCTAAGAGCAATTTCAAAGATTCATTAATTTTAAAGATTCATTAATTCATAAATTACTGATGCACAAGTTTGCATTGTCAAGGCCCTAGACCTGAAACGTCTCCAGATGAGCTCTCCATGTTTGACACTTTCCTGTTTTTACCATGTCATTATAGAGGCTGACATAGCTAGAGACCAATTAAAAACTGACATCAGACAGTAAACTGTTTAGGTACTGGAGTTAGTAACCAGAACTAGTCTTCATTTTACATCCTAAAAATTTTACATACTAGCTCCAGAACTGAAAGTGAAACACTTCATGCTCAAGGCATTTTAGAGAGACAGATAATTTAGAATCTCAGAATAAGTTTGATTTATATTGAATTTTACTTTTTATTATAAAAATACCTCTTACAGTGGTCCAAAGATTCATCACATTATTCTCTGGATCAGAGTGAAGAGCCAAAAGACACAAAATAAAAATGTGGCCTTTCTTTTCTGGTCTTTGTAAAGATACAAAACCAAGCATATTTACAAGTTTTTTAGACATTGAATACAATATGGAAAAATGAGACTGACCCAAGTCTGCTCTAATTTTTTTGTTGAGCACAGGAAATACTGCTGCTCCCCTACCATGAATCTGATATTGTTAAGATACCACTGTTAATATGGGTAAATGTAGTTATATGATACAGAATTGGGGCCCCCTGGAAAATGCTTTAAAGAAAAAATAAAAACTTTCAGTACTGTCCACCAAAAGTACTACATTTTTTTGAAATAAAAGATAATTTTTGATTGATGGAAACAATGTTTTAAAATTATTGAACTGAGACCAACAGTTTTTAGATGGTAGCTCTTCTTTTCCCAAATAATGTGCTGGAATAGCTGTCTCTTGATTTGTGCCTGCTTAAAAGAAGAGTGGTAAGATAACATTTATTGGTATGAAACCAAATTTTTCAGCTACAATGCTTAAACAGGCCATGATTAATTTGCAATATTGAAGTTGTTGTCTAAAATCTATGGAATGTGGTAAAAGCACAGAAGTTCACTGGTTCTTGAGCTGCTCTCTGCAGGCCAGGCAGATTGTGGTGACACCACAGGGCATTGCTATGGAAAAAAAAAAAAAGAGTTTTGAAGAATGATTATGACAGGCAATTTCAGAGGAAACAACATTTCTCTAGCATTGGACTGATGTGATATAATTCTTTATTCTGTTTGAACAGAAAAACTGATGGTATCTGTTCATTACTTTGCCAGACTTGATTTATCTGGGCTTTTATCTCTTAAGGGATTATAATGATGGCTAATACTAATATATAATAAATTATGCATATTTATACTGCACAAGTAGATTTGATAATCAAAATACATGTTGATATTTCACTAACACAAGTATGAGGCTTTTGAAATTTTTGAGATTTGAAAAAAAATGAAGTTTCACTGTTTGCGGAAGTGTCAAAATTTGCTGTTTTCCTATGAGTTTGTGGTTGGCTTTAATAAACAATAGGAACTTGTATTTGGAATGGAAAACTTTACATGAAATGAAATCTTGAATTACTTAGTTAAAATACTTGTATTTTTCTATTCACAGCTCGATAGTCACTCAGCCATCCTTTGCTATTGTTTTAGTGCACTTTTGACCAAAGATATTGTCTGTCTCTGAAATATTTAAACACAAAGCAAAGATGAAGGGTGAACATTGGTAAAAGGAGTATTGTAACAGACATACTCAGAGTGTTAGTCTTAGTAGTGCAAATAAAAAAAATTCTCTCAGTGAAAGTAAGAACAGAATAGGTTCTGAAGAAGGTAACAGTGATCTCCCCCAGGGGATAAATCACAGCTCACCATCAGGAGGACACAGAGAGCCTGCTCTCCCTCCCCAGCCTCCCCATCCCACAGCCCCTGGAAAGGCAAACACTGCGTTCAGCACCAAAACATTTCCAATTCCTCATCTCCAGCTTTGCCCTTGGGACCTCTGGCAGGGGAGGAGGTGCCTGGGCTGGGATCACAGCCATGTCTGGGCTGAGGGAAGGGCTTTGCCCAGGCTGCCACACTCCTCATCCTCTTCAGCACCTGCCTGAGCATGAGGGCATTTGAGGTACTGCCCATTAAACCAGCCCTGAGCAAAACTGAGAGATTTAATTTTGCTTGCTTTGTTCCCTTTGTTTTGCCCATCAGCTGTGAGTTACATCAATTCAGGCTCCTGAGGCCTCCTTCTCATTTGTAAGAAGGGCACTTCACATCACTCTGGTAATACAAAGAGGCATTAAAATGGGACTAATTTATATTTACATTATTTTTATGGCTCTGTTGCTATGAGAAGGATGTAAAGAGGCATTAGGAGAAACCACTATCAGGCTACTTAGGGTCTTTACTTCCAGGGACTACAATGCAGAGCCTAAATGACTAAGGGCATGTAAGAGGACATCTAAGAAAAGCATCTGTGTGATAAGGCACATATTGGAAAGGCCATGAAAAAGTACTAGTTTAAATCTACTAAACTCACTCATAAACCCCTGGGATGCAAGATCTGCTGGAGTAATGCCACTGAGTTATCTGGAAGCTGTTAACCTTTTTCACGAGGCTAAATAGAATATAATGTTGCTATCATCAGAAAGCTGTTTGCCAGTCTCCATGCTGTAAATAAATTTGAGATAAATATATTGCATACTGGAAGTATATTCATTTTATCACAACACCACAGAAGTTGCAGAAAAGTTGTCAAGGATGTATAATAGGCACAAAATTGATGAACTTGGCGGCTGAACACTCTTCCTGCTGACCTGGAAGATGTATTCCATGTATAGATAGAATAATGTTGGAAATGCCTAACCTCCTTTTATGTGTAACTTCTGAATATGTTTTTGTACAAATCCAATATATTTCTTAAAGCTATTTATATCTAAAAAACCAACTCATCGATGAAAATGGCCTAACTGTGCACTTTGGTTTTCTACAAATAATGTTGCAGGATTAAGAATGAATTTCTAAATCTCAGCCGGTACTAAAATCTGTGAACTCTTCTGTTTTTTCTGTATTTTGTTCTCACAGAAAGTAAAGAACAAAATTTTTATGAACACCAACCACTTTTCCTTGTGATTTGTAGTGTTTGGTGACATGAAAAAGCATTACAAAAACAGAATTAAGCAAAGAAAGTAAACGAAAAACCCCTTGTTCCTGCAGCTTGTTCATATCCTTTCATTCAGGATCTCTGCTATTTATCTTCTCTCAGTATGTTTTAAATTTACTAAGGCCAAATTTTTCCTTGCTTGCAGATGGTCTTTGTCCACTCTGTTTTGGTCACTTTGCAATTTGTTGTGTCTTAATGTTTGTCTTCTGTCATTCCTGCTTCAACATCACCCATGTAATTAAGGAAGAAAGAAATAGGGGGAAAATGAACAAACAAATGAAAAATGGTAAAAGTAGCAAGAGGTACACAAGAGCTCAGTGTTCATAGTCTGGTTGAATAAAAATCTCCAAAGCAACGCACAAAAAAATCCTTTTCTGAAATCCTAAAAATAACTGGACTTTGATATAGCTACATGAGCAGTCATCAAGTACTAATTAATCTCCTCTTTCATCAAAAAGACGTCGTCATCTTTTGACTATATTGGTCCATGGCTCATACCTATAATTTGTGAACAATAATTAAGCCATGTGAAAAAATAACCCCCACAAGTCTGTTCAATAGCTAAAACTTAACACAGTCCAAGAAAGATTTTTTATAGGGGAGAATGGTAAAACCAAATAATTTATTTATCAGTTGCTCACTCAGATCTGACAGACACCAGCAACACACCTGTGCATCTACAAAACAGTAACTGAGAAAGAATTGACATTTTCAAAAATGTTTCTAATGATGTATGTCCAGTTTTCAGTCATATGGAGGTTAATATAATTCTGCATTCAGATTGCTTTCATGAACCATTCCTATAACAAATGAAGACTGCAGGGAGACTGTAAAAGGGATAAGCCAGGCTCTGCTGGTGCTAGAACTGTGAGAACTTGGCTCCTCACAGCTCCCTTCTGGAAGGGACAGCCTGAAAGGATTCTGTGCATTTTGCAGCATGGGTTTTGTGCTGCAGCCTGGTGACTGCTGTCTGTGGGACTATTGTTAGTGGCTCACCTGTGGGAGCCTGAGACAGCTATTCCTTCCTCAGAAAGAAGATAACAATGCTGTGGTCCTAAATGCAATTAGGCTTTGGACTTCCTCAGATTGTCTAATGCTGCTGAAGGGAGCAAACTCCCCTAAGACTTTGACAGGGGACTAATCCTCTGAACCTTGAACCTCTCCCTGCCAGGATTATGAGCCATGAGTAAAGACACAGAGGATGCTGCTGTACTTCAGGTGGAAGCAACTTCATGATGAATTCTTTAATTTTAAACTATTGCAAGAGGTGTTCAACTCCTGCAAACATCTATCACTTTTCTACTCATTGGAAATTCTGGATGTAAGAAAACAGTTACAGCAAAAACTATCCCAGCTCAGCTGAGCAATTAATAAACTTGCTGTACTTTTTTTGCTTTCATCTTTATCCTCCAGGGGATTCTTGGACTATACCACTATTCTCAGATTAAAAATTTAGGACAATAAAGAAGTGCCAGTAAAGTTTATTTGTCTCTTGGGAGCAAGTAGCCAGAGATTGTTGTGTCCATCAACTCTCTGCTCACATCAGTAGACAGCTGAATGCTCCTAAAGTAGCAGAAATTGCATTAGCTTTGTTCATATCAGTGTTTCTTGCAGCTTCACAGTCCAAGGCCAACAGCAAGTGCTCACTTGAGCATTCATCATCCCTAGTGGTTCTTACAGTGTATAATCTCAACTTCAGCACAGAGATCTTTCATTTGAGACTGCAGAAATCGGTAAATTCACCACACAGTGCCTGCTACTATTGGTTCAGGGTAATGAACATAGGATTGTTTTCATCCACTGCCTGGTATTCATGTCAAATTAAAATCCTCCAGACTCATCACTGCAAATTAAGGGTCTGGAATTATGACCTACAAGTAAAAAAGCTTGCCACACTTCAGTTCGGGAAAATTTGTAATGGGAATGGGAGAAACATAAAAAGTTCTTAGGAGCTGTCATTTAGCACAATGTGTAACTTGCATGTTTTAAGTACATATAAAAGCATTTTCTGGCAAAGTGTAGAAATAAATACTTGCTTCATGTTTTTTCTGGGAAACATTTTTTGGAAAACATAACCCTGTTTTTTACCTGGAATTTAATTTTTTGTTCTATAAGTTTACTTATCTACAAGTGAATATATATGAGTCTCTAAGTGAGTATATAATTTAACTTATAATTTAGTTAGTTCAGAGAAAATGTAAAACACTAAACTTACATGCTCAGCAGTCGTGATGATTTATTTTATATACTAAATGAGTAGGAAACCACTTTTTTCACCGCCCCTCCCCACCTCCAATGTGTGTGTGTTATGCCATTTTAGTGAAGTGAATGGAGTAGTGCAGCAGCCTGGCAAAGACCAGAGCCAGCATAAAGTAAACAATGTGTTTAAGAACAGGCAAGGGATCACAACTTTTTGGGAGTTTTGAGAGAAGGTGTTTTGCAGTGCCTGGTGAAATTATGTACCAAAGCACTAGTACAGGTGTCAGGAAAGTAGATCATGAGCTTCTTTAATAACCTGAATAAATACAGAAAGAAACATTGGAGGATGAATTGAAGCTTCTTTTCTTTTTAGAAACTAAAAATTTGTGGTTTTTTTTTTTTTAACTGATTTTTATTACAACTAGGAACCAACTATTTCATTTCATGTTGGTATTATTTAATATTAATTATTTAATATTAATTTATTATTATTTATTATTCTTCAACCTAATTGTAAAGCTTGATGTTAAACACAGACCATACTTTAAACATTCGCAAAATGAGAATGGAAAGATGTCAATCAAAAGGGAGAAGGAAATACTAAAAGATTACTGGAGTTTAATTTTTCCCCACCTTTTTTTTTTTTTTGGAGAAGGGGAACATAAAATTGCAGACGGTTTCGCACCTTTAAACTTTCCATTTTCAGTGAATCTTTAACTGATGTAAAAAGTTATGCCCATCTTGTGTCATTACAGTTTAGAATTGTACTTTGCCCACTAGTTTAAGCCAAGCAGACCCTTTTGCCAGTATCAGATTTTTGTAAAATCATTTCTTTGAAGTGTGGTTCTTTGGCTTTGCAGTAGGTACCAGAAATTTGGCAGGAGAATAGTCATTGGGTCAAAGAGACTTTTTCTATCTCTAAGAACATTCCTTTTAATTTGGCTGGGGTATAAACCTCTGAAAATCAGAATTAACATGTGCTCAGTAGAGCATCATGAGGGCCTGATAAGATCTTTCTGAGCATTGTATCCTCACTAAAGCTGCTGCAGAACCAAAGGCTTTGGTACAGGCTAGATTCAGAGAAAATGCTGCCAAACTGCACTAGGTTTGCTATGTAGTCTGTGCACAGCTAAATATTCAGAAAGGGCATTCTGTCCCTCTAGCTGTTGTCCAAACCTCCTCTTGGTTAAGTAAATGGCCTTGTGCTAGTCTTATAATTACAATTAAGGAATTGGGAAGATCCCTAATTCACTAAAAAGTTAAAATGTGATGAAGTTATCCATGACAAAAGCAGGATTCTGATATGTCAGGATTTCTGCAAGCAATTCCACTGCCTTTCTGCATAAAAAATTTTGGATCTCTGACCTTGCCTGTGTTGACTTTAACTGTGAATGTGGCTCGCTTCCCAACAATGTCATGGCTTTGCAAAGCAGGGGAAGTGAAGGCTGCATCACTGTACTTAATTCTGATATTTGTTACACCATCTATATTAGAGTCTTATGCTTCTTTATTTAAATAATTTGTAAAACAGGATTTCTTTATCTGCAGTAGCTGTGAAGGTGGTAACATGTATCCACTTATAACAATAATGCAAATTTCAGCCTGGCAGTGATAATCAACTACAATATGTTCAATTCAGTGAGGAATATCAATTTTATATCCTTCTCTGCTAAGAACAATGGAGTTTAGTGACTTAGTATTTCGTTTGCTATTCCTTAAAAACAAAATAATTCATAATGAACAACTCAAAACAGTCCAAAAAACACATTAGAGATAGACTTTCTAACATTTAATTTCCTATAAACAGCCTTTTCCCCCTCCCCAGCTATATAGTTCTGTTTAAAATGAGATCTAGCTCTTCAGAAACATTCCTCTGGATACATTTCAGCTGCTGAGTTTCTGAAGAGTTCCTCAGTCACAGACTTTGCAGGTTTATGAACGCTGACATTTAAGACAAGCTCCTAGCTCTGGATAATTAGGCCTCCTTTGCAGGAATTCAAACACCTGGCTCACTTCTCTCTCCGGACCATGATTTACCCTTCTGTCCTTTGCAAATTTATTCTCCTTGTTGTAACATTTAAGGTACCTTAAATTTGTATTCGTGGGGATGGATCCTCATGTGGTGAAATGAAGCCTCATTTGATGGATTGCTGGGAGCTACTTCAGTATCCAGCAGAATTAATCTGGCTGAAAATGTTCTTTTCCCATTCTCTTGCTTAACTCACATTTGCAGAGAAATTCAGAGTGTGCTCCATACTCTGGCTGCTCATCTGAAGACAAATCCATGTTTTGAAATTTCGACTAATTCACTTGAAATGTGCTCCTCTTTCAAAGCCTGCTAATGTGTGAGAGCATTGATGGTGGCAGTAGTGCAGCAGAGACACTGTGGGTCTGAGCAAGTTATCTTGTCACTGTCTGGGACCGAGTTCAAAAGTACCAAATATCTGTTTGTGAGGAGGAAAAATTCAGTCAGAAGGTGAAAAGACAGGGGTGCTTTGGAAGACAGGAGGAGGCTCTGCTGGCAGAGTTTAAGATGAATAATAGAATGTGCTCTAATGAATGTCAAAAAGCAAAGTTACAGCTGATTCATGCTCGGTTTAAAATATTCCAGTAAAATAATTATTTTAACCAAAGACATGTCAAGAACCATGCTATTTCTCTGATAGTGACTGCAAAAGAAAATTTCCGAGAAAAAGGCTAAAAATAGGTGAATGCTTGTTCTTTATAGCAGGTGATTTGACCATTTACTCTGGGGATTTGTGAATTAGGTGCTGCATCTGGAGTGCAGCAATATTTCCTACATTTCCTATTGTAGTAAACTTTATAGTAAATCATTATTTCCAGGTTGTGGCTTTTCAACATTTATTTGTTTTTTTTAACACTTACTTGGCAAGGAAATACTACTGAACTGCTCCTGGGATTTCTCCTTTTGAAAACTTTTTCTGTTAGAGTTAGAAACTACATTTAGCTTAGGGCATAGTCTTGTTTTTATGTTTATTTCCTCTATTTGACCCCTGTGAACAACAGTCAAGCTATCAGTAGTTTATTTTCTTTTTCTTCAAATAATTGAGACATAGCTTTTATATGACTATGAACTAGTTTCAAGTTAGTATGACAACATATCCTTCTTAAAAATATTTAAAGTTGCTGTTTAAGAAAATACCTTGAAAAATTAAAAATGTTTCTAGTCTCTGTGCAGGTGTCCTTGTACCTTCTGTAAATATAAAAAAAACCCTTGTCTACTAGGTTTTCAATGAACATACAGTAAATGTCTGGTTCTTTTTTTTTTTTTTTCCTCTTTTCTTTATTTGAAGCTGGTGTTTGACTCAAAATCCACTTAAGGCAGCAAATACCATTATCACACTGTGCTACAATACACCTTAGTACTATAATTGAGATTAACTTTCAATCACTACAATTTGTGAACCAGCAATTTCGAGAGGCTTCACTAGTTTTACCATGTGGAAGCAATCTACCCCCTGCCCACAAAATGATGCTTTTCTTTGGGAACATGGAAGAGAGTGGAATGGCTCTTTAAAAAACTGTTGAGACAGAACATATGAAGCCAAATATAAACGAATGAATTTATAGCTGAGATAAACGTGATCCTTACTCTTGAGGCTTCATAACCAATGTCTTTCTTCTGATTTCAGATTACAAGGCAAAATATGTATCTAAAACCACTTCATACTGAGACAAAAAAAGATTATTAGTAAAGTAGGAGTTTTTGATAATGTAGGATCAGAAAATCAGGTGTAAATTGTCTTCTATTGGCCTAGTTGAATTTTAGCAGGTTACTAGTACAGTCTAAGGATGTTAGTACTGATTTCAAAGCAAGTAAAGCTACAGCCTGATGTGAAGGCACATACTAAAAATGGCAAGATAAGATAGACAGATACATCATCTACTTTTTTACATAGAATGAAATTTAGACAGAGCTTAATTTCAGACCTAAAACTGATTCGTTCTTTTTAGTGCAGAGCTAGATAGTAGTTAAACCTGCTCCTGAAAAGAGAGGTTTGCCTCTCTGAATCCTACAAGAGGTCTCACCTAGTCAGAATAGACATCACATGTGGGTAAAAATTTAGTCTCTCTAGAAGATGTAGTGTCCAAACTCCATTTTTTTTTTCTTTCTAGACAGTGCTCCAGTCACCAGTTTATATTTTGTTTCCTGTCTGCATGGGAGAGAGGAAGAGGACCCTGTCTATTCTCACCTTCTAAGTAATTTTGGTTAGCAGAAGAACAGGAAAGATTTATTAGATCAAAAGACATGGAATAAAAAGTTATAAAGTTCTTTTATGCTGGTGAGGGGTGAAGATCTGGACTTAAATATATTCTGTTATTTTACAGTGTCTTCTATATCTTGAATGCATTCTAAATATTGCCACTATGAAAGGAGCTGGGAAGGCTACCACTTCCTCCCATGTATTGCTGGAAAAGGAGTAAATGCACAACTTTTATACTTATAATTCTTATAAACTTGTATTGCAGCAATCGAATTAGGACCTAAATTGGAGACCAGCTTCTCCTTTCATCTTGAAATTAGATACCTGTAGCTCAGATGTGGTTCATGAGGAGCAGAGATGGTAGCATAAAACTTCATTTTTATTTTCCCTTTTGTTTGTTTATAGAGTCAATTAAACAGTTTTCCTAATAACTGTTTAAATTTCAAGACAAAAGCATAAAAATTCCAAATAAATTAGCTTACATAAATTTCACTTTAAGAATCACCTATGAAATAATCTGAATCAATAACATCTCAAACTGCTTTTTAAAAATTAGAAAATTATTAACTCTTGTAATAGTACTTAAAGAGAATGTAGACAGCCAAGAAATATTATCCTGACATGTAAAATCATGAAAACATAACTTTGAGGTCTGTAAACAAAATAAAGAGTGGCCAAATTATAATTAATGTTAGATAGAATGGTTTGAAGTTTTCCACCAAGATGAGGTATGATGCATAAAAGAAAATGTGTCAATCAGGTATTTGATTTTTCCAACATACTACGTGACATGAAAGTCCATAAGTTTACATATATATATATATATATAGGGAATTGATTAGATGGATTAAATACTTGATAGATATCATGATGTAGCTGTTGAAGAGGACATGCAGAATCCTGTCAAGTAGGGTTCATGGATATCAAAGCTTGTTTGCTATGTGATATTTTTGTCAGTGATCCAGATGATGCTACACAGTCCTGCTGGTGATGGTCAGAGACAATAAAGAACCATGGGATAAGACTTAGTATAAAGCCAGGGCAATTTGAGTCACTTGGATAGAAGACCAAATATAAGGAAACATCCATAATTTAGCCAACTGCACCTGGCACAGTTAATCTGAGAGGATGGGAGAGTCTGTTTGGGGAGCTCTGATAGTTCACTGAGGGATATGTGGGTAATCCTGGATAATTGCCTCAGTGTGAGCTCCCAACAATTCTTAATAGCACACATCTGACCCATGAAAGGCATTGCTGTACGAGACAATGGCTCACAATTGTTTAATATCTACAGAGTGAAAACTCACATTTTTCTAAGAGCTGTTATCTGTTTCACCTTTGAGAAGAAACAGTTTTACATATGTTCATAGTTGTTGACATGCCCACATGTGTGTTCTGAACCCTTCTACCTTTAAGTGGGAAATGTGAGGTAGTTTTAACACAAAGTTTGACTATAATTAGCTTCTCAGGATGTGTTAATAAAGGACAGTCAGTAAAACTTGGTCTCCTGCAGTTCTCCAAATGGTTACAGTTATACTGATGTTGTTTTAAACAGATAACCATAATAGACACAGTAAAGGCATGGATTCTACAGTGTTTTACCAAGGACTTTATGGCAGAAGGGAATCTTTGGTATTTTCAAGTTCAAGTTCCTGGATAATACAGGCAGCCATGATATGCAAATTATTTGAGACACCTAACTTAAAAAACACTACGAAATTCCTGTATTCACAAGAAAGACCAAACATCACAAATTAACAAATACTCCTACACTGTAAGAGTTGTTTAGCTGAGATCCAGGTTTATCTGCATAACTACAAACTTTTACACTGGCCCATCTAGTTCATAAATCCTTAGTTTATGCAAGCTTAATGGCATCCAATCTTGCCAAAGCTTGCATTTATTGTCTGTTTTGAAAAATTGGTCATGACAAATGATAGTTTTTTCTGAGACACCCAGTGTCCCTTCATTCAGTGTCTATTCTGATTGCAGAAATGGTAGTTCTCAATACAGAATAAAGCTTTAGTAATTCAGTGTTGATTAAGTAAGAACTGGTTTTTGACATACTCCTACTGAGAGACCTTGTACCAGAGGGGTCTTACAGATTCAAAGTGTTGCTTCCAGAATATAATGCTAAAATAAAGGGTAGCAGATGTAAATAATTAACTCTGTTAAGTAGGGAAAATAACTGTATGATGCCCTTGGTGCTTTTCAGTCTTTAAACAGTGGTAAAGATGCAGAACACGCAAGGCATTCAAATCATCTTGAATGACCTTTTTTAATCCCCTTCTTTAGCTTTTCTGGTCATCATCTACTGAAATTTTGTGTACTTAACGTATTGAAAATGCTGGTTGCTTTTCATTTCTACCTTTTTTTTTTTTTTAAACTCAGGTTTTCTGCATAATCTCTTTCATATGACTTTAAAAGCCTTCCTGTGCATGTAAAAGTTTCAGCATCAGGATATTACACCTCTGTATAGCCAGGCAAAAGCACCTGTACTTACAGAGAGTCAGCTGTTGTCAACAAGCTCTACAGTTAGTTGGAAATTAGGCATTAATTTGACTGGTGTTTAAAAGAGTGTCAACACATGAAAGTATTTTCTGTATTTGTGATCCTCTAATTTTTGTGCCCATATAATTACATTCTGTGGGTTGTCTTGTTAACATCCCTCTTTCCCTGGCTTTACTGTTTGTTCTGAGCGACTTTTTTCATCACGAGACTCTTTAAACATCCCTCTGTAATGAGCCTGTACATCCAGCTGCAATCAATCTTCTGTTAGATATTCACAGGCTGAGGAACCTTGATGCTATAGGCTGACAAATAAATCCCTTTTTCCACTGAATGTAGAACACTTGAAGGAAAAAAAAACCCCGAAACAGTAATGGGACGAACACTAATTCGTACCGATTTCTAAGATGTCTAATTCCCTTTAATTTGTTTGGCTCAAATGATTACTTCCCCATGTGTCTTAAAAGGAGTGTTCCATCAGGTGGTATTGACTGGAGTAGTTGTGTGTCTGACTTAGGTTATTTACAGAAAGTGCCCTTTAACATGATTATTGTTAAGAGGCAAATTTGGATTAGGATTTGTGTGTGTGTTGTCAGTATCTTAGGTATCTGTTCTGGAAGCTGAGCATGGTCCATGAGCTTTCACAGACAGATCTGCTTGCAAAGATATCCCTCTAGACTGGAAGAGAAGATGTCTACTTATTACTTTTAGCTTTGAGGAGGTTTAGTATAATCAACACACTTTTAGTAGCAATGATTTTTAGGTTCTCTATTTTCTTCTAGAGGTAGACTAAATCCTGGTCTATCTATCTGTCATTAGGGTGGGAAGTGGAGGGAGAAGAAACATGACTTTTCTGTGGATAATAAATATGATTGGAAAAAGTTCCCACCCAATTAAATTATGAAAGATAAGCAGGAGTTCCAACACATGTGAGTGCTTACATTCTGAAAGGAAAAGCCTTGACAGACAGGACAGAGCAAGATTTTAGCTGATTGTGTTTAAAATGTGTCCTTGATATGGTCCATGAGTTGATCACATGATTCTATGATTTATGTAAGTACTCTTGCAATGAAGAGAAGTTGAAAAATATGGAAAGGTGCCAATGTAGGACTTCTTCAAACCCAGACCTGTTCTTGTTCAAACAATAGTTCAGCCTCTGCACTGTGCAGATCAGAGCAGTTAGATATCAGAGAGATAAGTAAGATAGATAGGGGTAATATGCAAATTGTAATACATATCAAATTATTGAATAGCTGTTTTAATGAAGGATGAGCAATCTGACAAGGAGTTGGTTACATTGACATATAATCTGCAATAGGTTACTGCAGGAATTGTTGTATGCTGTCCACCAGGTCTCTTTCAATGCACATTGCAGCTTTTGTAATGTGGATTTCATTTTTTGATAAGTCTTTTGGTTGTGAGGAAGACATAATTGCATGACTCCAAAGCAGGATCTTCCTTACCCAATCACTAAACATTCCCTTCCTAGCCTAGGTGGCAGATTGCTTAGGTGGGACCCAGTCTGGCACAGGTGGCAGCTTGGACTTTCATCAAAAAAGGAAGCAGAACCATTGATCTGCTCATAGCTGATTCATTAGGTGACTTTTTCTCAAAAAAGCTGGTAAATTCATGTCCATTTGTGCAGACCTTTGCCAAAACAAGCTTACATGTTTGTAAAGTTGCAAATTCCCTCTTTTCTAAATGTGTTTGACATTCTCCAAACTATCATACCACTAACCAGTGGTGAGAGAGAATGTAGTTGTGCTGAGATATGAAATATGCACATACAAAACCATTTTCACCTAAAAGCTTTGCCCCATCCTACATTCAGAAGGTATTTTTATTGGTAGATGACATATATTCAATACAAAAATTTTCTTTGAGAATTTTAACACGATCTTGGTTTCAAAAGATAAAAAAAAAAAAATGTTGATAGAAATTCTTGCATCTCCATGTAGAATTTTTAGTGCAGAATTCCATGGTATTCCGAAAAACTATATTCCAGACCATAAAGCAGAGTAAGTTTTCTTTATGTGCCCTTAAAATAAAGTTGAGATCAATTTCCACCTGGTCCTGAGGTCTGTCTTCTACTCTTTTCAAAAGCAGAGCTGTGTGAGCTAAGCTAGATATTATTGCAAAGGCCTGTCTCATGTGGAGTGTGACAAACCAGCAGTTGTTTTCTCAAAAATTAAGACATTTTAGAAGTTTTAATTCCTGAGTAATCAGTAGATTCAAAGAAAGACTGTCTGGAAAAAGAAGCATATTGTTGACAAACCTGCCCAATAGATTGTTTTTTAAAAGTCTGCCTCAGGATTTTTGAGAGGCAACCTAACAAGGACCCTGGAAAGAACAGAGTTGAAAACCCTGAGAAAATTTAAGGAAAGAAAAAAGAAGATTGAAGATATGACCATCCAATAAAATAGTGTTGGGATCTTTGTGGACATGAATGAAGGATATAGATGTTATCTGAGAAGACAGGCATAACTTCCATCTATGAACCTTCCCAGAGTTCCAGTTCAGAGCTCTACTGCTATGAAAACACAGGGCACAAAACTAAACCATAGCTTAAAAATGATATAATATGAAGAAATGCTGAAAAATTCAGAAAAAAAGGACAAACCACTGACTGTACTGAAGTAAACTTTTGCTGTCTGAGGAGGGAAGGTAAAAAAAAAAAAAATTCTTTAACTTCATTTGCAGCTATACAATGATACCAGGAAAAAAGAGTGGGATACCTCCAGAAACTGGCAGTCAAGCTTTTCCTTACACCAAAGTATGAACCTGGAATTCATAAACCAGCAGAAAGCTTCTCATAAAGGGATAGTTTCTTTTTTGGTTTGTGCACTAATCTAAACAACAGGAAGGAGAAATTGCAACATATGAGGTACTGACAGTGGAAGGAAAAGCAGTGATCAGCCAGAAAATAAAGCTGCCATTTGTTTCATGTTGGATGATTAAAACCCCTCACAATCTCTTAAGACAGCTGATTATGATAATAATGCAAGACCACAAGCTTAAGTTTTTAAATTATATTGCATCTGCTTTTTATTGGACACACAAGAATAAGGTACACTTTGAAGCCATCTCTGAAGGTGAAGGTTTTATTCCTTTTATATTTCAAAATCTGTATTGTTATAGAAACATCATATTAATAATCAAATGGGTGATTTTACTTCCTGTCCTCCATTCTGATCAAGGATCCATAAACCCATGCCTATGTGAAGTTGCTATAGTTTTTAATATTTATCATATCCTTATTTCACTGACTCAGGCAAGTGTGTATATTTTTCATCTGTCAGTTTGCTGCCATAAGTCAGTGCTATAGTGACATCGAGACATTAAAAAATCATTTGCTTTTCATGTTCTACAATTTAAAGCTACAGATGAATAGAGTAAATAATCTGCATCTCCTTTAAAATACTTACACTAATCTGTTCTTAAAATCCAAACCAAACCCTTATGCTAACAGAGAGGTGCATGAGCACCGAATATTTTGCCTGCATCAGCAAATTTAGGCGTGCATTTTGTAACTTCTATCCTCTAAATGTATATTCTTCTCACTTTGCAGTGTGTGTTTCTCTCTGCCTAAAATAAGGGAAAAAAGGAGGGGAAAAAAAAGCATGACATAATTAGATTTCAGTGATCATCATGCATCCTTAATTTATGTTACTGTATCTTTTTCCTCCTTTTCATAATAGTGTTGACTCTTTATGAAAAGGCCCTGAGTTTATCATTGCCCACTTTTGCCCAGTTATGGCAGAACTTTCATTTGCTTCACATAAGTACTTTATTCTTCTATACAGACTCTTCTGTTGTTTGGGCATGCTGCATTTTCCCCCCATTATTTTCAAAAGTCTCTGTGGCCTATACACTTGGAGGAACCTATGTCATGCTTTGAAAAAGCATCTGTTGTGTATAATTTGCTTACTGAATATGGCAGGTGGGGTAGTTACCAGATTCTAGAAGATAATCCTCCTGAGAGATGTTTCTGTATTGGGGGATTTTCTGCATTTTGGATTAGAACAACAATCCATTATTGTTGATATTCTTTCCCAGATGTGGTAAAAATTCGTAAAAAATTGAGGTGTGTGTGTAGTGTATCCACTGCATGGTAACCATGACAATGATTTGGTTTACAACAGAAATCACAAATCCTGAAATTAGCTGAACAGTTCTTAAATTGCCAATTAAATAGCTAATGAGCAAGTGTAAATGAGTCAGGTATTCAGTCTTTGATCCTGAGCTCTCCATCCTTCATGTGTTGCATTTGCACACTGGATCAATCAGATGCTTCTGGAAAGGGGAGTAGGATGGGAGGAAGGAAGAAACTGGAAGTGGAGCAAAAGAGGGAAAGCTTTGTTTTTGAGTCATCTTCCTTAAGAATGAAAGCATCAGAGTCAAGAGTGATCCAGTACCACAACTTGTTGTGCATGTGAAGTCAGTGACAGAGGCTGGACAGAGTAATTTATAACACTGTTCCATGTGAACTCCACACGTTAATAATTTAATAGCAGGATTTTCAGAAAAAAAACCTTTTAATTGCCTAGCCCATTCCATTGGGACATCATTAAAATAGGCATTTTGCAGTGCTGAAGACTAAAACCAAGTTCTAAAAAGCTCGTTCTCTGTCACAGTAGAAATGGACAATATCCAACCCCTTCAAATCGACAAAGACTGAAAGTCAAGGCTACTTATGACCAGAAGGTGTCAGAACAGTAGATAAAAGTACCCACTTCCTAAGTGCTACTGAATTAGTTCTATTTGGTGTCACAAAGATACTGGATTTTAGCTTGGATTCCAGAGGATAAAAGGACCCTGAGTCCTTTTTGTGTCCTTTAACATTGTGAGGAGCTGATGAAATTCCTGTGCAGCAGCATGTAATGTAACTCCCCTGTACCTTAGACAGGGTTCTACATGTCTCAGTTTGTTTGGCTTCACTGAAACCAAAGCTCCCTTTAAAACATGCTATAACCTGGCAGAAATCTAGTGAGCTGAAATTTAAAAGGGCCTTTAGTAGCACATGACAAATCAGTAATGAAGGGTGGGTTGTTAATCAGAATCGTTGGGGCTAATAATTTTCTTAGAAGTTTAACTTCCCCTGCATCCCCCCTCCAACCTTAGGAGGTTTTCTCTAAGGCACTTCCAGTTTCTTGGAGTTGTTTGAAGTCACTGTAATGTCATTTCTGTGTGGTTACATGAAACTGCTTGTACCAGAGTCCATATTCTGTTCCCTCACCAAGACTCTAGAACATAAACAGTTCCCTTTCTGACAGGCAAGCCAATACTCTCCATTTCTTGAAGCTGTAGTCTTTCCTTCCTGCCTTCCTTATTTATCCTCACACTCCTTCTGTTCCATAGTGCTTTTTCTGTCGTTCCATGTTTCATCTTTCTTTTTTTTTTTTTTCCTTTCCCCAAATGGCTTGTTATAAAACATATGCAGTCAGTGATTTATGGTCTAATGTGAGGAATTATCTTACTGAGGCTCTTCCACCCTCACCTTCAACTCTGGCTCCTTGAAGGTCTCCTCACCAAATATTATTTGCAAGAAATGACAGTTTTGTTGAATCTTTGAGTAGTTCCTCTTCATGTGGCATGCATTTCAATCAGTAAGATTGTTACTCAGTTACTTTAGGTTATGACCAATGAATTGCAAAGAAAATAAGCCCCAAGGAATCTGCATAATATAAAATCAAGGATCAGCCAGATATTCCAAGGGTGAAAATGCAATTCCACAAAATGCTGGTGTTGATGAATGTGAAGCTTTGGTAATGCAACACATGTAGACAAACTGTATATATTTTAAGCTGTTTGTGAAGCTTACCACTGCTCCATGTGCAGCAAAATGCACCCTCAAGTAAGGACACTGAGCCTATATTTAATTTTTTCTTTTTTAAGTGTTCTTGTGGTTTTTTTTGGTGAGTTTCTTTCTTCATGTGGATCTTCAAGCTGCTCCTCAGTTAAAGTACAAATGTTAATGACACATGGATTTCACTTAGAACTATTAAAGGGAAAAGTGTGTAAACATTACTGAATATTTTGAGATAGACCACATGGTCTAACCTTTGCATGTCATATGGAAAAGTAGCTAAGGTGAAGGGATAAACATTGTTTCTATTATACTGTCTTAGAAATAAAAAAAAATAAATTAAGCGGGATTTTTTTTTTTTTCCTGAAGAGGTTGCCGTTGATCTTTTGAAATATGTGGTATTTGAAGATCAAATGCCACATCTGCTTTTGGATGCAAGATTACTTGAAAAATCTACAAAGCACATTCTGGTCATCATTACATTTACCCTTGACTTTTGCACTGTTAAGATGTTAAAAAGAAATTAATTCCTGTATTGCATGCTGTCTTCAAAGAAACATATTTTCAATAAATATCAATATAAAAAATTTGCATGTTGTCTGTTAAGTGGGTTCGGATTAATTCTTTCCTTTCGCTGCTTTGTGAAAAGCCTAGTCACTGTGAAAGGAGACAGGGAATTTCTGGAAATAAGGAGTAGAGTCTGTACCACTCCTTTGCCAGGTGGTAGAGCAGCTTGCTGCAGCAGTTAAAAGTCAGAGCCATATGGCTCTGATCCACTGCAACTGCTACAATGGAATGAAAAGTCTGGAAAACAGAAAAAGATGAATGAAAAAGTGAAGAAGTAGTCAGTTACTTTGATGAATGTGACAAGGGCTGCTCTGAAAAACAAAATAGTCTCAGTCTGTGGAGTTTGATAAGTATCGACTTTGAAAAGAATAAACATACAATCTCTTCCAGCTCCAGAAAGACATCTGGGCACATGGACCCCTATGCCTGTGTGACTTCTCATCAAAACTGATGGATATACAGGCTCAGAGGTTTACATGGCCAGTCTTGGAGAATAGGGAATAACCCAGCATGGAGTGCACGGAGGCTGTGGTTGGAGTCTGTTCTTTGGCAGATGTAATCATGGAAAAGAAAACTAAATAACAAGCTAATCAACTTGTGCATGCTGGATGGATTGCAGGGAAGTCAGAAGAATTATGCTGACCACACCAAATAAAGGTCTAGCCCAAATTCAGCATTTGATTTCATAGGTAGATATGGTTTAATGTTCATGTCTTCCTTCCACCTCCCCAAAGAATTTAGAGTTAATGATTAACAGAAGAATATCTGTGCCATCTTGCACCATTAGAACAGTTTTCCAAAAGTCTTGGCAAATAGCTCAAGAGTATTTTGCTTCCTGGATTTATATTATGAAGTAGATAGTCTCCTCAACCAAACGGAAAGTAAGGCTAAAATATTTTAAAAAGAAAACTCAAAAACTTGTCAAACATACAGCCTGGTGAGATGGGAAATTTATCCCTGTTTTGAGATGAACAGAACTACATGTCCTGGATCCCCAAGGAGGCTTTTAAAATCAGGAAGTCAGCTGTTCCTATAAAAATAAGTAAGACTTCAAATGTAAAATTGACCAGATCAAAGTAAAATAGGCTCATGCACTCCTCTCCTTCCATCCACTGGGTCTTCCTGTGAGTCCTGGACCTCATTTAAGTCCTTCAGTGCTGTTGTTTTCTGCATTGTAGCAAACTCCCCAGTGTCCCTGAGTCCTCTGGAAGGAGAGTCCTTCCTGGGTACCCCTGCTGGTGCTGGGCTCCTCACCATGGCCTTTCCATCAGGTGCTGTCTTTGTCCTCTGACTCTCGAGTTCTTCACACCACAACCTCCTCAAAACCCCCTAAAACTCCTCGAGGTGAATTAGCATCTTTGCTATCAAAATTTTTTTCTTCAGAACTCACACAGGTGGGACTAAGTTGTGTAGCACTGGCTGTGGAAGGTTTTGGTATTGCAGAGGTATTGAAAACAAAAGGCTCCTGGCTATGTTTGAAGCAACTGGCAAATCTTTTAAGTGAAAATATTCAGCGCTGTTCCCTTAAAAATTGACAGGAAGAGGGAATTTTGATCTTAGAGAAATATATTTTTCAAAGATCTGGCAACAATATCAAACATTCCAAGTTCCTAGCTAACAAAAGTGTTGGTCTCTATTGGATTTTGTCATAGTGCCACAGTCATACCAAATTTGTAATTTTACATCAATGAAATTCTACAGCTCCTGAAGAATTCTCCCTCTTCATAAGAAAACAAAAAAACCCAACAAAAACAATATTAAAGAGCGTATAGAATGAAATAGTTAACAGGTAAAAAAAACAGCATTCCTATGTGTTGTATTCTTATGTGGTAGATTTTTAAAGTTTTAATCTGGAATTTTGAATAAATAATTTTAAAAAATAGTTCAGAATTACACCAATTGTGATTTTTACAAAGTTGTCATCTTGCTAGTATTCTCTAATTAATGTATCATTCACTTGACAATTTTAACTACATTTGTGGTTTATACCTTTGTTCAGAACATATACTGGATTAAGTAGGCTAAGATTACAGTCAATTTAATTAAAGAAAATTTGAATTAACCCTCTTCTGACCAGTTGTAAAAATTCTGATTCAATAGGTTCTTCATGTTTGGTTTTCTATTTGCATTATGTGATTGTAAGAAAAAAGTGGAGTTTTCTGTCACAAAAACACCACAATCAATTTTTTTTCAACAATATATCATGTAGCTCTTGGGCCAACATGAGAAAACTTGGGTTTTTTTAGGTAAAAAGGTTTTGGAAAGGAAATGCAGTAACATGTGAATGATATAATCATTATATTGACCCTACTGAAAATCTCAGATGCAGGAGTAATTTTTACTCAAATAAGAACTGAATTAAAATTCAAAGGCCCGTTTTTCTGAGGAAAAAGTAGCCACTAGAAAGTGTTTTGTGAAACAGGTTACCCAAGATTCAAAAGTTGTGGAATATCTAAGCCTCTGACTTTGCTAGTACTTATATCTAGGGACTGATCACTGATCAAAAAGTTTGCAATAAACACTCCAGTTCTATCAAATCAGGTACTATATTAAAATTACGCATGGTGCCCAAATAGATAAAATAATTTTTTATTAATACTTCTTTTTTTTCAAAAAACATTTTTAGGCTGCTTGCATGTCCAGAATTAACAGGTAATAATGCAAATTTTACATTTATATTTTCTATTAAGTGTACCAAAAACTTTCCCAGTTTTGTCTGTGTTACAAGAGCTGAGCTTCTGAGTCTCTGTACAAAGATTAAATGAGAAAGTGAGCCTTGAAACGGTCTTAATGTGCTTTGCCTTAGCCACATTTATCTTGATATTGCAATTATTATGCAATGCTTAATCCTTTTAGTGCAGTGCAACAATTCGCTAGGCAAATGAAAGGGAAGTGGGATGTGTTACCCTGTTGCTATTGTTAGAGAAGTAACATTCTCTTCAACTGTTACACAGATGATTATTGTTGAAATAAATGACCTGTGCCTAATGTTTTGCTATTCAGCATAGCATAAACTGATGGAATGTGAAGGGCACCACAATGAAATGACTGTGTTATCCAAAATATAATTTGAGAGTAAGTTCATCCCCTTAATATTTCATTGAAAATATTTTATTGAAAATATAAGAGAAGGAATATTTGCCTCACACTTGGATTTATGCAAGCCTTTTCTCCTTCTCCTGAGGTCAGCTGCCTGACTAAATAAATGTACTTTTATAAAGCAAGGTGGCAGCAAGAAACTTCTGACAGAAAAAAATGGTCTAGTATGCTCATTTTTCATGAGAGCAGCAGAAAGATGAGATGCAAACCATGACCACACTCTGCCTTGGTTCCTTCTTTCTGCACACTGTTTATACCCACCCTTAACCATAGCACTTGTTATTCTCAGGTAGTATTAGAATTACCAGATTTTCTGAAACTCATCAGTGCTTTGTACTGAAGGATTTTAGCTCAGGTGTTGAGGAAAACCTCATGGTTAATATAACTTTCAAAAACTCTTTCATCCTCTGTGAGATTTAAATCAAGTGTGTCTGGGGATGCATTTGTAGAGGGGAGATTGAATAATCTTCTATGACCATCTAATGTGAGTAGTCTCTTTTTAAATAAAGTAATTTTTATCTCTCCTGGTCTTGCCAGAAACAGAAGTCTCTGATGGTGTAATTTGCTTTAGCAAGAATGTAGATTTTCTTTTAACTGGACATCAGCCTGTAGGAATTGCTTTCCTTGATGTATCTGCCTTTTTAAAAAATAGTGTAGAAGCAAAAAGCATCTAGAAAACATCCTTAGAATAAGATCTCTCTACCTGTGACTGCTAGAGGGGAACTAAGCAGTTTCTAAAATAAAAATCAATAGGGAAGCTGTCAGACACTGGCAACTTATTTACAGGAAAAAAAATTGTCTTTCATAATTTCTTTAGTCTTAACTTGATTTATACAGGTGGATTTTTGCTTTAATCTGTTTTAGGAATCTAAATCTCCTATAAGAATTTTGGGGTTTTTTTTGTTTTCAAATGTCTTCAATACAGGTACAAGTTTTTAGATATAGCAAGGATTTTCTAAAAATCCAATTTCCTAATGATATCTAAATCTTTCAGGTTTTGGCTTGGGTTTGGGTGGTGTTTTTTTTGTTTTGTTTTGTTTTTGTTTGTTTGTTTTTTGTGTTTTTGTTTTGTTTTGTTTTGTTTTGTTTTGTTTTTGAGTTTAGCACATGAAGCTAAAAGTATCTTATCCACTTTGTCTGCTCTGTAACTGACCTCTTTAAATTGTTTTGTCATGTTTTGCTTTTACCTGAAAGTGCTGCATCTGGGATCACATCCTGAGACTTAGAGGCCTAATAGCTCTTAGATGATTCTGAAAATCTTCTTTTAAATTATAAGACCTTGTCTAGACTAGAATTACTGTTATAAATGTGTTTGTGGCTAATTCCAATGAGTCCTTTCATATCAGTCTAGATAAGGTGGCTGTGTCCTTGGTAATATTTTCCTGATTTTTTTTGTAAGTGTTGCCACTTTGATCCTCCTTTTTTATTTATGTGTGTGTCTGTGTGTCTGTATGTGCATCTATTTGTATGAAAATCACTATATGCCAATTCTACTCATTAATATGTATCACATACTTTGCACAAATATGTAAACTAGGTGCAAAGGAGTGAGTAATTAAATCCCTTGTGTGTGTGTGTTTATATGTGTAGAACATAACTATTTGATCTCAGAATAAAAGACCAATAGAATAGGCATTTTGAGGGGAAATTTGGCACTTCAATCCTATTCTAATAGGAAAGAAATCATGATTAGAAGAAGAAAAGATTTCAGAATGTTTGGAAATTGTATGTAAGTAGAAATGGTAATATTGCACAAATATAAATGAAAATATTACATAGGTAGAAATGGTAACACTACCAGAATAAGTTTGATGGGGCACAATATGGAAATAACTAGGAGTCCTACTATTAGTAATACTAAAAAAAAAAAACTTATTTCAAGGACACAAAAATAACAATTTTGATGCTATGACAGGAATAAGCCACATTTCCAAAATCCTAATTGGGGATTTGGATTCCTAAAGAATTATCAAATTCCAGTTCAACTTGACAAAAAAGGAAAGGAAGACAGGAAGAAGAGAGAACTGATGAATGTCTGGGCAGAAGTCTCTGTACCTTAACACACACAAGATTAGACAACGCTGCAGGAGCATTTTATGCTACATTTTTACAAACAAACATAAAAATGTTTGAACACTGTGAGCTGTGCCATGAGATAATTTCTTATCTGGGAAGAGCTGGTTGGCCTGCAAGAAGCAGGCTGTCACATCTTCATTTCCACTGCATTTTCATATAGAATTTAGCTGTATTATAATTATTATTATTATTATTATTATTATTATTATTATTATTATTATTATTATTATTATTATTATTATTGACACTGCCAGACCACTGGGGGCAGGGAACCATCCACCCCTGCCAGCTTCGTGCCCCTGGAGGAAATATCAAAATGCTTCAACAAAAGGTCTGGCACAAGGCAAGGAATTTGTCTCTAGGGCACGTCAGAGTCCATTCATAGTTACCTGTAGTTTTAACCAAAAATGTTTTCTACAGATCTTCTAAAATGGCTGAGTACACTATTTTGTTTATCCTGACTAAGTAATACACCTAATGCTGACATATACAGAGGCAGGAAGCAGACTAATACAACAAAAGAAATTTAATTAAAAAATTATTTTTTAATTTTAACGTATAAAGGCTTTCACTGCACTTTCTTTTATTTATTTTGTAGTCAAAGAGAAGTTGCCAGGGAACACACTCTGCCAGGACCCCACATGAATCCACTCTGACTTGTTTTGGGAGCAGACACAAAAACTTCTTTAAGGCCTTGCTACTGCCAGCACTGTCACTCACTTTAACCTGCAAATTTCAAGCAGTTTTCCACCTCTTTCTCCACCAAATAAATTAACTAAATTAAAAAGAAAACTCTCTAACAAAAGCTTGCTTGAAGTAAAGCTCTTATGTTTAAATTGTGAAAAGCCAGACTGAAAGCCAGCATCTGTTTCAGCTGTTCCTTTTATATGGAAGATGTCTGGCTGCTGCTGGGATAGTGGCACTGGGAATTATTATTTGATGTTTGTGTTCTTTTCGAGCCATTCTTTTCTACTGATTAAATTTCTTCATGTAGAAACTCTTAGAACATGAGTTCTTAAATTGTCCACTATGGTTATATGCAAAACCCAAATTCCAAAATCTGATATAGGAGTTGGATATATGTGGGTTTTTTTTCTGATAAATCACAATTAATTTGTGTTAGTGCTGCATGATAACATAATGAGGATATTGACATTGGGTAAAATACTCCAGTGACCAACTTACTTTCAGAATTTTGTGTTGAACAGCTTGACTTCCAGTCCTTGGAGTTAGGATGTTCTTACAAAGTCACATATTTTTGCATTTGTCTAACAATACTAACTCCACTACAGTGTCAGAACAGCTTTTCAGTGCTCTACAAAGAGACAAAGTTGACAAAAGAAAAAAAAAGTGAGGTCATCCAGGAAATGAACTAATTCAGTATTGCTTTTATCATTTGATTTTTGACAGAGATCCTTTAAAAAGTACTTGAATTCCTCTCAGTTGGGTATCTGTCAGAAAAGAAAGGAAGTAATTATAAAACAAATCCCTCAAGCTGAGATGAATTTTTCCTATCCTATATTTCTGCCCAAACTGGTATTATGATAGTAATAATGCAAAATACTCACAATATATCGCAGTTCATTTTTTAGAATTTGATAAAGAATGATGACTTCAGATGAATGATTCCATCACAAGGAACATCTCAGCCTGCTGCAAGATTAACCCAGGGAACAGTGACAAGCCCTACCCAGCTGGCATTGGCTCCCCAGGTCACAGAATGAGCTCATCACTCTGCACAAACCCAAAGACAATGAGCACAGCCCCTTGCAGAGGCCACTGATGGCCTTCGGGGGGGTGCTCATCAAACAACTTCAGTAGGTTTAGGGTCATTCCTGCCATGCAGATCATGGTATGTGACCCTTTTGTGCTTCAAGATTCAGTTTGACCACAGCTTCACTGAGATTTATTTAATAATAATACTCTATTCTATGAATGGATGTAATGTCTCTTCCAGAAAAGTTTGGAGCTACAAAGTAATCCAAAATATTTTGATCAATGGATCTCCCTACCCTGCCCTATGGACAAACACTTTCATAAGGAGGAGAAAGCTGAGAACTGGAGAGAAGGCTGCATACTGGATGAGATGAATCTGAGGGGAACAAGAAGGATTTCATAACCAAACCCTTTAGTATGTCTTTGTTGCAGTGATAGCTGATTATAGAGCAAAGATCAATGAAGTTTTGAGTATTGCCAAAGAGCAATGTCACACCACCACAGCTCACTGTGAGTACCCAGTGTTATCTGAGGGGTTTTGGAGCAGACTGGGAGAAGCTCTTGCTCTGCAGATATGACTGAAATTGGAAGCTGTGACCACCCACCTGTGTGACAAGAGCTGGAGGCACACCATTCCCTCCATGTCCCCACTCTGTTCCTGTCCTCTTCCAGACAGGTGTCAACTGCACAGAAACCCTGGGGGGCAAGAAGAAGTCATCCAGACCAAGGTGCCAAGATGGGGACCCTCAGCCCACACCTCACCAAATCTGTATTTTATGACCAGCTGATGAACTTTGTGAAGATAGCATGACTAATCAAGCCTGTGTTCTGATGGAGCACCAATGAAGGGTATTTGTTGCTCTGGCTTGGATTTTCTTACTTGAATGCTACATGTACCTAAAAAAGGCATAAACAAGGGAACACCTTGGTGAAAAAGACCAAGTTCTGTAGGCAATGACTACAAACAGATGTTTACTTTCTTGCTTTGTTTGTTTGTTTAAATGCACTATATCTTCCCACTGCTGGCACAACAAATTTTCATTTCTTTCTTTGAATATTCCTCACTTTTTCATATACATTTATTTTTCATTCAATGTTCACGCTTTCTGAGTACCTCCATGGTCTGAAATGCCCACCTTTGGGCAAGGATGTAGCTGAAAATGAGAGCATTGCTGCATTTTTATATCTAATTGAAAAAAAAAATACATAAAGCTGCCAGTTTTGCTGTGTCTTTTGCCTGATGAAAGGTCATTCTTAATCTTTTTCATAGCTAATGGAATGCACTATTGTGATTATACTGAAATCTGAATGCCTTTGGAAAGTTTGAAAACTAAACAATTTTGTGCAAGATAACAGAGGAAAATAATTTCCTTTGAAGAATGACCTTTCAAAAGTGACTAGTCCCTATCTTTTCAGTGATGCCAACATGTCAGCTTCACATTGTGTACAAACCTCCCCGTCTCTGCCATATGCAAATATCCTCACTAAAGCGGTAAAACAATGCTACATATCGTAATATTTATTTTTCCACAAATGTTCATCAGATAATAGCTTTTAAGCATCTTTGAATACAGAGCACTGTAGGGGCTGTCAGCTTAGCCAGTGGATTTTGTTTACAAAATGTCAGCATTTCCTTTTTTCTGAAAAGGACAGATGATAGCGTCTCCTCAAGAAGGGAACCTCAGGCCAGCTCTCAACTTACACCATCAGCAGTGTGACCTCTATTGTCTTACTCACAGGAAAAGCAAAAACAAAAGGTAATTTTCAAAAACATGGGAACAGAGAAAAAGTACAAGAACGCCAAGATGAATAAGATTATGCTATAGCCATTATCATTTTCTAATAAAAGATTGTGCTATCTTTGTCCATTTCCAGTTTCTTCAGAAATCCTCAAATTCAATTTTGATAAAATTGTGAGTCAGAGTAAAACTGGGGATATGCAACCTTAAGGCTTTTCTTTTAGATGAATGGTTTATGGTCACTAAAGCTTACAATTAGCAGTGAGAAAGAAAAACACTTAAAAAAATATTCATAAATCCTCTAAAGATTAATCAGACTGTTCCTTTGCATCTTATAGAGAATTTTTACAAGGTACTAAATAAATTTTATTTTCAGAACACAGCCTGTTTCTCAGAACTATTTGCATATGATAAAAGATAATAGGAAAAAATTAATGGTTTCCTATTCAAAATGCATTTATGTGCCTATTGAGTAAAACAGTTAAAACCAGACGCTGCTACTGGACCATTTATGCCATTGGAATGTTTGTTTAAATTGTTGACAGGAATTACATGGCAAGGTCCAATAAATTTATGCCACATTCTGACTCTATTTCCATCTTTCTAGCTTTCATTTTCTATTTTACTTTAGAGATAGTACAGTTTTGGTTGTCCATCACCAAATTGTGCATAAAAATTTTTACTTTTTGGACTCGTGTAACCTTGAAGTCTCACCTAAATAGAAGCAATGCAGCTATAATGGAAGAAAAATGCTTATTGAGCCATTGAAACACAAGCATTGGCAAGGCCTATGTACTAAAATTATTACATTAATTAAAAAATGCATGACTGCACACTGTATCAAAATAGCACTGTACTGTGAGTAAAGTTTTGTATATTGCCTGACATTAGCAGACTGAACATTCCTACTGGAACCTCACTGGTTTGTGATTCCACACACTTAAGGTTTGCATGTAGAGAAATCAGTTTATATGAGTGATATTTTATTCAATTACAAGGTGTCAGGTGAGCTGTGGGATTTGTTTGGCTTTAATTATGAGATGTAGTAACATATAACTTTTTTATTTGATGCACTATGATAATACAGAACATGGGCTTCTTTCATCTCGGCGACATCACTTCAGTATTTGAAATCCTTTCTAAGATTTTGAAGTATAAGCCAAAGAATTCTGTGTCGTATTCCTCACCCCTATTACGCTACTTAGTCATAAAGTGATAGAAGAATCCAGCTGCATGCTTTCTTGTTTGAGAAGATTATCTGTTTATTTGGGTTGCTTTTGTATACCGACTCTTTTTGCCAACAGCTCCTTCCAGCAGCAGCAGCAGTTCTTTTCTTTTCTTGGTAGCTCAGAAGTATGAGTCATATTTTGGGAACTTCTGCATTATTTTATTACATTTAATTATATTATATGCATGTCTAGCCATTGATATTCTATTTCAATAACTTTCAAGCGCCTATCCAAACCCAAAAGAATAGTTGTCATAATATTTGACTTCCTGTGATTCTAGTCTCAACATCTTCAGGGACAAAGGTTGATCCTAATAATCTATTATAATTGGTCCCTTTGCACAATTAATAAGTCAAGTCTTATCAATCAGCAACTTTCTGTTTGTGTAACAAGTGCTACAGATACTATGCAGAGAAAAACCTTCCCTGTCAGAGAAACTCTAATGCCAAGTAAGAGAGATTTTTCCTGGTGACTTTTGAAGTAAGATCCCATTCACAGAGCTGTGTTTGACAGGGAATTGATTAGCTGAGCCACCAGCTGCTGTACATAAAGAAAACAATTGTTAGAGCTTACAGGAAACCTCTCACTACCCCAGATCCAGGATGAATACTTCTAAGGTGGGAGTGCAGAGTTTTTTGCTAAAACCCATTCTGAGGGAGACCACTGCACTGGGTGTAACACACAGCCTTGCTGAGGTACTTTGGGGTGCCTAGGCTTAAATTCACTATCCAGCATGTGGAGGAGAAGTGGGCAGCTTTATTACTCCCCTTGCCATCTGCAATTCAGCACTGACAGCACTGAGATACTCCTCAACTGGGCAGAGGAGGTGAGGGAACAATTGAACCTTGCAGGAGGGACAGAGTTTTCCTCCCACCTTTTCCACCATTCAGGATGGATGGGCAGAAGGGGTTTATGCACACCAATTACAGCTATTTTTCTTCCCTTCTAGTTTGCTTCCAGGATAACTCATTCAAGAGCCAGCTAAGCCCATCTCATCTGTTCTCTGTTGCTGAACAGCTGGTTGTCAGATGCAGGAATTGACCTTTCTTAGGCAGCCCCTGAGAAAAACCCCACAAAGGTAATAAGTCAAGGGAGGTTTGGAATGACTATAAATTAGGTGAGGAGAATCTTCCACGATGATTGAAGGAATGGTGGAACTGCAATTGTCCCTCCCTTCTACCCTTGAGGTTTCATCAGAAGATTATATATTTCTGGTGGTTGTCACTGCTGAAGGTTTCCCAGTTCTGAAGAGACTTTTTTTATGGCACTGAAAAAAGTGTGACCAGCAGTTCTTTGTCCCTCTACTCTGCTCTCATGAGTAGCCTGGCTGGAATACTGCACCCAGCTGTGAGATCCTTGGCACAGGAAGGATGTGGACCTGTTGGAGTGAGTCCAGAGGAAGCCACAGAGATGATCAGAGGGCTCAGGAATCTCTCCTGCAAGGAAAGGCTGAGACACTTAAGGCTGTTCATCCTGAAGAAGAGAAGGCTCAGAGGAGACCTTATGGCAAAATTCCAGTAGGTGAAGTGGACTTAAAAGGGAGCTGGAGAGAGACTTTTTATAGAGTCTTCCAGTAGTAGGGGAAGAGGGGAATGGTTTTAAACAGAAAGAGGGTTGGTTTAGATTAGATATTAGGAAAAAGGTATTTGCAGTGAGGACAGGGAGGCTCTGGAACAGGTTTCCCAGGGAAGCTCTGGCTGCTCCACCCCTGGAAGTGCTCAAGGCCAGGTTGGATGGGGCTCTGAGCAACCTGGTCTGGTGGAAGGTGTCCCTGCCATGGCAGGGGGTTGGGAGTGGCTGAACTCTAAGGTTCTTTCCAACCCAAACCATTCTATGTTCCTATGACTCTCCAGGCCGTCTGGAACTGGACTGTGGCACTTCTGAGTATTAAATAGTTGAGGATAACTTTAGGAAAGGATGTGGAATACAAGTAAAATCAGAAGCATTGTGCAAAACCCAACAAATCCCGTATCAAAATGTTCTGGTTTGTAATGTTTCCTATTTATTGTGAAGGACATTAAGCAGGGCAGACACTTAAGAGTTCTTACCCTGCTGTTCTGTTCTGGAATTCATCCTCTTTCCTTGGAGCATCCTGGGAATTACCACAGTATCTATTTGTTCATATGTCAGATCAGTAAATGAAAGAAACATCACTTTCAGGAGCCTGAAGTTAGAGAAATAAAGAAGCAGGTCTTCCAAGTGGTGGTAAATAAAATTAAGTTAAAATAAAGGGGTAATGGGCTAATGCTTCACTTACAAGAACACACTGTTTAATGTATCTCTTTAATTATTGATTGCCTGCTGGGTTATGGAAGAAAGGTAAATATGACAATGTCAAAAGGTATTATCTGAACAGATAACACATTTGGATTTAGATTTGCAGGATCTTTTTTTTTAATGTTTGGGTGTTTGGGTTTTGTTTTTTATTTTTTCATATCTGAGATGCTTGTGTAACACAAGGATATGGAGCCCATTTTGGAATAAACAATAATAAATCACATCAGGGCTCCTTCCTGATGAGCTAGCATGACTCATCATATATGTTTAGAGAACATGTCAGACAAGCAACACAAAAAATCAGGAAGGCATCTCAAGTGCTATAGACACAGGCAGAACCTGAATCTCTCGACTCCCAGTCTAGTACACCAGAAATTTTCCATCTGAATATTTAATACTCCATGCTCTAGATTTAGAGCAACTTGTGGGCTAAACATCTGGAACAATTTATGTTTCAGATTTAGGTTACTGACATAGCAAAGCAATTGCATATTGGCAGTGAATTCTTACCTTGTTTTTAAGGGACAAAATAAGGTGATTATAATTCCATAACATACAATATATCATTAAGCAGGACCAATCAGTCAGGAGGACACAGATTTTTCCAGAGCATTAGAATTATTTTGATCACACAAATACATAAGCTACATATGGGACCTAATAAATGTTTGCTAAAATATTTATGGAGTTAAATTATTCCATTAATTGAACAGTAGTTCACTAAGATTGTTTCATTTTAATATTAATATGGACAAACTATGTCAGAGATGCTAAAAATGTTGAACATCAAACACATTTCTTGATCATTCTGATTTATATAAGTATCTTTTGGTTTAGGGCATGTTCAGTGAAAGATAAAAGGAAAAAATTCTTGATATATCTTAAGGTGATAGGTGAACAAAGTGAAGACCTATATAAAAATAGGTCACAAACTATCAGTTGCATATAATAAATATTTTAGTTTAGGTTACTGTAAAATGCTGTTTGCAGTAACTTTGCATAGAAGTAGTTCAGAGTAAAACAACTTTAGAACATGGAAATCTAAATGATATTTTCTGTCAAAGTTTTCTTTGAAAGAAGCATTATCGCTTTAAATCAAAATTAATTCATTTCTTTAAAATCATATAGTGGATGTAAAACCATTCCTCTAAGATGTGACCAACCCACACATATTTTAGTTTGTCATTCTTCTCTTTCTTTTTGCAGGTGTTGTTAAAAAAAAAAACGCAAAAGCCTCCACTTGCCAAGAAGCATGTGTACTTAGCTATTTACATCTTTAAATGAGAAAAAAAAAAGCCTTTGTAGAATTCTGAAAACGTTGAAATTGTTTTTCCCAGCTGGGAACGTGGGGTTTGCTTCATTTTTACAAACATGTCTGTGTCAGAATGTTCGGGAGCTTTATGCCAGGAAACTTCTGCACATTGTGGAGTTCCATGGAGGGAAAGACGAGTGGCAACAGCTACATCCACCTGGTGATTGAAACAGGCATGGTGACTTTCAGATACCATTGTTCCTGTGAAGCAAAACAGTTGATTAAGCAGTGGATTTTGAGATTTCTTAGTGGATTTTTCCATGTGTATCTCCAAGAGTCGCGTACAAAAGGTGACCTTCCTCTGATATATTTGTGCACTATACTCCAGGGCTTGTTATTTGGATTTATATGGGATCAAGACCATTATGCATGGAGAAAATAAGATTTTTTTTTTCTATAAATCAAGTATTTGGGCTGTGTTTTTTTTTTCTTTTTAGAATGTTGTGTATGTATGCCAGTAAAAACGAGATTGAAAACAAGGACATATTAAAGAATCTGACCGTATTTCAGTGTCTTTATTCTCATTACTTTCTTTTCAGTACACAAATATCTTAATAGAGAGCCATTGAGAAAGTGAAATAATGCACTGTTGCAATTACTTTTTCCATCATCAGTTACTGGCCTTCTTTATCCCACTCTATGCCCAGACATACTTGCATTATTTTATTTTGCATTTTTGAAAAGATCAGTCCTTTGGTCTGTGAGAGAGGCTTTGCTCTTGAGATATGCATGATTTGACATAATCTAAAGAGGTATACCCTCAGCTGTGCTGATATGAGGTAAATAAATTAATATGGGAACCTGTGATTTAAACTCTTCAGTGAAATCCATTTCAGTATAATCTTCTATCTTTGCTTGTTGCAACTTTTCTATACTGTAAGAAGATTTTAAAATTCTGAAGCTAAACTCCTCTGAAATCCATCATGTATCTTTTAAGAGCTTTTAAATAATGTCATATGAACTGAGTTCACCTTCCTTGTACCAATAGAACTTTGAATAAAACTGTGATTTCACTAATAATATATACAGCATTTGTATAACATCTTATAAGTTATTTTCATTTTCACTTACAAAAAAATCTAGATAATCTTAAAAAAATAATGTTGGCAATTTAGCAATTAAAGACATATCTTTAATTGGAAAGGAGATAGATACTCCTTTCTTCCTCATTTTTTTCTTTCTATTAGTACATTTTTTAATGCAATTCCTCCCAGGATTTCTCAACTCCTGGGTCTCTGTATAGAACTGTAGGAAGGTTGTACATTGTGGCATTGCAAGAATGCAGTTCAACCCAGTGATTGTGCACCTGAGACAGTCTGATGGTTACAATCCAGAGGAGGCTCTGATGGAAGAGGCAGAACAATTTCTATTACACTCTTCTAACAATTAACTTTTTACACTTTTGACATCAGTAGTGCCATATTACTCCTAACCAACAGCAGTCTTCAGGAGTTCTTGAAATTTTGGCAATGAAACCTGACATGTCATGGTCTTTCTGTACGCTAGGATCAACCAGTAAAATGATAAATCCTACATAATTCAGTCATCAGAATGAACAATACATGCATTATTGCTGTATCATTACATCACTATTTACATCAACATCTTTATATCTATTTTTGTCTCTCTCAAGCTTGTAGATCCTAGGCACTGAAGTTGCCAAAACCATTATAAGCTGATTCCTCTTGAGCTGGAATTATGTGAGACCCTGAGTCAGTCCCACAGCTGACCACTGCCAGATGGGGAGGTTTCCTCTTCTGTGCCTGCAGGAGCAGCTCTTCCTCCCCCCTTCACATGGTGTCATTCTGCTCCTTTTTAGACTCTACCCAAGATCATTGCTTAAAAGACTGATTGCACTACCCCAGCAGAAAACCATCTGAAATTGCCTCATGGAGAGGCCTGATATATGTTGCAGCTAAAGCAAGGTAAACAGAGACAGCATGCAGTAGGGAGCAGTGACAAGGTGTTAGATTGGCTCAAGCTGTCTTGTGTAATTTTGTTTTTGAAAGCGAAGTGACACAGCTTTTGTAGCTTGGATATGAAAAGTAGTGTTAGCTCTATTTGGCCTTTTTTTGTTGTTTGTTTGAGTTTTGGTGGATTTTTTTTTTTTAACTGCATGTTAGTTCTAGTACTTATCATCTGTGCTGGTGTTTGCTGGATAGAGTTCATTTTCTTCACAGTGGCTAGTATGGGGCTGTGCTTTGGAGTTTTAATGGAAACAGCATGGATAATTCAGGGATATTTTTGTTTCTACTGAGGAGCACTTCCACAGAGCCAAGGCCCTTTGTGCCTCTCACTCCACCTCACCAGCGAGTGGGCTGAGGGGACACAGAAGGGACAGGTGACCCCAGCTGACCCCAGGGATGTCCCAGACCATAATGGCATTGTGCTCAGGGTGTAAATCTGGGGGAACAAGAGGAAAGCAGGGGAGAGGCTCAGAGTGATGGCATTTGTCTTCCCAGTGATGGGGATGGCTGAACTCCTGCCTGCCCGTGGGAAGTGGTGAACAAATTCCTTGCTTTCCTTCACCTGCATGCATGGATTTTGCTCTCCCTGTCCAGCTGTCTTTATCTCAACACACAAGTTTTCTCATTTCAACTCTTCTGATTGTCTCCCCCATCCCACCAGGGAGGAGTGAAGGAGCAGCTGGGTGGGATTTACTTGCTGGCTAGGGCTAAACCACGACATCACATACTGAGAAAGCTTATTTTAGGTTTGAAACTATCTTGGGACCGTGGAATTTGTTTGGGTCCTTGGAATTCACTTGGAAAGGGCTACTAAAATGTTAATTTTTTTTTCTAATGTGATTTTGCAATTCCTGTTGGTCAAAGCTTTGCGAAAAATATATCTAGATTGTGCCTCCAGTCCCCTGGAAAATGAATTACCAGTGATCAGTGGCTTGCTAAATACTTTAAAATTTTACTAGAAAATTAAGTTGACCATTTAACCTTTTTGAACAGAGAATGTTCATCTATTAGGGAAAACTGGAGTATTAATGGATTATGTACAATTTTCCCCTGCCCCATGAATCCTTGCTTTCAGGAAATCAGTGATTTTCAAGTTCCGGCAAAGAGTTCCCAATTTCATTCCCAAGAAGCTCCTCATGTCCCATTCAAGGCCCTGTTAGTGCAAGCATCTTGATGTGAGCCTGCTCAGCCATTTGGTCTCTGAAATGCTCTTCCCCTGAGCATCTCTGTCCAGGTTGTCTTGCTATTTATTTAGAAAAATAAAAGAATGCAGAAGGAGTACCTATGCACAGAATTAAACTCCCAAATACAGTATCCATCCCATGATCATTGAAATAATTTCAGATGTAGACATAACTGCCATTTGTTACTGACAATCATCACTATATGCAGTGAAAAGTTGCACAATTTCGATGTCTAAAAACAAACTTATATATCTAATTTTATGTTTCTGTTGAACTGAAACCATGGCAAATTTATTTTGGAGGACAAGAAAAAATTTCAAATCAAATAAAATGTTCCATAGGTAGAAATTTTGTTCTTTCCTTTTCTTCCTAAATAACTATTATATTTTAAATAGCTTTGAAACTTACTTTGGCTGACTCTCTATGACCTTTTTTAATGAAATCAATAAAAAATTTCATTGGACAAATCATGTCATGCTTTGGGAATGAATGTGGCAAACATTTTCATTAAAAAAAAGATACAGATTTAGACTTAGACTAATATTGATCTATTTAACTTGGAATATCAGCCCATATACATTCACAAAGCAGTTAAGTCCAGGTATGCACAGGGGTATAAGAACAAGCACTTGTTTACTTCAGAATCAAAAGTTGCTCTACAACTTGTCTAATTAAAAATTATAGCAAAACAGTAATTAAAAAACCTACAGCAAAATAAAATATTAAATATAAAGTTTTGACAGAAAAGGTGAGTGCATACATTTTAAAAAATTGACCAGAGGAGATCTATTTTTATGGTTATTTTATTATTTATTTTGCTATCAGAAAACAAACAAACAAACAAACAAAAATATGCCCTAAACCCACAATAAAACCAACAAAAAGAAACTGTTTTCCTTCTGTCATGTTTTATCGGTGATGACAGATGTTACTTGGTCTTCTAAGAGTGAAGATCTCTTCAAGAATTATTACTAAGAAGTTAGGGCTTAGTTATCCTAAATTATTTGAGATCATTGACTTTATTCAATTTAGTTTCAGGAAAGAGTGTGTAACTTCTCTGCTACCTGCTGGTCTGCTGAGCACACATTAATTATTTGTTTTTAAATGTTAAAAATCATCTGGAATCCCTTTCTGCAGCCATACTACCTGATGCTCAGAAGGATTTTGAGAAAATAGGATAATTTTATTCACGTAGAGCCTTTGAACTATTTTTTGTAGGGAACATACTATTGATTTTGTCAGCATCTCTCACCCTTTGTGCAAAGACTCAGCATGGAAAAACAACTCATTCTACAATGAAGCATAAGACATGATTGCCTGGATCAATCAATAATCAATCTTATTAGCCCCAAAAGCAATACAATATTTTCCTCAACTGATTTGACGTAGGATTCAGCCAAACTGATTTCTAAATACATAAATATACATTGCTGCCATTTTATTTTATCCTGTTCTAGACACAAAACTCTCCTAACATATTGAGCTTTGCAACCAAATACCTACATAAAAGTTAATTGGGAGAAAAACAAAATGCCTGTGCTCTGTTTCAAAACCCAGTCTTACTGAACTTATAGAACATGTCTTTTTAAATGGCATATTAGCACCAAAAGGCTGTCTGTATGGAATTACCTTTAACTGGCACATCAAATCTGCCTACAATTTCTTCCCATGAATTAAATTGGAAGTCTATTTAAAAGTATTTAAACTTTAAAAAATGGGCTTTTGGATATATTTTTTTTATTTGATGCGCTATAATGAATTGTTTAATCAAACTAATGGGAACAAATGCTGCAATATAATAGCTGCTGGTGATGCTTTTCTTATTATCTGTGGAAGTTACAGATCAAATTCTTCTTTCAGATAAATTGCTGTGAGATCAGCCTCACTCAGTTTCTCTGGAGTTACAAGCAGTGTCTTTCAGCAATTGCACGTCATCTTCCTTTGAATAATTTTCTAACTCTGACAGACAAATTCAACCCTGATGCAAGCTGAGTGCCCTCTAGTTTACACCACAATGAAATGAGCCATTGCAGCCCATTTTTGAACGCTGTCCTTGGGAACTCTTTGGTAATATACTGGCTACAGTGACTGCATTCCTTGACATTTCTATTCAATCCTACAGCCTGGATATGCCTTACTCCACTGTGGCTCTGGAGGAAATCCACTGAAGTCAATGGAGGTACATGAGTTTAAATAGCTGTACAAGGAGAAATGTGTCATGTGAGTTAGAGTAGACAAGGATGAATTCACTGTCCTCATTTAACTTGCAGCTTAAGCTTGTGGCACTCCCTGAAGTTTCTGGAGGTAGAATGGTGCATTAACTCACTACCATCCTGTCAAGTACATCTCTGTGGCATTTATTAGGTCTGCAATTTTGGTTCAGTATAAAATAAAACAAAAGAAATCCTGGTTTATCAGTTTTATGACAGTGGCATTCTTTCTGTCCCAAAGAAACTGGAAAAATGGTTTCCTGACAGTCCAGCTGCTGAATGAGGCAAATACGTATCCACAGGGATTTAAGGAGCAATACTTTTTGGGACATTAGACCTCTCCTTGTCGTAAGGGATAAATCTGAAATATTTGCAGGATTCTTATTTTCAATTTTTATGTTGCCATTTAGGCTCAGTTTCAGACCATGACAGAAGATGATGTGGGGATGAACAGTGCTCAGATTTTGACCTACTGTGCCAGGGTCCACATCATGGGCTGCTGTGCCAAGACTTGGGACAGTGCAGTGCCCACCCTCCCCAGACAGCACCCAGGGAAGGGAGGGGATCTGGGCTGGGCCAGGGGTGCTGATGGCCCTGAGCTCAGCCACAAAAGCAGCCCCTGGGCTGGGGCAGCATCTGGAAATGTGTCAGACACATTTCCAGGGTGGGGAGCAAGGTTACAGTGATAAGACAGATCCAAGGACAAGCCACTCTGTGGGTCAGGGGCAGTCGGATGGATGGATGGATGGATGGATGGATGGATGGATGGATGGATGGATGGATGAATGGATGGATGGATGGATGGATGGATGGATGGATGGATGGATGGATGGATGGATGGATGGATGGATGGATGGATGGATGGATGGGAAAATGCTTGGGCGTGGTAAGTCTGCAACACAGATGTAGTGTGTTATCTACAGCTGAAGCCAATCTTGAGAGCCTCAGTTTAAAAGCAGACTCCAGGGAGGGGCTGTGGGCTTTGTTAATGTTCAGCTGTTTTGTCTTGTGCTTTTTTCTCATTTAGTCCGGA
This sequence comes from Dicaeum eximium, assembly GCA_013396995.1. NCBI lineage: Eukaryota > Metazoa > Chordata > Aves > Passeriformes > Dicaeidae > Dicaeum > Dicaeum eximium. The sequence continues at coordinate 888,191 of VWZP01007022.1, forward strand.
GCTAGGGCAGCCATAAACCTTTGGGGCAGAGAGGATGCTGTAAAAGCCTTTAGGCTGGATGTTTATGTTATATCTGTTTACAGTGAAATGGAAAAAGTCATGGTTAGAGCAAGTTAGCTGCTGTTTTGAGCTACTGTAACTGGGCTTTTAGAACCCCTTGTGGTTAAATGTTTACAAGGATAACTTTGGCTGCTCCTGGAGGTTTTTTCTGGATGAAAGCTGCTGTGGATTCTTCATTTGGGAGTAAGTCAAATCTTTGAAACCAAAACTAAAATCTCCTATAAAGCATGTATTCCTATTCACAGGAAAAAATTAAACCCTTATGTCTTGTTGCTTTTGTGGTTTGTTTGGTTTTTTCTTCCAGTAAGTTCTTAACATCTTGGAATTCTGAGGTGCATAAGCTCAGGATTATTGTTTTATTATCTGCCTCTTTTCGAAGCAATGTATCTTATTAAAGAGAATGCCTAATTTCAACTTGTGCGTCTTGCTTGCTATAATTTTTAAGGGGTATGCAATTTACTCTTTCTCCACGTTTTTTTTCCTACTTACCCATGCACTGCATGATACTTAAAATAATTTTGGTATTTCTACTGGTGGTTCCTTAAGAATTGACTGGGAGTTTTTTGACTGAGGTTTTTAGAATGGCCCTAGGAGCTCTAACAGTAGTTTACCTCCTTGCAAATAAGACTCATTTCACAGCATTAATCTATGAATATCTCTTTGGGGAGATATTTCCCTTACTTTCCTTGGCACTAGGTAAGAGGTAGAAAAACACTCTTCTTCTTTGCAGCAATTCACAGTTTTTGATGATTTCCAACTGACTCCATTACTTCAGAATTGGAATTTCTTCCAAATGTGAATTTAACAATAGGGTTGTTAATTTATAGTACTGCTGCTCTGCCTGGTGATGGTGACTTTCCTAAATAAGTTTCCCGTAGTAGCTTAGTGAAAACCAGACAGTTTTGTGCCATATTCTTATTACTTTCTTAGGTAAAAAGTTTACTAAGCATCTACTTTAAATTTCCCTCTTAAATCTAATAAGAAAAAAGAAAACCCCCAAAACCCAAACAAATGCCCTCCAGCTGTTGATTTGACACTATGGAAATGTTTTCTGATTGGATCACTGTGGAGCATTTGGGGTAAATACTATGAAATCTAGCATTGCATTTTATCTCCATTTTTCTGTATAGGTTCTTTTCTCCTTTTTATTGCCCTGCTCAGCCTCCTCTATCCCAATGCACCTGTAATCGTACATGGCAAAAAATATTCAGCTTGTTATTGGACACCTCCTTTAAAATTCTCAGTATGCAGACTTTCTCATAGTGTGATAAGCAGCCATTTGCACATGAAGATTATACCAGTGGAAGTGGAACTGTGCTGTCCTTTCTGCTCAAGACACCAACAAAGCAGGTTCTGGGAACTCATACTAAACCGAAGTGCTGTAGTTTGTAAAGCAGCAGTTTTCAATGTCAGCATCTATTCTTACTTGTAACATCCTGGGAAAGTGTCTGTGGACCCACAGCTCCCCTATTCTCAATCCTGTGAAAGAGAATAATAGGTGGATAAAGTCTCTCTAACCACTTGCACAGGTATTCATAGCATAGAACATCCTTATCTGTGAGCACAGCTTGCTTTCACTTTCAAATGAAGATGTCAGAGTCTTTAAAAAAAAAAAAGGTAAATATTTACATCTCTGTGACTGTTACTTTTTGACAAATTATACAGGCAGCCAGGCCATTTGTTGTGGTTTCTTTATTAGTTATCCAGTGCTGAAGTCCAGATTTCCATCTGTAGTGTAGAACAAGGATGGGAGGTGCTTGAAGATCCCAGCTGTACACTGATATCAAGGTAAAGCAAGAATTGGCAGGTGAAGGAGTCTCCCTGTCCTGTCTTTGTCAGATGGGTCAAAAAATGGGCAAGGAAAAAACCCCATAGGCATGGTCAGGCTGTCTGTGGCATTTCTGGTTTTATCTGCCTGGATGGTGATCAAGTGAGCTGTCATAGTGGAGCAAGTCTGAGTGAGAGTGTTCACAGTGGAAGCCATGCTCTTGGTTAGCAGTGTTGATGTTCTTTGCACTACTGCTGGAGATTGTGCTTTAATCCAGCAGGAAAGCTCACAGCCTCTCCTCACAGCTTATTTTCTGCCTGATCCTTTGGTTAAGTCGTAATCCTATGTGTGGCATTGCAGTCATGAAAATTATGTCACAAATCCAGCATAATGTTTTTCTGTAGGAAAAGGCAGTAAAAGGGAAGGAACTGAGAGTGGGCAAAGTGTGGTTTATAGAAATCTTTGAGAAATAGAATGGTATTTCTTACTTACTTAGAATTTAAGAACTCTTCAGCATGCAGTGCAGATCCTAGGACTGTTGCAGCAAAATAGGCTTTAGTCTGTTTTTTTCTGTTCTCATAGTAATCATATTTCCTTTTGTTTGGGAAGGGAACCTAATTATGACTATTTTTTGTAAGTGTATTTGTAACAACTTTATAATTAGAACAGTCGGTCTAATAGGAAAAAAAGGCAAATGTTTTTGCTGGAGGACTGAACTGGGACTTGAGAATCAGTGGATAATAAGTTTTCAACCTTGGATTTTAATATAGTGGGTGCTGTAATTCCACATGTATTCACCACACAGTCTCTTTTGTCAAAAGCAGAAGTGCTACTTTAACATAATAAAATACCACTGCAAATGGTATAATAAGCAAATGCAAGTAATAAAATGACACTGCAAATAAAAGGGAGGGCTGAACACATCTGTGTGTATTTCATGAGAATAGTGATACTATGTCCATGTTTCAAGTCTTCTTTTTATTTACTGCTTTCTTTATAGACACTTGTAAGATATTTTATCACCAGGTTGTCTTTAATATATTAGTACTATGTATTTTGGTAAATGTCAATGCAGCTAAAGAGAAAGGGAATCATTTATAAAATCCTGCAGTTTTTTAGCACAACTGTTGAATGTGTTTAATTACATTGGAGTACTTTAAAATTGCAATAACTTGAAATCAAAGAAGAGTCTGACTTATACTGGTCCTGCACTAATTAACCTTTTACAGTGTAAGAAATTATGTCAGATAGCAGCAGTGGAATGATCACTAGAAGGTTCTGTAGCTTTGCAGTCTTCAGTTAAAAAAAGTGAGCCAACTTGAATTCATTGTCTAAGTTTCCAAGGAATGATTCTTATTATCTGATGCTTTAGCTGCAGTGTGGAACTGAGAGAATGAAATTTTTCAATTGAAAGCATCTTTTCTCCTTTGGCAACTGGGATTATCACTAGCTGTAATAAATAAAGTGATTTCCAAATGGAGTGTGTTGATGTACTGTGGGTTTATATTTTATGATACTAATTTTTGACTTCAACTGCGTATTATCATAATTTGAGATGGGCATGTGTAGCTCTGTTATAAACAAATGAAAATCCAATGTGTCTTATTAAGCAAATTTTGCTTCTAACATTTAAATATTTCTCCTTCATAATGCTGCCCTCAGACCTTGTACGTTTGGTGATTTATTCAGTGGCAGAAGCAATTTATTTTTTATTTTTAATAAATGGCCCTTTAGGCACTTTGGACAGTTATAGCAGAATTAGCAGTTTGGTCATGTTTGAAGTGCTCCCTCTGAGCAGATATAGCACAACCTTGTTATTTCATTATGAAATGGGATCTAAGCTTTGTGTATGTCCTGTTAGGCTGCAGTTCAAAAAAAAAAAAGATTATAACCTCATGGGGTTTATCTTTGTTAATGTACTGTGACCCCTGCTATTTTCAAATTGGCTCTGAAGTGTTCCCTCAGTGCAGCCATAGTAAAAGAGTCTGATAAAATTTAAAAAGACACCCATTTTTTGTTATTTTTTCTGCACTTAAAATGATTGTAAACAAAGAAAGGATCTCATTGCTTTGACTGTTTTACCAGCAGCATAAATCAAATTAGGTGTTCCAAGTTGTGCTTTATCCACTGCAATCTGAAGCCTGCGTGACTTAACTCCTTCAGTCTAGAGCATCCTATGTCAAATTTTCTAATATTTCCATCTCTGTGCTGCCTATTTTGTAGCGTCCAAAGCACAGAGGATCCTATCTAACTTGAATTTTGCTCAAGAAAATCCAGGTTAATATAAATAGGAAGATGGAAAAAACATTGCAAGTGCTTCGAATATCACTTGACTATCATTCATAGGAAGCTCAGACTAAAAGAAAACTATTCATTGTTTTCTTATCAAGTTATATAAGAAAACAACTCCTTGAATTTTATAGCATTGTAGAGAAATGCTAATGAGAGTTCAAAAAGACTTTCTTGTAGCAATTGAGATAGCCACAATAGAATTAAGTGTATTATCTTACTGGTGGATAAATTGTGCACATATAAAAACAAACTAGAAGTACTGCACTGGATGTTCAAGAAGAAAATATGAGTAAATAACACATTAAGTCTAACGTTTAATAAATAAGCTTCAAAGCAAAGTGTAAAACTAGAAATCCTTATGTTTGGAAAGGTGAAGTCTATCATCAGCAAAAGTATACAGATTTGATTAAAACTTGAGAAAGAATAAATGCATAGCATGGTTAAATGAGAAGTTTTAAAAGATGGATTCCCTCAGAAGAATTGTTTAAATAATGTCTAGGAAAGGGTTGGGCAGGAATTTCAGTTCCAGTACAGGAGAACTTAAGTAGGAAATATTCAGACATGACAAAATTTTAGCATGCTTCAATTTTGTGTGTTGGATGAAGGGAAAGTCAAGAAGATTGAGACCGAATAGAAACAAGTTAAAAAATAAAACAAACCCTGTCTCACAAGGTGATTAACTAACTACCTTCAGAAGTTCAGTACCCACCAAAGCATTGAATTATCATCAATAACTTGTTTCTGTCCACTATGTGGCTATAATAATTAAATCTGAGATGAAATCTAGTATGATTTTGGTTCATCTTAAAAAAAAATTAGGCAGAGGATGGGACTTGCATGATTCATCTTACAAGCACGAAGATACTGTGTGAACTTGATCTGAAGTATGCAAAGCTGAATTTTTATGTGTGTATACTTGTACATACACAGGTATGGTGAACAGCTTCCAAGGAAGGAGAGAAAAAGCTAATATTTTTAAAACATAACAAATATAGCTTGTATTTGTGTTTAGATATCATGGATATACTCTTAAAACTTTTTCAGCATGACCATGTGTTTGTCTTTAAAAAATCAAATAATTTAGGTGTTTCAGAGCTAATTCTTTCCATGGGTTTATTTTGGGGGAAGACTGTCTAATAGTCAAAGTAAATTAATGGCAATGATTAGAAATGGGAAATGGAAAGCAGATACCAGAAAATGTGAGTGTAAATCACATCTTCATTTGGTCTAAAGGCTAGCAGTTGTTAGGATATTTCCTGTGTCAAATTTTCTCTAGATAATTTTATGACACGTGAAAATTGAAGAAAGGACTTCAGATAAGAAAAAAATTGAGAGTTGACGCTAAATTATTGAGAGTAGTCAAGTATAATGAAGCCTGAAAACATTCTCAAGTAATAGCAAGGTTAGATGAATAGGCAGTTGGACAGGGAATGTAATTCACTCCTAACAGATGTAAGAAAATACTAACTGGAAGGAGTCACTGGACTTTTTCATACCTCTGGCATCAAAAAGTAATTTTAACCACTGAGGAAATAAATCCCATTGGCACTGAATTTTAAACCACTGAGAAAACAAAACTGCACAAATAAATTCTCTTCTTATCAGGTGTCTGGAGACTGTGCTATTAGCCACAGTCAGAGATAGGGAAGTAACTCCCAATTCTTCAGTTGCCTAATTTAAATGAAACTTGTGACACTGGTTTTTATGGCCAAAAATTATTTGAACAGGACATGAAAATTTGGCATTCTTGGCATTAAGAGGAAGAGAATTTTTTTCTGCAACTCAAATATGTAAATCTCTAGCATGTGCCTATTGCAATGGTCACTTCTACTAACTCACAAAATGTTGGAATAGATGTTCAGATACCTTGAATTAACATAGGAAAGTTGGAACCTTGCATTGGTACTCATTTACTGGGAATCTAGGCAGAATCTGGCTCCCCAATTGCTGACATGATTGTTGGTTTTCAAGCAAAATGAACTTAAAAATTGTTTTCAGATTTAAGAGTTAGTGAAATTGTCCTGCAATGGATTTACTCAACAGCTTTAACTGATAATGTTCATTCTCACATGCAAGTTTTCATATGCAGATTCATGATATCAAAACTCTAAAGAAATGAAATAACATAAAACTGATTGTTTCACTTCAAGTGGGTTTTCTTGGTCCAAAGTAGACCAAGAAAATCAGGTAACTAACAGTAGGATGATGACGATGTGTGTTTATCTTGGGATGCCTCAAGCGGATTTCAATTTCTGGACAGATAATTCATGGCAGTGACTTGAAACCACATCCTCCACTCTTCTGGGTGTGTGCAGGCTGCCCTCTTCTCTGTCCTTGCTGAAAATGCAATTTTCCTTTGATATTAGAACAGCCATATCGATTTGCTCATGGACCAAGATGTGCTCCATTTTTACATGGCCAGGCTGAATGTTCAATACTCAACTTGGAAACACAGAAGACTGAAAACCATTTTAGAGGCTTTAAAGAGAGGAGAAAAACTGAGTATCCCAAGTAGTATTGGTTACTCAGTGTTTGTTGTCTTGGGGCAGAAAAAAATCATATTCAATAGAATTAATATTTATTTATATGACCAATATATTTCTAATAGTAATAAAATTGGGGCGTCTTCTAAAGGCTCTGTAGCCTCTAAGATATTTTATATTGAGAAATTACAGGCTGTTTATGGACTCATTTTTTTACCTCCTCAAGCTCATGTGAGTGAGTAGCTTAAATCAAGACAATTTTTTTTTTTTTTTTTTCAAACTAATAATCTCCCTCCAGTAATTTAAGAAGTTATTTCAGGGAAGCAGATCATTGGTATTTTTACTTCATCTTTGTTACAAGTATTTTGAGTGTAGATTTTTGATAAATTCGAGGTAAGAGTTGTACAGATACAGTGACCAAGAACTTCAAAATACAGAGTTGTGTTGTTTGTTTTTTAATTTCTTGGTTTATTCTACTTCCTCATGTATTTCACAACATGAACAGGAATAAAGCAGAGTGACAACTTTGCCAAAAGGGGTTTTTTTCTGGACAGATCTGAATAGTTCATTTTATATCTAGTGACAGATATAAAATTACTGTGGCTGCATTGCAGGTTATCTTTCTTCTCAAAGTAAGTGCTATACCATTTCAGAAGACAATTAAAAACTACATAAAATAATTGCATAAACCCCCATTTTTAATTGTAAAGCTTTATAAATTTCGCAGTCTGGAAGTATTTTTTTTAGAACATCCAATAATTTTTGTCTTATTTTAAAGACATAAGTAGGACATCATGTATTTATATATTGATGTACATACAATAATATTACTTAGTAGAATGATAGATATTTTTACTGCTATTACATATGCTACTCTTCACCTGGAAACATGCAGTCCTACTGTATCATTGGGTTTTATTGGTCCAGTTGTATTTTACAGCTTTTTCACTTCCGAATAGGAAACAGGATGAGAAAATAATTACTTGTTATTGAAGGAGAACATAATCTATTCTAAATCCTAAATGTACAGAAACTGTAACTGTAAATGGTACATGTGTTTTTGTCTTAACAAAACAAATAATTGTATGAGAAGTGGTTATACCCTGAGTATGAGGTTACTGTGAATCCCTGAGATGAGGATGCCTAGGGATTGACAGATAACTTTATTTGAAATACACACCAAGTTTCATTAGTTCTGTTAATTGTGAAATAATTTATTATATTTGAAGCCACTTACTGTAATCAAACTGCAAGTCTCATTTCTTACACTAAGATTTGAGACATCAGAACTCCTTGCATAATTGAGTGAAGCAGGTAACAGGAGGGGTGGAAAACTAAATCCAGCCCTTCCAACTTATGTTGGGCCAAATCTGCTGATGAATGGATGTAAATTTATATTGTTCCTTCCCTGGTAGTCCAGCTCATAACAGAAACCCTCTGCTTAGTAACAAAGGATTTATTAAAACATTTAAGCTGACATGTGCTGATATTCATTTGGTTCCAATTAGATTAATGGTGTGCTTAAAATTAAGTGCTTGGGTAAGGTGCTGCTGTTGGAGTTGTATCACTCCACAAAGAGCCAAATAACCATGCTTATCCATGAGGGAAACTGGTAAAGCAGAGTAAATAGGATGAAAATATATCTGGTTTTTCTTTGGCTTGAGATCCCAAGTTTGCCCTGGTGTTCTACCAGGCTGTGCTGGGTCAAAGCTCACATTCAGGTCTGAAGCGTGCCCATGTGAAAAACATTGCCATGTGGGCCATCTATCATAACTTGGTTTTTATCTAACTTATTTTTCCCTAATAGGAATTTTTTTCCCTAAGAGTTTCTTTTCAACAGAAAGCATTTAACAATGACTGTAAATACAGGTCAAATCTATTTAGGTGTATATAATTTTCTTGTGCTTTACTTTGTAATCAATACAATGGCCCACTTACCATATTAAGTGTGTCATCTGTCCTGAAGATGATTATTAAGCAAAAGATAAACATTTAAAATTGTTTGTGCTCAGTTTTCCTTTCTGTGTTTCTAGCAGACAACTGAACCCTGATATAGGAGACTAAGTTCCATCCTAATGACTTTGGGGAATTTGTGATGGTTAATTTATTCTTTTGCTTTGTCAATGATTTCCAATCACAAGTGAGAATATATTTTAAGCAGTGCTAAATTGTATTGTTATAGTGGCTGAGGAAAGCAATTTGCAAAGAACAATAAATGCCAAAGATGGAAAATAAGTGCTCTGGCTAGCCACAAAACAAAACAATAACCTGACAAAGAGTTCATTTAGCACCCTTCCAGATGGCAAAAAATTTTCCACAAAAGCACATTGTTTGCCATCACTGTTGCAAACATATGCATTTTTTCCTCTAATATAGATATGTATCAAATTATTCCTATACCAATATGCACAGCTAAACCTTGATCCTACATATTTCTAGCAAGGATATTTCTCTGTGCATGTAGGTAGATTGAAATCAAACTCTGATATAAAAAGAATTGTATATTATGATTTGTCACCAAATTGAAAATGAATTGTTGAATGGAACTTGATCCTCCAGTGCTTTGTGCAATCACTCTGCAAAGCAGCTAATTTGTTAATATGCTAATTTCTAATTTTCTATCTTCATATTGGATCCTCTGCATACAAGTGAAACCCAAATTTTTGTCCAATAGGGATTCTGTTTCAATGCTTCTAAAATAAAATGAACAAGTTATTGAAGTGATCACAACATTTTATGAAGCATGATGTAACTCAATAATAGTAGCAAGTGAATTTGATTATCTTTTTGTGTGGAAGAGTACAGGTGTATATAAATTTTTAGGTACTGGATTTCAGAGGTATTTGAGGGGGTTTTAATTTTTATTTCAATGTATTTTTTAAAAAGATAAAAATCTAAAAGTCAGAAAACCACCGAAGGAAAGTCATTATTGAGTGAAAACAAATTTTGTCTCTGTTGCTACTGAATTATTTCCATTTTAATGTATCTTTTAAACTAAATAATTGCTTCAAGTTTGAAATTTATTGTAAACTCTACTGAAATTTTCAGCAAATTCTTTGCTTTGATGGTTTTCCCACACAAGTTGTGATCATCATTCCATGACATGTGATGCTGTGTAGTGTTTTATGTTGTCTGTAACTTAATAATTTGTTGCCATTTTTTTTGTGTTTTTGTGGTAGTTGGTGTGTGTTTTTTTTTTTTTTTTTTTTTTTTTTTTATTTTTTTTTTATTTTTTGTCCTCATAGCAGTAATCTTTTTTGGTGTTCAATTTCAAAAATGGCCCTTGGGAGCTTTCTGGTTCATGTGAAAGAGCAGTGTCAAGGCAAGCATGTGCTACAAGCGTTGCATTCTGTGATTTGCAGTTTCAAACCGTGCACTGACTTGAGCAGGTCTGTGCATCACATGGGCAGCTGCCACAGCCCTGGGGGGAAGAAATGGAAGCTTAATGTAGAGTGCAAAAAGTATGTTCAAGCTTTTAATAGCAAAGTTAAAAACGAAGATGAAGGAAGGAGCATGTTCAGAATAAATTAGTTAATTGTTAATAGTAGCACTTTGCTGTATATCAGCTGGGATTATAAGGTGGAGCAATGAAGGAAAGAAAATGCCTTGATGCTCTCCAATGGAGGCATTTAATGGAAAGAATTCTGCTCTTAGATCTGTTGTACTTTTAGACATTTTGCTCTTTGTGCCAATTTCCTTCATTCTGATCAGCTAAATTCAGACATCTGTCCCTCAGCACCTCTAGCCAGGGAGCTGATCTGAACTGCACTATGTTGAGTTTTGCATGTTCTGATTTTTCTCCTCTGCTTTCATGCTATCATTCTCCCTGTTCTTTGATAATAAAGCCAGTTTAAGGCAGCCACTGTCAGCATTAGCCAGTTGTGATAACCAGGAAAATTCAGGATTTTTCTAGTCTAGGCAATGCAGTTCTGCTCTCTGCATCCTTGTTAGATGAACCTTTGCCATGAGGATTCCAACTAATCAATAAGAGTCAAGTTATAGGTAGTGCAAGGGAGTCAGAAAACTATTTTCTGCATTTCACTGATACCTAGGAGTGAAATGTCCATCCCCCTGAAGTAATCTAGCCATTCAAAAGATCACCCAGATTTTAGGACAGAAGAATTTTTCTTATAATGAGGGGGCAGACATTGAAGATATGGGAAATAAAAGCCATGAAGAAAAACAGTTGAGAGATTATAGGTCCCCACAAACTGAACATGTTGCAGTCACCATGGCAGTGCAGGAATTTGAAAAAGTGAAGAAGTTAGAGCCAACAGAGATTGCATCTTCTTAAAAAGATTTCAAGAGTAAACAAGTGCCAGGTGTCATTGGCCCTTACTGTCAAATCCATTTTAGCCTTCAAAATCTTAGTCAAAATGTGGATCCAGATATTGTCAAAAACATGGGGAAATAAAATTTTGTTGCTAGTACTTAGTGTTTTTCAGCAAATGTTTTCTATGTAAACATGTGCATTTATTACCTGAATGTATTTTGATATGATTTATTATTTGTTTCTTATTTATAAATGAGCTCACATATCACTGGCCTGTAGAAACTGTAGCAGGTCTGCATTAAGATATCAGTAGAGATGAGTTAGTGGCAAATTGTTCTGGATGACACATCCCTATCTGTGAATGGAGGAGAAACCAAAGGTGGCATTTTATTCCCCCATCCAGTATTTTCTGCTTTCATTTGTAACTTGCAAAAGACCAGGGTCTGCAGTCCAGCAGATGCACTGCTCAGATTCATCTGAGAATTAATTGGTGTCCTGGGAACTCTTCATCATGAAATGTGAGCCAGGGAAGTTCAGCTTTCCAGTCTGTACCAGTTTATTATATTGTAGAAATTGGAAAAGAAAGTGAAGTTACTGAAAGAATGTTTCTGGAAACGTCAGAAGTCTGTCGAAATATGTGTAATATTCTAGTTTTTGTACTTGCATCTCTTTCTATTTGTTTCAAACAATCAGGACAAACAATCTGGAACATGGATATGAAAGTTAAGTTGTGTGTGATTTTTTATGAGGAGGAACATGCACTGAGAGATCATGTGTTTTGGGCAAATGATTCTGAATAAGGCAACAAATGCATCGAGGGAAAGCCTATCATTTTCATATATGTACATGAAAGTTTGGGATACTTGATTCATTTAATCAAGAATGTAATCCAGAAGTATATTTATTATGTCAAGTCACCAAGGCATGAAATTCCAATAGAATTATGCATGTTTTTTCAACTTTTTTTTTCTCTGAATTTTAAGGATTATTTCTTCCACTCCTGAATAGATTTGGTGAATGTTTGGCAAATGCCAATTCATTGGACTGAAGTTTATTGACATCAAAAAAATCAATAACTCCCCAGCCCAGTAAGAAAGTGTTGTGTACCTAACATTGCAATTGTTGTAAAATTTGGCTCATAAATGTGGTTTAAATTTGAAAGAAGCACTTAATAATAGTGTGTAAATAGTAGCTCTGCAAGCAAGGTCGTTCTTTGCAAATAAAATTTATAATATGCTGCTGGTTTGTGTTCCGTGGACTATGAAGTAGTCTGGCAACTTTACATGTTATTTTGATGAAAATATTTTAATATAATCTACACAGTTCATTATCTTGTGACTGAATACTCGAGTTTCAAGGGACAATTAAAAGAAAATTTTAGCTGTGTGTGTATGTTCATGTAAACATACCTCAGCATGATTCAAGTTTTTGGAAAGGTCTCTTAATATCAGATGTAATTCATCTGAAGGATGCAGCTTAGCATCATTGAGCTATTTCAATTTTCCCTTTTCCTTTCCATCCCCTAAAATGGGAACATCTCCAGAGCATGTCTCAGCTGGGTAGGTTGACACCAGAAATACTGAACTCTGTTGCATCATGATGCAGATTTAGGCTGTCATTGAGCAAATTTCCTTCCTTTTTTGACTTATTTTCCCATTCTGAACCAGAATTATTGTGCTTTTAGTGTATCTGCCTCAGAGTGCTGTTCCAGTGTAAATGAGCATCTCCTCTGATGTCAGCATCCTTGCATGAGGTGATTTCTGTAGAAAAAAATACTTTGGGGTGAGTACAGTAGGTGTCATATGATGATTGCTGTTTTCCTGGAGCAATTTAGAATGTTATCTCCTTTTCTTGCTTAGGATCTGCAAGTGAGAAAATATCTAAAATTTTTTGAGCTTTAGTAAAAAAAAAATTGTATTTAATGTTTTGGGTGGACTTACATATAGCTTACAGCAATGCTTATTTTTATCACAGAAGAAATCAGGAGGAAATAGAAGCTCTTAAAAACAGTCTTCATACTCTCCATGAATAAACTTCCAGCAGGGATTGTTGACAATGTGCTAAGTAACATGAGAAAAGGTAGCTGAATGCAGTCACTTTGTAATTAGCATTTCTTGTCAGAAAGACATTCTTTAGGAGTGTAAATTGTTTGAAATGAGCAGTTTTAACTTCTTTTTTGAGACAACTAAATGGAATTTTTTAGAGGGATGTTGCAATGAGGAACAGGAGGAGGTTTTGGGTTCTGGTTTAGTACTTTTCAAGTGGTAGAGGTAGAAATCAGAGATCTGAGGACGTCCTTCTAGAGCAACTGGCCTAATTAGGGAAAAAAAACTTTGCTGATGTTTACATTGAGTGCTATTTCTGAATGTCTGCCGTTTCTATGCAGCCTCTGGACTCTTTAACCTTTATAATTCTCCTTTACTTGCTTCTTAAGTGTCTTTACAATGGGTAACTACTGGTGTAGTACTATCTCTCAATTCAGAGCTTTATTTCCATTTAACACCACTCCTAGAAAACAAGCTGGCAGTCTTTTCACTATCCCATTGTCTATTTACACACCCAGTCAGGCAAATAATGTATTTATGCCACTGTACAATGACTTACCCATCTTTGGGTGAGTACCTTAATAGAAATGAAAATATAACAGCCAAAATCAGAATGTTTTCAGGACCCTTACATAACAGAACACTCTTTTGTGTCCCACCCCAAGTATTGTGTAAGATCACATCTTAGAGAAGTGTAGTTTCTGACCCACCTACTCTTCCAGTAAACCTCTTGGAACTGTTGGGCTGCTGTGCCAAAAATACAAGTGTTTGTAGCAGCTGTTGGATGGGGTTGGAACGAGTTGGAGTGTCTGTTGGGGAAAGCATGCAACAGTTAGACAGAAATCACAGCAGCTGAGACAGACAACTAGAACAGTCTAAGAGTCCTGGGGTGCATGAAGAGGAAAAATTATTGGCTTCATCACGAAGGATAGATTATGAGACATCAGTGAATAGGAATCTACCCTATTAAAATTAGTAGGACCAATTGCAGAGCCAAGTGCTGTTTGACATGCACCAGCTGCTGCTGCTTCTCTTATCACACTGCAGGACACATTCTGGGACTGTCAGATTTCCTCCCAGTCATGTATTCTCATCAATATCTCCGTTCTGTTGGACTGCTTTGGGATTTATCTTTTCTTTCCATAACCTTTCTGGGACCTCTCCTTTGATTTCTGTGGTTATGTCTTTTGCTGTAGCTTCTTCTTTTCTTCCCTTCTTTGTGGGAGTCAACTCTATGGTCATTATTCACCTTATCAGCTACCAAGGGTGATTTAGGGTGTGTAATTAATTTTAAGCAGTGAGCTAGCTCTTAGAAGAAGCCTAAACATATTTATTTTGTAATATGTTTTAATCAATCAGCTACAATTTAGAGGCCTCACACGCAGGAAAATTTACGTGGTAGATACAGCATTATAAAACCAGATGGCAAAGAAGAAATTGGAAATAGAGCAGATGGGAAATGAATGATATGCAAATTAAGTAAGGTTTGAAGGATCTTGGGGTCTAACTGTAAATATAAAAAGGGTAATACCTATTAAGTTAATTTTATCATTTTCATACTATGTTATCTCATTTTTTTTATTTTATTTCAATTTTGCTCTTTCAAATAATATTTTTGTTTAGTTTGGAATATTAACAAGTTTTTTATTGAAGCAGCATCACAAAATGTGATCGTCTTTTGTTATGGTGCAGTTTCATGAAGGACAGGCTACAAGTTCAGTCTTGTGCACAAGGACTTAGTCAAGTTCTATTTAGGTACCAATATTAGGTATTATTCCTTTTACATGTTCATCGATGAACACAAAGCAATAGGAAAAAAGTCCTCTCTTATAAATTGGCTAATTTTAACATCTGTACCAGTTATTCCTCCACAGAAAAATAGTTAGTAGTGAACTTTTCCCACATAGCTTGCCTTTACTGTACATTGAGTTGTATAAAGCATTATAGCAGATGATAGATTTGTCATGGAGCTTTGTTTACACTACATTTGAAGCCATTCAACTGTAAAATCAGTTTAAGAGAGAGAAGTTGATTTCTTTACATGATTTATTTTGTTGGTTTTTTTTTCTAACAAGGTCCATATTGCAACAAATATATTACCTTCTATTCTGGAAAGAGAAATGGATTAGACACCTAATGAAAATGGACAGTTTTGAATTCTTGAAAAAAAACCCCAAATGCAGAGAACTGTACACCCAAACCTACAAAACCCAACAATAACTCCGTGACTTGAATCAGCAATGCAAGAAATGGAATCCTAGAAAGGGAAATATATTTTGAAAAAAAACCCATAATAACAGTAATAAAACAATCCCATGCCTATGCTCATTTTGGTGCTCATTTTGAAATTGTCCAGAAGTTGTGACAAAAAAAGCCTCTCCTAGAACAATATCTCTATGGCCTGTTCTTAGAAGTGACCAAAACTTGATTTTCTTTTTTTGAGATTGGTGTACAGCAGCACATGTCAAGTATGTCAAAAGCTGATATAAGCACTAGAAAATTTCTTTTCAGCTAGCCTGAATTAACTCACCAAAAGAACCCAAAATCTAAATCAACCTCCAAGGATGTAAGCGCATGTTATAGTCAGAATTTTTAGCATCCTTCCAAGGCAGGGATCTGTGTATGCAAATATAGCTGTAGTTGGGAGTCATGGTCCCCTGTGGCAAATAAAATTAAGGGCAAAGCCAGGAGTCCCAGTGATTCTTACAACAGAGGCTTCTAAATTCTTCATGAGCAGCATGTTTTTAGTCACTTGAGCATAACTAGGTCATATAACCATAGCAGTGCAAGCTTTGAAAAATCTTAATTTCTTCAAAGTGTGGTGAGATTAAATCCAAAGCCTTGGATTTGAAAGATGTTCACAGACATGACAACCTGAGTGTCTGTAAACCTTACAAGAGCAGGAACAGCTAATACTTCGTGAGCATCAGCTCTGATGAGTAGCCAGCTTTGACTGGGTTTGATCTTCAGTAATCTATTCAGTTCAGTGTTTAGAGTGTGGATTGGCTTTATTGCCTTGAAGGATTACAGACTACCATTTCTAGATTAGTATAGGCAGCTGGAATAATTAATTTGAAGCACTGGCAGCTTAATTTCAAATAAAAGGTTCTCTTTTCTCTCAGGATTCCATAAGAAAAATGCATCATATATTTTTCATATTTTTTTAAAGTTCCACATCATGAGATCAGTACCTAAAAAGGCAAAATAAATATTTCTACGAAGTCTAAGTCAGAAATTAGACTACACAGTCATGCAATAGTAAAACATGGGCTTAAAGACATATATTTAAGTAGAAAGGTCTTAGTAACATGAAGTTTTCCTACTGTACTTGCAGATTTTAATTATAAGCAGTCTTTGTTGCATCTGTGAGTGTACACAAAGGCAGGTGGGTAAAAATCAAACTCTAATAAATTACTCTAGTAAAGACTGAAGTTTGCAGTAAGGAAAGGTATCAATAAATCTTAAATATTACATGGGTATTATCAAGCTCCAAGATACATATCAAGCATTGATATAAGTAGCTAAAGTAAAGATGAAAGTGTCTTGCTTCTCTTTATGGCACTCTCCAGATGTGTGGTGGAGCAGTTCCTCAGAGATCCTGTTTCACTCCTCTCTTTTCCTTCTGGTGAAAGCAGGTCTGGGAGAGCAGGAGTATCTGCAGCAGCAACAGTCACGGGGTTTTGGTTTTCACAGATTTCCATCCAGGAGGAAAAGCAGCTGAGGAACTCAACAAGAAAAGGCTTTGGGGTAAGGGCTGTCACTTGCCCTGGCTGGCAGGGCTCTGATATGGGACTTGTAGAGTGAAGAGTTCAGAGCGTCAGGGTGTACACTGACTCTTCTTCCCTTCACTCACCAACACCTGTGGCATCCTACCCCCTTAAAACCTCATTTTGTGATGAAGAGCCTTGAAATCTCACTTGGCAGATCTGGGGAATATGAAAAATTGCTACAACCAATGACAATATAATTTTTTTTTTTTTAAATTATGGCCCAGTTCTACAGAAATTACATCTTTACTGGCTTTGTCTTGCCAGAAAGTACTTCAAGTAAGGAGGATGGTTACACATGTGATGGTTTTGGAAATATTTTATTTTCAAAGCCTCTTAACTGCCAACCTGATAACGTTGTTGTAATGTATTCTCAAAGTTTATCCTCTTTATAATATGTATTATGAGATGACACATCCCACTAATGTTTATATATATCATTTACTAAATTAATATGCAGTAATTGTAACCTCAGAGTCAAAATAGCTGTTTGTAAAATCAAATAGAATGTTTGCATAAGTACATTAAAATAAAAGGAAGTCTTAAGTATTCTTTATTATTTTAAGGCCAAAACCCCTCTGTTTTATGTTCCTAAAATGTCTGTCACAGTAAAGGATTTACACAAGTGTAGACTGCTCTATGAGACTCATAATCCAAAGAGACACTAGAAGTCATTTGTTGGTATGTATTTGTGATTGAAAGGTCCTGACAGGTTCTGGTAGTTAATTTTGAATTATTCCAGTATATGTTACTCTCTGCTTGGACATTCACACCTGGATCCAAGTCTGGAGGAAAGACAATTTGCAATTTCTATAATTTTATTAAAACAGAATTGAAATAATTTTTTTGCATAATGTAAGAATTAATCCCGGAACATTTGCCCCACAATGTGTTATATGTCAGAGTGCACTTTAAAAATTATGATGTTAACTAATGGAATAAAATACCTTTTGAAAATTCAAACAGGTGGTGAAGATGTTCTTCTAGCTCAGAAAAATCCTTGCCTCAGGTAGTTGGGCTGAGAGGGTGTCAATACAGGAAATATCACTCTATCTTGTTTCTATTCTTTACTTAAACAAACTTCATTGGTTAAGTCATCACTGTTAGTCATTTCCAGAGACACTATCATAGACTAAATGGACCTTTAATCTGACCAACTTCAGGCACAGATGTCCTTGCTCGGTAACTCAGTCTAGGTATTGAATATGGAAAAGATTCACTCACCACCACAGAAGGACCAGACAGTTCAGGTTCCCTGGCTATTCTTTTAAAGAAGATGTATTTCCTTGTTTCAACTATACAGATACTAGAGGACATTTTCCTTTTTCAATTAGAGAATAGCAGTCAGACTGGATTGTGCTGCTTTTTGTGCCCCAAAATGTCCAAGTGGAAGCTCATACCTGGAGCCCAGGGTGCTTTACAGTGTGGTGTTACAGGCAGACCCAACACCCTGAATGACTTTGTAGGATTATGGTTGTCTATTTCTATGTGCTCGCTCAGGTTATTCCAACTGAATTTTGAATCTGTGTGTTTCAGGCCTAAATACTTGGTCATTGTTTGACTTAGAAGTAAATTTTCATAATTCTGGCTCAGTCTTAAGACAGGAGTAAAAAATCAAGACTTTATCAGGCACGAGGCAATCCCACAGTGTTCCAGAGAGCCTGGAACACTGACATTTGGATGATCACAGTCCCTAAGGGAATGAAATCATGTGGGAAGGCTGCTAGTAAGGATTAGCCTTAGCTGGCATGGACTAGCCTGCTAGTAAACCTGACTAGCTACTTGTTTGGAAGAATAGCCTAAAGAAATTTGGTATACTTTGTTTACCTTAATTTTAAATAGTAGTTAAACTGTAATGAGGCATATAAGCTGAGATTTGAGAACTTCACATGTGATGAAAGCCAATAGGTACATTTGAAAAGATACTAATTTGGAGAACTTCCTAGATGCATCTGTTCTCATTCAGCTCAGGGAGAAAATGACAGGTAGGCTTTAATAATCATTCAATTTAGGTACAGTGGGTACTTAACATTTTGATTGATGGATCTTTGGCAGATCCTCCCACAATAAATATATATATGTTAATTTTTATTAACTAGCCCAGTAACAAATACAGACTTCTGTAAAGAGGTATTTTTGGTTCATTTTTAGAAAAATAGAATTTTTTTCTGAAAGTCTCATTTGTGATTCCTAGAACAATTTATGCATGAGTCATGAAGTTATGATATGCTAGCCAGTTGTAAATGTTTGATTATTTGATAACTTCATCAAATAACATTAAAATCGGAGAGAAGAGCGGTATTCGATAAGGAAAAAAAAAGTGATATTTAAGGGGATTTATGCCACAGGGATTGAATTTATACAAGGGAGATGTCCCTTGCTGTAGTGGTAGATACAAAACAGCTTGTGCTCACACTGCCCAAGACAAATCCTCTGACAGGCAGGCCTGGCCTCCCCTCCCTAATCCCGGCTGGCTCACAGCTGCTCCACAGCCCTTTGCAGCTCTTAGGGCTGAGCCTGTGTGGGATAACAGGCACACAGTGCTGGACATGCTCTTCCTCCTCCCACTCTGCCTTGTCAGGATCTATAAGAGAAATCAGTACCCTTCCCAAACCTGTTTTGTTCAGAGCCCTGGATTTGTATGTTACTCTGTGCTGCCTCTCTACTGTTTTATTGCTGCTGTTGTTGCTCAAGTGGTCCAGGGCATCATCTTCAGCACATCACTGGGTGTGCTGCTTCCTCCTCCGCTCTGGAGACCTTCCAAAATGGGAGGGAACCCTGCTTACAGACACTGGGACATAACTCTAGGGAGAATGAATTTGTGTGTGCATCCTTTATATGCAGAGGATCACATTTAAGACTGTATCAGGATCAGCATCACAATCAAGGTGTTGAGTGCATCCTTCCCTTTGGCCCTAATGACAGCTAGACAAAAGCTCACTGCTGAACCTCTGATGCTTGTCTACCACAGCTTTTACTGGCTACTCTGGAATCATTTCTCCACAGGTGTGACCAGAGTAGAGGTCTGGAAAGCTCCACCAGACTGCCTGATCCACGAGTAGAATTAATCAGCAATTTCTCCAGGTGCCTTTCAGGGCTTCGGAGAGCTGTGGCCATCTATAGGATTTACATTCCAATGTGGCATCCCTATAAAGAGCTCAAATACCCCACCCTCCCTTTATATCAAGCAAGAAGTCAGAGACTGTCATAAAAGAGTCATGAGTGGAATAATTGGCTGCCCTAGTATTTGATGCTTGAATGCCTCAAAATATTCTCTTTTCCCTCCTTTAGAAAACCAGAGATATTTCTGTGACTGTGTGCCAACCATTCTAAACTCTGGGAGGAAAAAAACAGAGTGGGATAGCCACAGAGGAGTACCTGAACCTCGATGTGTTCTTTGTGAGGTGGAGGGACAGAGAAGAGATCTCACAATATGATATCTTAGCCAGCCTGTAGTGGAAAATGTATCACCAGGGGAAAACAGGGAGAGGGTAAAGGTGGTGTGAGGCAGATGGGAGGGTTGTGAATGTTTCTCTAGCAGGATGGTGCTCTGTGAAACCAGTGAGTACAGTCTCAGGCAGCGTAGTCCTTTACTTCGTAATTCAGTGAATGCTTTTTTTTTCCTATTTTCATCTGAGTAGCTGGGTATCACTCTGAAGGTTGCACTTCTTCTCTGACCTATGCAGAGGGGATGACTGGTGGCTTATGTTTTTGTGCTGTTTGTATATGTCTGTTTGTTCTTGACGTACATAAATGTGCGTGGCTGTGATTTATCAGCCTCAGTCTCTGTTCCTGGCCAGAGCTGTAGTGCAGCTCTGTCTTTCAGACCTGTTGTCTGCAGGAGAGTCAGGTAAGCTGCTGATGGGAGGCTGCCAGGTGCAGAAGCTGTTGTTCCCTTGTGTCACCTCTGCCCTGCTTGTTTTGCCCTGCTCCCTGTCATACTTTGTCTGCCCCCAAACACAATCAGTGCCCCCTGCCCCTTCCCTCCTTGCTCTCTGTCCTCAGTCAGACATAAGGTAGGATGAGCATTTGCCACAAAACTTTTATTGTGGTGGTCCCCAAGGTCCTGCTCTGGTCCTGCTCAGGCTGCTCCAGACCTCTGGCTGGCAGTTGTCATTAATGATTTTATTTTCTGGGACTTCTGAGGTTTGAGTTGATGTGGCTGGCAATGCGTTTGGCAACTTGTTTGGCAACAAGATTTGCTTCAGGCACCAGTTCAGGAGCAAACTCTCATACATGAGAGTGTCAGAGAAGTGGGACCAAAGACTAAAATGAGACATTAGCCAAATTGACAGCAGAGACATGGCTATAATTTAGAGAATTTTGAAACCAATATTTTGTATCTTCTATGAAAAGCACTTGTTGTAATCTTGTGCCTTCTCACACAGTGCATTTCACATAACAATAATAGAGATAATTATGGTAATTACAATAAAAATTAATAATACTTACCCTTTTTTCCGTAGATTTTAAAGTGCTTTTCAACACTGACTAATTAAGTCTAACAATATCTTGCGAGGTGGGTAGCAGGTGTTTGCTCATCTCTCTGGATCCTGTCACCCACCCTAGTAGTACAGCTGCTTCTACTTGAGTCTCATTGACTTCTAAATTATCATCATGGTTTTCAGCAGATAATTTTCCCACATCCTCTCCACAGTGTTTAGAGAAGTGGAAGCCCTTTCTTACATGACTTTGGTTTTGAGAACACTGGAAATATTAGTAGAGAGGACTTTTGGCTGTATCCAATATAGTAGGAATGGGAGGCTGTGCAGCCATGAGAAATCAGGCATGCTTGACATGTGAAAAGGTGGAGAGCATTTTGGAAGGGAAGCATGAAAATATTCTAGATTATGCAAGAAAATAATTTCAGCTCACTCATCTAGGTGATGGTTAGACATATGATCGAGCACATCCAGACTTGGCTACTAGGGAGAAAAAATTAATCCAGGTTCTGATGATGCTTGTTGCATACACAGGAAAAAAAGCACAAAGAGTCACAGTAAAAAGGTTTATAAATTGTTTTGGTTTTTTTTTTTTTTCTCTCCTTTTCCACCTACACCCTTAAACATATATGCACATGGTGCATTTATTGTATTTTCAGATGTTAGCTGAGGGATGATTCATGTTGAGGTAAACCAACCTGAGATGCAACCTGTTCCTCCTAATAATCATGGAATAATCCAGGCTCTTTGGAGCAAGGTTTTGAGAAGGATGTGAAATGACAGATGCTTGATTAAATTTTTAAAGGGTAAAGTGGAGGATGTAGGGTAAATTTTTTGAACAGTGTACAGAAGACAACACAAATCCTGTTATTAGTTTACAAGGAATGTGGGTGTTAAATAATAACAGGTTTCCTACACAGACGTTTCTAATATAACTGCTGCACAAATTTACACCCATGCATTCAATGAGTTCACACACTGGAAACTGGAATGGCTCTTTCACTTCTGATATGTTACCAAAATTATTATTCTTCTTTTTCTCTAGTAGGGTAACAGGATTTTTAAGAACAGCACCATATAAAAAGCCTGGTTCTAGCTCTGGCCCTCAGGAAATTAATGACAGATAATCCATCATGAACTTGGGATATGGACACCATATCAGCCCCATATTATGCCAGATCAGGCAAATATCTTTGACATGAGGGCACATGTGCATTTGTCAAGTCAGAAAGCACTAAAATCAGACAGCTTGTAAAAGAACACAGCCCTGAACAGGGGAATTAGAGCATGCATGTCAAATTTCTTCTGAATTGAGTGTTTATACAGTCATACAAGATATTTTTTTCTCTCAGTTGAACTGCAGGTTGTAGTAAGAGCAAAGCCCAAATCCTCCCATGAGGCCAATCAAAAGAAAAATTGTACGGATTAGGGATGAATAATTGCAATGTAGATGAACTCTAGATTTTTATATGACTTTTAAAAAAACCCTTATAGCTTGTAAATCTTTCCCAAAAACTCAGAAAAGGCTCAGAGTCCCGATGAATCTAATCCTGATAAATATTGAAGAATACAGATTTCAAGTAGCTTTATTGGATTGTAAACACATAATAAATTATGTAGCCTATGTAAAAGGTATTATTCAGTTTAAGAAAAAAAACAACTTTGAACAGAAATAATTCTACAATTGTAGATCTTCTTACTTTATCAACTGTACTGTTAAATTCCAGTGCCTTATAGAATGACATAGTAAAATTGAAATTCAGCCTGTTTTATTAGTAATTTAATGTTTATCAGAAAAAAAAGTGACAGGTGTTTATTCTGCTGATTGCAGAATAAAGTACTGATTCTACACATACGTAACTGTAGTAATATTGTGCATTACTTCAAAAAATTTTCCCAGTAAATAGTGACTGAAAACCAACTCCTTTCCTTCAGTGTCACCTTAGTGTGGAGTATCCTAAAAATCTGCTCCCAGGAGCTGTGAACACAGAGAAGTAGTATTTTTTATTTTAAAAACAAAATAATAAGTAGAGTTTTAACTTATGCCCTAGGAATCAGGGGAGTGTCTGAATTTAATTAACCTTGTTGAAATTAACTTTGACTTTGGGCTGAAGAGCCAGGGAAGAGAGAAGGGTTGTGATGATGTATTTTGCTTTAACTAGAAGAGTTCAATTTGAACTCTACCTATATAATTCAATGAAAAAAAATCATATTTATACACATTCAAATAAATTATTTGTTAGCATGGTACCTTTCTGATAGCATGAGTAACAATGTGTAATTAGATATTTACTTTCTAGGAGTTCTTCAACATTAAGTTGTTGTGTTCAGAGCACTGGAAGGCTCCTTTCCAGACCAGCTGTATTTTTGACTTAATATGACATGTCTAAGATTTTTTCCTTATAGAATAGCACCCTTCCCTGTAAAATAAATGGCCTGGGCACTGACACATGAAAACATTCCCATCTGGAACAACTCTTAAAGCATTTGCTTAATGTTCTGCATAGGAGTGGATTCAAGCATGGTCTTATGAGCTTTCAGAATCCAGGCTTGGTACCTGGCCCAGTACCTGAGAGAATAAAACTCCATGTGTCATTAACCTTCCTATCCTGCTCCCATAAAAAGAACAAAAAAATAAAAGATCATCTAGCTGATCAATTTAAATTGTGACTGGCAGAAGACATAGGATTAGAAATGAAGCCAACAGCAAATTTAATGCTAGAAACTCCATGCAAATCATGTGGGGTTTTAGTAGAATTATGATACATGCTGTAAGAGGAGATTGTAGCAATCATGCTTTTAATAGAAGACTGAAATATTATTTTTTAGTTATTAAAAGAAGCAATAAATTGCAATCTCTAATTCTTTAAAAAGTC
Organism: Dicaeum eximium; assembly: GCA_013396995.1. NCBI lineage: Eukaryota > Metazoa > Chordata > Aves > Passeriformes > Dicaeidae > Dicaeum > Dicaeum eximium. Next base: position 912,197 of record VWZP01007022.1, read on the forward strand.
TTAAAATGCAGGATGAGAAATACTGATTTAGAAGGTGGCAATTTTATCATCAGTTATTTTGGCCTCTGAGAAGTATATAGTCTGCCTGAAAAAACTACATAGAGCTGGATTAGACCTGTTTGAGCAAGCTGCTATAAAATATGATTTCAGATATCATACAGAGCTAGTAGTTCTAGAGTTTTAATATCTTTTACCTGCAGTAGTTTGTCCAAATCAAATTTAAACTGGAAATGTAACTCAGCAGTTGAGCTTATTGTGTCTTATTGTATCCTTTATAGGGAAAGCAATTAACCAAAGAAAGAATTTTAATAATATTAATTAACCAGATAGCACTGCTTTCTCAGTGTCAAGGAAATGTTCCCTCATACAGCATTCTTTGATCATTTTGTTCTGTTTTGAACTCATAAAAAATGAGGGATATATAGATTTATTGGAGGGCTAGTGTGACTGTAGGATAAAGCCATCTGTTTTCATGTAATTAACACAATATTAGGTTCAATAATTTGTACACAGCAAACCCAGGTTTTCTATAAGGACTTCTAAACTTGATTGGACATCATCACAACAGGGAAAATCCATAATATTGCAGAGCAGCTTGTTCTGATGAGTATCTATTTCAACATCAGCTATATGTGCCTAACCCTAATATCCACAGCTTCTTGGTATGACTCTAACTGGAGTAAAAACCTCATGGCTAGGCATCATTTTTCCTCAGTAAATAATTATGACCAGTCCCAGATCTTTCAAAGTAGTCATCACTCTTTTATTCCACAAAAAGTATAAAACATTTTAGTGTATGCAAGGCCTTTTCTTTTTTTTTTTTTTTTTTCTCATTTGTGTGATGTACACTCCATGTCTTAAATGTCCATTTTGAAATTTAGGCAGGTACAGCTGGATGTAATCTTCCACTGTCACCTTCACCACCACTATTAATGAAGATAAAATTGCTGGATTAAGTCTGCTTATCATTCAACTGTTTATGCATTTAAAGAGAGTATTAGATTATAATTTTTGCCAATCACTTTTTGCTTGAAATTGTTTAAGTTTTAAAATTGTTTTTCTTCGTTTGCAGATCAAGCTTCCTAGACTGTATTTCTTCCATGTATTAAAATTCATACACCTTCTTGACTAGGTTCACCATACAAACTAATTCACAGTCCATAATAAGTGCTGTTAGGTACAATATATCTGCCATAAAATGTTATAGTCTATGAGACTTTAGAAATGTGTAATGTTCTTTCACACATACCTCATATGGATGTTCCGGAAAATCATTTTTCCTAACAGTTATTATAAAAAGATGACTGAGGATTAGCTCCATCTCTTTTCTTGTTCGTTTTTGGAGTTTACTTCTATTCTTAGATGTGTCTGTAGACAATGTTAGAGAAGTGGAAATGCATTTTACATTTCATTGGTTTTACTAAGGTTAGGTCTAATCCCTGCTGTTTTCATTTACTGTATGTAATGAACTTCCATGCAATTACATGTGGGAAAAACTGTAGTGCTATATCCAAGAAGAATCAGGGCATCTGGTCTGGAATCATCCACAGATGGGTATGCATGAACCTTGAGTGTGTTTCGTGCAATGCTGGAGAGGAAAAGTGTCGTATCCAGACTTGTATTTCAGCCTTGTTATGACAGAAAACAGCTCCACTACCAGAGAGGCAAGTCTCTTTTGAGAAACATCCTTTATGCTACATGGAACATGAAAAATCAACAAACTTGGTACCAGTGTTTGACAATACACTGAAAATAGCGTGGTGTTGCCTGGGGAGTTGCTGAGGACAAGGGCTGAGGGTGTCCTCAGAGGAAGTTTGTTGTATGCTACATCTCTGCCTTGTGGGTCTGAACTTCTGGGTGGAATTGTGGCTGTGCACAGGGGAGCACCACAGCAGGAGCAGCTTCTCTCCTGTGATGTGGTGGCAGAGGAGGGCTCTTGTTGTTGATGTCTTGGCATGAGGGGTTTCTAGTTATGTTGGTTTCAGCCCCTCATGCATAAAGACTTTAACTCCATGTATCAGGAGGCTTAAGATAGTTTTATTATGTTTGGCTCCATGTTCCATTAATGCCTCATCTATGCAGCCTGGTACAATGCTTCTTGACAAAACTTTGGTGCAATTCTTGTATATGCTTTCTTCTCAGTGCCTGGTACAAGAATGACCCTTATCTTCGGTCACAGAGAGGAGAGAGAAAACACCAGATGTGTGGCCTTGAGCAGGACGCAGCTTAGAAAGATGTTTACAGAATCTCTCCCTGAGAGAGTGATGTCTCTCCTGGGAACAAAACCCAGCAGGCCTGCAGAAACCCAGAAACCATCAAGATGACAGGGTCTTACAGACTTGGCTAATAGTTCTCACAGAGCAGAATCTAACTTCTCCCATGGCTCCAACTTCGTGCTCGTATGATGCAGTTTGCTCTCATTCCTTGTGTTCCATTCATGTGGATAATTCCTGGAATTTCCATGCTCTTTAACTCCACAGGTTCCCCCTTGATCATTCTAGCCATCATCTTTATGGTGGTAACTTCATCCAGAATATTTGTATGCACCTGACAAATTAGATAAATCGTTGCAGAAGAATGGGCTCTGAAGTGAATGCAGTATAGAATTATCACATTTTATTGCAGGCCAACCCAATTTTAATCTATTTTGGACGCTAAATTACAATCAGAGCTGAGATAACTATGTATAAAAATGTGTATTTCACAACCTCCACATCATATTTAATTTTCAAATTACAGATAATCAAAATTGTGGTTTTCAAATATATTTGCTAATCTCAGTGTTGCACTGAACAATGTAGGGTCTTGTTTGTTTTGCTGGGATTGTTTTTTTGTTTGATTTGTTTGTTTGTTTTCTCCTGAAATATTCTTTTTATTTTAGCAATTTCAGTCAGCCACGGTGCCTGTACAATAACTGTTTGGAATGGAAGACAGCACATAGATATGGTGCCTATGGTATAAATTAGAAAAGAACATTTGTTAATATATATTTCACTATTTCCTTTTCATGTTGTATTTCAGGACACATTTGTGCTAGGTGAGTTTACAAATATATCTAAATCAACTAAAGAAAATAAACCAAACAGGAACACAGCAAAGCATATTCAGAGAAATTATTTGGAAAAATGTATTAGAGAGTCATAGGCTCAACAGTGTGTCCTAACTGAATTCTGGTGTCATCAAAGCAAGAACTTAAAGTTCTTTGGCTATAAATGTAGGACTTGCCCGCTCTATATAAACTGCAGCAGTTAGTTGTCAGCTCAGTGATGGAGAAAAATTCAGTTTTTAAGGAAAAATGGCCAGTTTACCAGAAAATATCAGCAGGAAACTTTTTTTTTTTAAGCCTTAACTATTTTTAACACAAACATTGAGTTATTCCTTGCTAACATTTAATTCCTCAACTGCTTTATTTTTTTTTTTTTTGGGCTCATATTTATTTAATTTCTCTGATATGGACTATAACTGTTGGAGGAAATATGAGAAAAACAAAAAAATTCTGCAACAAATGAGGTCACAATGCTAATGAAAAAGTCAGTACTTTTTAGTTTCAGCAAGAAACCAACGTATGTTCCTTTTTCTTCCAAGGCAGCAAATGGGAGCAATGGACATGTCCAGTGCAATGGTTTCAGTCTAAACAATCCTTGCATGGTTGTCATCCACAATAATTGCAGCAAAGCAGTACTGAAGCAGTAGTCACTATCAAGAGTCAGATAACAGCAGAAAAACCCTGGGCTCATAAAATATGAGAGAATATTGCAGTAAATACTGAAGAACTGCTCACACTTCTAAAGGAGGGCTTTATTTTAAAATAGCTTTTCACATGAGTGGAAAAAAAAACACGCAAACAAACTTTGGAACACTTGAAAGAGTTTGGTGGTGTTTTGTAAGGATGAGCTGCAGAAATGAATGCAGGATATGTTCTGTTCACATAAATTTAATTTAAATGAATTTAGATCTCCACTTCCTTGCACCCTGTATAGCTGCTTATTCCATTTCATAGCAAGTGTAGCACTACAAGTATGACCACATTTGGTAGCATTTAACACCTGTTTTGCATAAAATAAAAGGTTTTCCAGATGGAAGCAATAGAAAATCAATCTGAAAGGCAAAATGATTCATTATTGGAATTAATTTACGGTGCTGCTTGATTTCACCAGCTAAAATGGTGACTAACAGTTGGTGGAAGGAGGGATTCTGCTTCTCACTCCTCACTCCTGGCCATGCAATTGTGCCCTTTCAGTGCTGCGAGAACAGAGCCTGCTGTCAAGACAGTAAACCAGGAGAAAATATTTCATATGTTTGTTTTTTTTTCTTTTTTTTTTTTTCCCCAAAAAATATCTTGCTGTAGATTTTTGGATGACTCATATTCTTGCAGTGGCAGGTGTTTGTAAAATTGGCAAGCCAAGTGTCCTTGGTCTGGGCCAGGAATTACCCTTCTGACTGTATCCAAGGAAGTGAGGTGTTTTTGGAGCAGTTAGACCAAACTATAAGAGGAGTCACAATTCTTGCCTCATGTAAAGACAAATGGAGACTGTAAAGTTCTTATTCTAAACCATGAAAAGTCATGGTTCCCCCCAGGTGTGTGTATGTTACACCTGGCACAATGTCCACACAGGTAAGTCTTGGTTATGCAAGACATGAGATGTTTCAACCAACTTTTTCAAAAGACTTCTCAAAATTTTATATCAGAATAAAGCCAAAAGGCTTTCCTCGGATCTAAAGAAATTTGCTTCATAATCAATATTTCCAATTAATTGCCATGCTTGGCACTTGGGTAACTTCAGGCTACTTAGCCCTAATCAAAGTATAGAATTCCTTACTAGAAAAAGGAAAATTGGTTTAATTTCATCCAGGGCTATTATACAGGAATGAATCAGTGTTTCTATCTAAAAGTGAAGAGGTACCCTCAGCGCACCACAATATTGTGATTATATCAACAAAAAAGTTAATTGGCATATTCAAAGGTATTAATGCTAATCCACATGGATGACTCTGGCAAAATCCTCCACAAAAATCTGTAAAGGAAACTTAACTTCTTACCCTTCAAAGGCTGTATTTCATGTTCTGTACTGTGAGTATATCACTGTGGCATTAATAGGTGATAAATTATGTAGGTGTGAATTTGGGCCTGTATTTTTAAAATAAGAGTTAACTGATGTTTAAGACCAAAGAAAATAAATATGTAAAGTATTGCAAAAATTTAAGTAATAAAAAAGTGGATTTTTTGGTGTTTTTTGTGTGTGTGTGTGGTTTTGTTTGCTTTTCATATGGCACGATGATGTAAAATTGGCCAGTATTTAAAATTTGATGTCATTTAATATATTTCACAAGACATATAAGGACTAGAAAATGTTGTAAAATTTTAGATAAGAGAAAATAGAAGAAATTTTGTGTACTGTTGGAAGAATCACAAACATAACTGAAACGTTTAAAAAAAATTGTCAATTGGATTTTGATACAAGCATGAAAATACCCAGCCACAGGAATAATTTAATCTATTCATAGACGTTTTTTTATTAGAAAAATAGCTTAGGGACACTGAGTGGAAAAAAGTACAAACAGCAAACAGATAAGCAAATGATTGCATTTACTTCAGTAAAAACGTCTCCTTGGTGTATGGTGATGCTATCACGTAAAACAAATATATGAAAATATCAGAATGCTTTAAAAATAGCTTAGGAAATCACAGTGCTATAGTTCTACCATCCACTCTTGGCATATAGACATGATGTGTAGTTTCCATTTTCTCTACTTCAAAAATAAAGATGGCTTTGGGATAGATTATTAGAAATCTGGGAACGCTTCTTTGCAAGCAGAGGGTGGAAGATTTCTTCAGAGGGATGATTAAAATGAGAACTGGCATAAAAGCATGAATGACTCTAAAAAGATGTTTTTTTTCTCTAGATTGTGTTATCAATTCAACATGCCTTTTTTAGAAAAAAACCAAACAGTTCAGCATGTGTTACTTTAAAAGTAATGTTGATTTTTCCCAGTTGTTTGTTATATTTTCTAACTTTTTTTTTTAATTTTCTGCACTTTTTTTCTCAAAAATATTTCCTAAAGATGACTTATTTCCCTCTTTACCTTTTTCCAACATACTCTATTTACTGTTGGTTTTATTTTTGGGTCTTTACTACAAAACTAATCTGATTTTACCTATTTACCTTAGGTTTTATTTTTTAATTTACCATATGTGCATTTACTCTTAGCCATTTTCAGTACCAATTTTGTTTTGCTTTTGAACTTTCAAATTTTTAAACAGGGCTTTGTGAAAATATTTTGGCATCTCCTGCTTGCTTGCAGTTTTTGCTTGCTTCTTTTTAATACCTGTCAGTTAGAGCTTTAAAGTGACATAGAATACCTCCTACAATGAAAAAACTTGGTTTTAATATTAAAAGAATGAAATATGTTTTGAAAATCACTCTAGTTTTCTCACATAGTAAATTTCTCATGTTTGTGCTGAGTTACAATGCAGGCAGATGGAATTTTAAGGTATGATCATCACCACTGGTTGTCACATATTTTTAACTCGTCCCACAGCAATTATAATAAATGTCTGTGTTCTCTCTTTTGCTTTTTTCCTAATTCAGGCAAAAATTTTGGGATATGGCATTTCAAGCATGGAGACAACTTTAAAAATGTGGAAAATTATTTCTGTTCCTTTTTAAGGACTTGCCCACCACACCAGATACATGTAAGTACTAAGGAAACAACTATGAGGAAAATTCTTGATTTGAAAACCTTTTTATTTTAATTTCATTTTAATCTTTTTCTCTTGCATATGAATGATCCTAGAGAACAGTTATACAAAATTATTTGTGGTAAACAAAAGCATCAGTTAATTTCAATTTTGGAGTTTATTTGGTTTTCCATGGGAGATTTTGTGTGGAATAACAACTAAATTTAGTGACTTTTGAAAGACAGGAAATTAAACTTATTTTTCAACAAATTTGTGGTATTGTTATCAGTAATTTCTGTTGTTTTTCTACAGAGTGTCAATCAAACATTAGGAATAGGGTTGTAGATATGTGTTGTGGGTTGTTTTTTTTTGTTTGTTTGTTTGTTTGTTTTCTTTCTTTTTTGGTTTTATTTTTGGGTTTTTTTCTGTGTTTCTTCTGTGGGTTTTGTTTTTGGTTTTGTTCTTTTGCTAATATATACTTTGCAGTACAATGAGTACAGTCTGATCTCTGTAGAAATTTAAGATGAAGAAAGGTTGGGTATTGAAACAGATAGGAGAAATATTTTGGATAAGAGCCACAGGAAGGTGGTGACCCAGACCCAGTGCAAATGACATTTACAAAGTTTATTTTACCGTTTTGAAATCAGCAAATCTTGCTCTTTTACTCTAATGAAGGAGCTGAAGACTTTATCCTTTTCAAATGACCAAGTCCTTGAGCCTTGTTCAGCATTAGCTATACTGGGACATGATGTAATAAGTAAAGTAAAATTCCAGCTATGCACTTCACTGAGGAATTGAAAGTAAACTGTGCTCAGAAATACCAATCCAGTTCACCACCACAGCACTCAGTTGGTTGAGAGCAAGAGATTTTACATTTTCTCATCAGGAAAAAGTCAGTGAAGGTATGGTGAAAAGATTTTCCGACCAAAAAATAACATCCCTGTGAAAAACCGCCTCCTACAGGACCCTCCAGTGTGAACTATGGCAGAAGAGCACAAAATAACCTTATTTCTAAGGGTGTAGATCTGACTCTTCTTCAATTCAGAAAGAGAGCACTTTGAACTCTTCCTTGAATGATGTCTGGAGTTGCTCTTTTCCAACACTTTTTTTGCCTCCTGCAAGCAATATGAAATTCCCTGAACCTGTCTGAAAGATGCCTCTGAGAACTGAGCAAAACATTGGCATATTTATGTTTGGTGCTGCAGCAGGAAAAAAAGTAAGAACACTGAAGAGTAAGTTGCAAAGAGGCTATGGATACATGGTCAAATCCATTACAGGCAGTTTTTTTTTCCTGAAGGATTTGCTCTGACATGACTAGTATGCATGGTCCTAAAAAAATCAGGAAATACACAGGGCAGAGCTCAACAATAGTGTTCTTGAGTCACACAGAGGATGGGTCTCAGTATTTTATTCACATTAGATTAAAGTTTGCTGTCTTAGAGAGCAATCTAATTGAAGACAAGCAAAATAGCTGTAATGACTTCCAATAAAAGCAGGGGAAAAAGAGAGCAACAGGGAGCACAAGGAAAAAATGTTGTTTTCTTCACCTAAATGTGTGTTTCTTTACCAACATGGATATATCATCTTTAGAGGCAAGAATACATTGAGTCAAGTATCTTCTTTGCAACTAAATGAAATTTAAAGAAAATTTTTCTCTGAAATCAATGTATCCTGTCTTCTTATGCCTCAGACAATTTAGTGCAAATTCTTCATGGGCTAAAGAGCTTTGTTTAATGGTTGGAGAATTCTTTTAAATTTATAATGAATAGCCTAGAAAATGTATAGGTGAACTACTGAGCCATCTTATCAGGTCCGTGTAACCAAATAAAGAATTTAAACCAGTTAATTAAAAGAAGCCATTAAAGGTGTATTCTTGCAACAAACAATTATGGAGTAGAAATAGCCTTGAAATGCAATTAAGTTCAACTGTTTGTCTCTGTTTACCAAAATTAATTAATGCTTCCTTAACAGCATAACCTAACTTGAAGATCTGTAATTTGATGCTGATATGTAAGACACAATTATCGTCCTAAATTTCTAATCACAGCAGAATTTAAATTTTCTATTGAATTCATTATATTATAAGAATAAAAGAACTCCCTTTTTCTTTAGCTATGCTTTAGTAATTTTTGTTTCACTCGTGGGTACTTTAATCTAGTCCAGGTGGTTTGGTTGCTGGAGAGAAGTGAAATCCAAAACTTATTTCTTCAGAGGTAATGCTGAACATTAGAGGCATTTTATTTTTGTGAATATTGACCTCATGTGATGGCTTATGCAAGTGGTGCTTTTCTGCAGCATTTGTAATTTGCTGTTGTGTAACTTTGGTATGATTTTTAATAAAGGTTTGGATCGGATTTGGACGTTATTGCCATTGAGCCCTTGAAACTCTCTTATTGTGTACAATGTTAGGGTGATTAGGTGGGAAGGATATTGATTTTTGCATAAAATGGCAGTGCTTTAGTCCAGAAAACCAGTAATGCTCCTCTCCCCTCACCAAATACAACAGCAATTACCATTTTAGACCAAATAACCGGAAATAAATAAAAGCAGAATCACCTATTTAATGCACACTTGCAAGGGTCACTAAGAAATTGCTTCACATTAGGTTTGGAGAGAGAAAGCTTACTAAAAAAAAAAAAAGGAAATGGAAAATGCAATAAAATGAGAGTGTGTGGTATGCTATTAGAAGCACCAGCTCATGAATAGGCAAACCATCAGTATTATTTTTTTGGGGGGGGGGGAGATGGAACTACAGCAATACCTCTAATATTACAGTTTGTTTCATAACCTTGGTAGGCATATTTAATGAGGCAACCCTTCAGTATTTGTCAGAACTCAAGAAAATTTTATTAATTTTAAAGGTTTACCTGATCTGAAAACAGAATTTTTGAACTTCTAAAATAAGTTTATAAACCGCACAGAGTCATTCAGGAAGCTCTTCTTTTCCTTAATAATTTTTAGATCATTGTCTTCTGTTCTTTTTGCTTTTGCACTAAGCTACTTACACATTTCTAAATAACTAATTAACTTCATAATTAAGATAAATGCTTTATACTCAAATGGCTTCTTTAAACCCATAACCAGTTGTAATGCAGCCACCCTCCTACATACTGGAATATAAAATATTTAATTGTTTGCATAGCACCAATATTAAGATGTTATTACCAGTTATCTGAATTTACATACAAAATGTTTCTAAGTGTACCACTTGAGAGGTTTATGCTTTGAATATTTAAGTATTTGCATTTTTTTCACCATTAAGAAAGAACATGTGTTTGCAATAACCTAAATATCTTCCAAAGATAAAATAATAATTTTATGTTAAATAAGTGGGTGCTTTCAATGCCTGTATATAAGACATTATCTGAAATATAATGATTCATATCATTGTTTTAAAATATTGCTTTCAGTTGAAATATAGGGTGAAAATATTCTGTTTTTACAGTAAGGTTTATAGCTTTTGTTAGCATATTCCCTGAATTTTCTATTTCTCTGAATTATCCATATAGAAATTTGCTTGAAGTTGAACAACTACTTTTACTTAAAATAGAACTACTATAAATATAATAAGAAAAAAAAATAGTTTTGCAAAAGATAATCTAAGTGGTCATCTCTTTTTCTTTACATAAAAGGCTTTTAGGATTGCATGCTATTATTTTTACCATTTACCATTTTCATTTAAAGATTCCATGTAAAATATTCATAAAAATTAACGTGATGATTACTTTTATGTGTATTTCAAAACACAACACACAAAATATTGTTATAGCACCATACAGGCTAGGAAATGTCTTTTATTTCCTTTATAAACACCTTTATATGAAAGCAAATACAGTTTAATGCCCTAAGGGGGTTTATTTCTCTTTAAAATAAGGAAATCATCCAGGATAAAAGAAAGAATGCCCCCAAAATTACTGTAATTAGCTCAATGACTCCAGTTAATTAAATAGCCCCCTCAAAAGATAAGACTATTTTATCCTGAGTAGCCATCTCAGATAGAAAATTGACTGCAATCACTTCTTAACACCTGGTAAAATCACAAACAAATTGGTAATTATGTTGAAATTGTATTACGGCTCTTCATGTTAGTTATTAAAGTAATTTCTGGTAATCTTTGGAGGGAACACGTAAGAAAAAATAATATTTAAATAATTTAAAATTATATATGGATCATAAGTTTAAGGATATTAACATTAAAATTAATATAAAGTATTTTACCTACTTGGTCATATAAATAACTTTTTCCTCATGGTTAAGGTCTGTTAGTTAAATATACAAAAAACTTGGGTCATCAATAGAGTAACTTCTTGAATCTTGAAAATAAAGATTAAAAATCTTTCTGTTTTTATATAAAGACTGAAGTATATATCTACCTATATAATTTATAATTTGTGTGTAATATATCATATATAGTATGTAATTAATATATAATATATGCCTGTAATTTTCATGTGTAATAATAATACACCTAAATTTTCTTTGGATATTTCAGCAAAATTCCTCAACCCAGGATCTAGGCAGTAAATCTACTATGAAATTGTTTTCAACACACAGGTGGTGATGCATTATTTTATTGTTGCATTTATTGATTTTATTGTGGCACAGTGCAAATCTGACAGCAATAAAATAGAATATGATGATGCCAAAATGTATGGAGAGACATTTCACTTCATGCATAGTGCAGAAAGTTGTTTAACTGATATATTAGCAATGGAAGACATGCAACAAAAAGAATGAATTTTTATTTCATTCTTTCTTGGCCTGTGTGGCTTCAGCTGAAGAAAAACCCCAATATTTTAAGTACCATCATTCAGGCCAGATTTAGCAGTAGCTACAGCAGGCATTCTTGTGTGAAATAATTTTTGTGGTTAGTGAATAAAGGCCTTCAGGCTTTTATTTCCTGCACTGTAAATATTCCTACTCAGATGTTAAACCAAAAATGCACAGTCACCAAAACACCTCAAACTATGATGACTTTGCATGTTTGTAATGGGTGGGGAATGGTTTCTATTTCCCATTTCAAGTGAGAGAAGCAGGGTGTGGATGTCTGTGACAATGACCAAGGCAGGAGAAATACTACCACTGAGAGAACTCTGGTGAGTTGGCTGCTGTCAAGGGCATAGATTCCTAATTTTTTTTTTTTTTTAATACTTGAACACAGAAACAAGATTTCTAAAGTTTCCTAGTTGTCTAATTATAAATTCATGATATAGCTGGCCCTCAAGATAAAAACCAAATTTTGCCTATGAAATGTGTTCTCTTCCAGTCACACAGTTTTTCAGTCTGACAGTCAAACCTCAGGTCCTGACTTTTTACTCAGATTGTTAAAGTCTGGCAAATGGCTGAGTATCTCATATAAAAGTAAATTTTTGCTGGAAGATTTATATTTTAAAAAAGCAGTTAAAAAAAAGAAAGAAAAGTAGTGAGTTCATTGGAGTAACTCAGCCTTTTGTCCAAATTCACAAAATCCACAAGCGCCCTGGGGTTTCTGTTCGCATGACAGGTATATGTGGGGTGAAAAGACTGAAAATAATTTGCTGTGTGTTTTAACATTGGAACACAGACTACTGAACTCCCTGGAATTTCAAAAAGGACATTTCTCCTTCAGGAAAAATTACTGCATGATGGCAGCCACGATACCAAGGTGGCACTGCGCAGCTGCACTTCCACGAAGCAGGAAGCAAAAGAGAAGAAATGGAAACAAGAAAAACGTAAGTTTCTTTTCCACCCTTCCACATGGCTCCTTCTTCTCCCAGAGGGTGTAATGCTGGAGACCACAGTGGCCTGACTTGCTCTGGGCTATCCCCAACCTCTTCCACATTTCCCTGAAGTATCAGCACAGTGCAGATCTTTAAACAAATGTCCCCTGCACAGCTCCACATCTCTTTTTGCCTTCCAAGCAAGCTGTCATTTACCCTCTGTGACACAGGTATTACTTGCATTAAATGCATGTTCTCTGTTGCTGCATTTAACTTGTCAAGGCTCCCATCTGGTTTGATGTACTCAGAAGTGGAAATTAAGTGTTTTGGGCTCTAATCTGTGTGGCAGCACAAGCTCATGCTCTTTTCTCTCTGCACGAGATGTAAAGATAGCATCTCAGAAATATCTGAGCCTGAGGAATCAAATGCCCAGCTGAGACAGACTGCTGTCTCACACTCAAACATCACAAGACTCAATAATATTGCATTTCTTGCATGAGCTTCCCCTGAGGGATGGAATCCTGGAGGTGCAGTCAGAGCATGTAGAACATACCACGACAAGGGCACAGCTCTCACAAAACAGTATGGCAGCTGTCATGTTTGCTGCAAAACATGGCCAGAACAGTACATTAGACTTGTTTCCAACCCTTTCACTTCATCTTTAATACCAGTGGGGTCTCTGTATGTTTTTCCACTCTTTTCCTGAATGTTTGCTCACTTAAATTTCTCATTATAGCCTGTCTTAATGGCCAGGTTAAGACAAGTTTGACATGTGGGAAAACACTTTCAGAGCCTTTCCTTGAAATGTCTTCACTTCCAAAAAATTATTTAAATATTCAGAAATAAAATGGCAGAGAGAAAGAACTGGGCAAAGAACTTTTTTGGGTTTTTTTTGGTGTGGTTTTTTGTTTTTGTTTTTGTTTTTGTTTTGTTTTGGTTTTTTTTAGTTCTTGGGTAAATGTAAAATTGAGCCCATAAGGATCATTGGGCATGACCTCTCTTTGAATACAGGCAGGAGTTAGTGATCTTGGTGACAGAGATAGTAGCTGAAAATTAGCTGCTCCTTACAGCTCTAGTGATTCCTCATATGAAACACATAATTTGGTTCTGTGCATCAAAAGTATCGTGGATTTTAGGCAAGGCAAATAGGACAAAAATAACCCTTGTTTCAAAAGTTAGATCAACCACACTTCATATATTCTCAGCTGTTTTATAAGTGTTCTTCATAAAGAACAAATTATTTTTTTTTTTCTTGTTCACAACGTTTTATTTCTTTTTTTCCTTCTTTTTATGGGAAATGTTATTTAATGAATGCAAAGTGCTTTTGGGGAAAAATATTGGTACAGATCAAATGGGAGTAGTGGTGGTTTCTCACATTGAAGCTGGAATTTCTACTCATAATAGTAGAGAAGCAGAGACAGATATTGCAGAACTGAGCAAGTTTGGGACTTAGTCCTTGAAAGTTCGGGCGAGCATTACATTGCCCAGGCTAAGAGGTTTTTACAGCAGAGCTACCTGAATAATTTTTCTCTGGCCTGTACACCTTAGTAGGTAAATATCATTGATCTGAACTAATTCCAAAGATGAATTAGTATGCACCGTTACAAAATTTGGCAAAAAAGAGAAAATTTCCTCATCCTAATTCAAAACTGGAACTGAACCTCAACTTCATGTACATCAGTTGGTTTTCACAAGTTGTGTAACGTGGTTGTGAAAACTCTCCTCTCTCCTATTCACCATTTTGGGTTGGTATCTTTAAGGCAATACTTTTTTTTTTTTTTTTTTGTAAATTTAGTGCTAGCATTTTATGAAGGTTAAGCATTGATTTTGCTCCCAGTGAGTCAGGAAATGGACTGAAGACAGATTTTCCACCTGGACAATAAATATTTTATAGTTCTTTGTTATTGCAGAGTGGGAAAAACACTTCTCCATCACCTCAAAATTTAAGAAAAAAGTGTTAGAAGTTTTCAACATTTGTGTTAGAGAAAAAAAAAAAAAAAGAAATTTTGAGTAAGTTAATGGAACAGCCGAGCAATTGCCCTCCTGCATCCATTTATTGTTCTTTTTTATACACACACATTTATTTCAGATGTATTCTGTTTTCAGATATTCCAATTCTAGCAATACTTGCTAAGCTTCAATTAGGCAGTGACAAGCACCCAGTTAACTTTTTTAGCTCAGCATATGTGGCTATGTACAAACTCATGCATAAACATAAACCAAACTACCCAGTGGGGGGGGGAAAAAAAAAAAAAAACCTTTTTTAGAGCAGAAGTGAAAAATAGCAGCCAATGAAAACCAGGGCTGCACGATCCTAATTGCCAAGATTGTCTGTGCCACCCAAGGAGGCGGGAAGCTGAGGAGTGGGAGGAGATCTGAGTAACAAAAGAGAACTTTGCCGTGCATCAGCTCCGAGAGTTGGATGCGCTGGTACGGAACGCGAGCGGCTGGAGGCGTGTGCAGTGACAGCACGAGCTGTGTCTGCTCTGGAAGAGGAGCACAGCCAAGCACAGAAAATCTGGATTCTTTTTTCTTTCTTTTCCCCTGCCGTTGGCTTCAAACCCTCAGTTTACCTGCACTCGCAGAAGTGAATTTTCAATGCACCTAGCAGCTACTGTTTACACAGTAACAGAAGCATCCACTAAAGCAATGTAAGTGACCTTAGTAGCTGTACTTTTTTGATCTTGTAAAGGGCGTTTTTGCCTCACTCACATTCATCCTGACTTCCACAGCAAGGATCTCCTTCCTACTTTTTCATTTTGATTGGATTACTTGTGAGATCTTTTACATCTCTTCTACTACCTCTCCCTTTTTAACATGTCAGATAGTGTCTTGATTCTACATTCAAGACTCCTTAAGACTCTTCCTTCTCTTCCTATAAACTTGTTTTCCCGTTCTGAGAAATCACTTTTGGTCCCCAGCTGGTATTTGCCATCGCTTCCCTGCAAAGCCTCTGGACTTGGGACTTTCCAAGCATTTCTCATGTGCCCCACAGCTGTGGCAGACCATCTTATATCCTCCCCAGCAGTCTTCTTTGCCTTGCTAGCTGTGAAAAGCTCTCTATATGTTTGCTACCACCACTGTGAGCACCATTTAAATCTGTGCTTAACTCAGCTTCATTTTACTGATGAAAGGGATTGTTAGAGTCCTGTGTTGTGGCTGGATTTGGCTTTAGTTAGATGTCACATACCTTCTCAATTCTTTTCCACTGTAGCTTTGACATATTGTTGCTTTTTGACTCTTTAGGCTGAGTGAAAAGACTCTTTCCCTTTTTTGTTGCTTATTAGAAAAATAGGATTAAATCAAACAACCAAACATCAGTTTGTTATACCCTTCTTTCAACATGCAAAAGCCTGTTTTTGTCAGAAGAGATGAAAAGTATTCACTACTTCAGGGTCAAATGTTGCAAAAGAAATGTCAAAGTCTTTTGAAAAGATTTGAAAGAGCTGCAATTCATTAAGTTTCTCAAAGATTACAGAGGGGAGAATAAGCCTGCCTGACTACTAAATGTAAATAGAATTAGGCCAACTGGAACTAGGTGTAACAGGAACATAGTAAAAATTACAATGTTTAATATCTTAGACAATACTTTATTGTTAAATAGATCAAAACCCAGGGTGAAAACAGCTGTTCTGAGAATGATGTTTTGGAATATACACTGCAAATGAAGCAGCAATGAAGGAGCAATTAGTGGTGCTGTAATGCCTACAGGAGCAGCTATTTCTCATTTCCTTTCCTCTGCACCCCAATAGTGTCAGCAGCAGGATTAACACCTTCAGGAAATTAACATCTCCCAGTGAAGAAATTATTTCCCTTATGCCTTTTGTGTTTGGGATTTAATTAGTATCATTGATCAAAGAATGAATAATATTGGTATTTTCTTCAGAGGTGGTTTAAAACAGGGATTTTACGTTATTAGGGAAGTCTTTCAATCATAAGACAAGTTCAGGTCATAGTTTTACAAGTACAGTACAAGCAAGCCAAGAACTCAAAGGTAAGAGGAAAATCAACATCTTAATTAGGATCATTCTTAAAAGGGAAAAGTAAGAGTAGAAGAAAGGAAGGAGTAAGTTTTTACATGAACTTTGTTTTCAGTTTTCTTGCAGTGTGCATAACTTGAGATTTGTTTCAGACCTGAAAAAAAAAAAACAAAAACAACTCCAAACAGAAAAACCAAACCAATGACATATTTTACAGTACCACCTCTAAACACCTGTTTAGGGATCCTAGGTTGATAATCTTCCATGTGTTTTTCCCAATTAGATAAAAATCTTGTTTGAGTAACATAACAAAGGTGAATTTAGAATAACTGCTTGAAATTTGTTCATATTTTGAAATTTCTACTTTTTATGTTAACCTGGGAAAAAAAGTAAAATGTTGCAACTGCAAGCTTTGAGGCTTCTTTTTAGTGAATATATTAATTGATCTTATAAGAAACACAATGTGACCATAAAAACCTTACCTCATAGGTCGTATTAGACCAAAAGAGCTACTAAAACTTTGGTGAGAAAACCTCTTGGATATCTTAAGACGTTGCAAAGGCCTATGTGCCTGTTTTTTTGGTTTTTTTTTTTTTCCAAAAACCAACAGCATTTTTTTGGTTATATACTTCATGTATTTATGCATAATATACATATTTTGTATTATATATTCATATATAATGCATATAAAATATAGAAATGCATATAAATGTGTGGTTTAACTTCACATAAAAAGCTTTGGTCTCAGATGTATCAAGTGTTAAAAAAAGAAGTCCATGACAGTCTTTAAAAAAAGTAACAAGAGGAACAAAAAAGAAGAGAGATAGGAAGGAAGCTGACACGTGGCATTTTTTGTCTTTGGGGTGTGAGGCTCCTTTGTCCTGACATTAATTTTTCACACTGGTGTGCAATTGCTTCTGTTAATGAAATGCTGCAATTTAGGAGAAGCTCAGAGGTGACAACTTGTAGCTGTTCTGTTGGATAGGCAGTGACATAAAAAAGAGGCCTTGGAAACAAGGAGAACTTGAATGCTTCATTATTTTAAACAGCTTGGTGTTCAGAACTGTTATAATTAATTTAGATGATAATTCCTTAGAACATGAATGTGATACAATAGAAAATGATAGTTTCCTTCCAATCAGAGGTAGATCTCTTTTTATCTTTCATCTGTTTTTATCTTTTTTTATCTTTATATTTTTATTTTTTTAGTACTTCAGTAGGTTTTTTTTGATGATGATTTCTGTATTTTTTTGTGGAAAGAGTTACAAATTACATTCAGCTTTTTGTTTTACTTGTTGCTTTCCAATTAAAGTAATAACTTGCCTATTCATTTTTTTCTAAAATTAAAATTTCATGTGAAGTTTTCTCAAACTGATATGTTTATTTTTGTTGCTAAATACTCTTCTCACTTTTTAAGTTTTTTATCTCTTCGTAGTTGTCAAAGCCTGTCAGAAAACAGCTTATATGGGGTCCCCCCCCTTCTTTTCTTATTTTTGAGTGATAAAACTCTTTTTCCTATTCATAATGAACAAATGTGTTAAAAGTCCTGTTAACTTTTCTGACAGATGTGAAAATCTGCATGATTCCTGGCATGGATGTATTTTACCCCACTGAAGGGTTTTAATTTACTCATTTAATTTACTCATTTAATTTAATCATTGTCCCTTCCTCAGGAAGCAAGATGATATGAGAGACAGGAGGAGTAAAAAACCTACCACAAATTAAGAAATGTGTAAATATACACTATCCTTCACTCAAGTGTTAAAAGAAAAAAAAAAGAACAAGAAAACAGACTACTCACTGACATTGCAAATCTAAGCTGAGCATTTATAGAAATAATTGATTTTTAGTGTGGCCCAAAAGTAGAGAAAAAGACTTCAGTAAAATTGTGGAGGATAACAGCTTCAGCTGGCCTCAGTAGAGGCTGTGTACTGAGAAATGTCAAATATTGTAAAGATCTGTACCAGAGCAAGTTAAAAAGTATTATTACAAAATATCTGGCAATATTTTAAACACAATTTAAAAGGTGGTGTAACAGAGGTATAACAAAATCTTATCTAAGAAAGGTATTCTTTATCAGTTCATCAAGTAAAGGAAAAGCAATTATGCAGAGTGAAGCGATCAAGGGGTTTTCCATGGTCAGGACAGATCCATTAAAAGAAGGGTTTGTTTGAAATTCTTATGAAATATTGTAAGCCAAAACTGAGATTACCAGTGAAAAACTGTATCCAAAATTCATATGAACCAGAAAAGCAAATTTTAATTATCTAGGCAATCTCCTTCTTCCAGGATCCCCTTCCCTCTGCAAAATCCTCAGTTCACTTACAGACCTGGCTGGACAACCTTGACTAAATTTTATTTTTTGTTTATTCTGTTTCATTCTCTGTTTTAGTCCATGGTGCCTATGCAGCCATCATTATGTATATAGGATTTTGGTTAGAACAGCCTGTTCAAATAAAAATGAAACAAATCAAACAAAGCTTTACAATTTGAGCTATAGTACCTGTTTCCTTGCCTCATGACTGGTTGCATTCTGTCATTTTCAGAGATGAGTAGCTTTTTGGAAGACATCCTGCAGGGCACAAATAATGGTTTCTCCTTTTTTTTTTTTTTGCTGTGGTGGGTCTGACTAAAGTTAGGATGTTTCTTTCTTACCTTTTGAGTGTCACTGTCATATCATGGGGAACAGAAAAAAGAGTACCTGCCTCCTTTCCTTGTGAAGTTATGTATTTTAGCTTGCTGAAGGTCTAAGGGGAGGAAGACCCATTATGATATTTATTTTCTTCTCTGCAAGTCTCTTATTAGCTCCAGTTACCTTCAGATTGTGTTCTTAGCCAGCTCATGTTGATAACTTAGAAAAAAGTCTGTGAATGTTAAAAGCGAGTACTTGATTCCGAGTCACTGAGAGCAGGATTTGCCAAGATAAAAACTTAATGACAATTCCATATATATTTCAGGAGTTTCACTTCAAACCAGCCATAGTCAGGACTGTAGACCGAGCAACTATTAGCATTTGGAGCATATCTGATGTATTCCTGGAACACATCTTCAAATCTATTTTTGTCTGAAAGAAATCCAGTTTGTTTACTGCTGGGCCTCTCCACAGAGTGACATGAGGCACAGTACTTGGGGGATAGGGAGAGATGCTTCAGAAACTCTGTCTTGTTCTGGTAAAATATTTAAGTGGATGGGTGGAGTGCAAACCACAGTCTTCCGTTCTAGTGCTTTAAACTGTAGAGTCCATTTCTCCAGCATGGAAACACTTCCCACTGAATTTATGGGGAAGATGAGCAGACAGTGAATTATTTAACACATGCAGAAGGACTTGGTTTCTTCTTTTGAGGAACTGCCAAACTGGTTTTCTAAAAATCCACAGTCTTAAGCTGTCAGCTGCATAATCAGTTTCAGTCCTGGGCTGAGTTGGGTAAAATTAATGGCAGATGAACTTGTGAAATACTGGAATGCCAAGTGTCTTACAGACACTTTTCTGCTTCTGATAAACTCTGTTTCTCTGCTGGCCAAAATTCCATGGAAAGGTTGTTTTTTGGAGCTGGGTGTTCTTTAACTGGTGAGCATATGTAAAGTCTGTGTAAGGTGGTCAGTACAGCGGTTGCTTCAGATATGATTGACCACAAAAAAAGTAACAACTGTTAGGAAAAAAAAAAAACAAACCAAAAATCCAAAACCTCTATTAGAATCACACAATCATTAAAGTTGGAAAAGACTTCTCAGATCTTCCAAGTGCCATGTTCAGATGCCTTTTGAACATTTATTGTTCATACTTGAAAACAAAGTAGGCTTAGTTCTAGGCAATGTCAGGCCATAAATTTTTCAACAGCACACGGGGCATTGTACTGGGCCAGAGATGGAAACATCAGGCAAAACAACTGAACAGATTTTGGAGATAAAACAAATTCCTCAGGCCACCTGGACTGATGTGTAATAATAGGTTAGGGGAGAGAGTATTGCCATGATTGGAACTTTATGTTTCCATAAATAAAATGGATCTCGTCCAGCAGACCAACATCAGTCACAAATACTACATGAATAAAACATTTAGGAAAAAAGAGTTCTAAAAAGGAAAAAAAATGTAGTGACTCTACAGTGATTTGCCTCCCAGCAGTGTGAATTTCTTTATGCTTCAGTATAATAGAAAAGGGACTGGCTGGCTATCAAGCATATGAAGCGTTTAGCACTTCCCCTGGAATACCTGGAGGTTACAGCTGTGTGGGAACAAGAACTTAAAAGTGAAGATATTTGTTAGTTTAGCCTATGCCCATTTTGTAACATTGATTTGTGCAATTAATCTATCTTTGTGTTTGGAGGCTATGGGGAATTGCTGTTTTGATGGCCAAATGACCAACAACAAACACAAAAAAGGCACCAAATCCTTGTAGAACACATATTTGTGGGAAGTGAAAATGTTTTGATTAACAGTGAAATGCATTGTCTTTGAAATATATTAATCTATTCATTATTTATATAAATATACAAATGCACTTTTACATTTATATAAATATAGGAGTGTATCTACACTTACTAATTTGCATTTTTGGAGTATCTTCTGTGTGGATACTTCAGTTCTTCACTCTAGTTTAACAGTAAATAACACTCATGAGAGTACCAGAATATTTTTAATGTGTTTATTTTAGCAATGCCTAGAGATATCTTGCTATCAATCATGACACACCCTTGTTCCCTCAAAGCAGGCAAACCAGTTCAGCTCTCAGTCATCCATAGCACCATTTGCTTAAGTTGTGTCAAATGCTTGATCAAACTCAGCACCTGTGTAAGAGCACTTCACGTGCTTCACAAAAAATCTGCTGGGGAGAAAGCAGGAGAACTCTTGTGTCAGAAGAATGTTTTCTTCACCTTCCTTTTCTAAAACTCAAATGTTCACAAACTGTTTTTTCCAATAAATAAAACGGACCTTAAAGCATGGAAACAACCACAAACTGCTTATATCTATGGTATTTAATATTTTTCAAAAAGGAATTCTTACTCCATACAGATATTACGGCACCATTTTGTCTTCAAGGTATCATTTTCAGGTAACCCTGTCAACAGTGCTCTAGAAAGCCTAAAGTTAGGCCAGTTTAAAGATGCACAGAACCCTCCCTAAGCAAAGTGTCCAATCTCTTCAGCTTGACTTCTTTCAGCAGTGTATCCAATGGATTTTTTCTGCATTTAATTTTTGCCTGAGTGTACATTTACTCTTTAGAAGCATGGCAAGATGAAGAAATGTAAATGTGTTATGTTTTCATTTGTTGTGTCAGGAAAGGATAACAGACACATGAAGGCCACCTCTGATGCCCACATTTTGTGTTCAAGGTTATTGTTTCCTTAGTGCAGCTCTGAAAGTAACCAGGGGAACAGACTGTGCGTTTTGAACAAAATGAATTTTCATTTAAACATTCCATTTATCAAAATATTTTTGCTTGTAAAAATTCATGTTTTGTACCAAGTGTTATAAATCTAGTTAACTGTAGATCTCAGACAATAGAGGATTATTTTTTATAGAAGATACTTGTCTACAGTTTGAGTTTTGAAAATCTATTGCAGTTACTCCTTTTTGCAAGAAGAAAAAAAATCCTTCTGTGTTAATGTTACTGCATGTCCTGCATATGTCCACAACATTAACAGAAAAGCAAGGACCTTTGGCTACAAATACTTTGCAATTTCTCACAGTTGTACATGTTAGTAAAATGTATAAAATGTTATCAAAATAGAGCCTCAATGCCACACAGCTGTAGGCCTTTATTGGAAGTCTGAACGTCCTGCTTAATGTATTTCAGTAAAATTTTAATTTCTAATTTTCAGTCTTTATTTTTCATTTGTAACTCCGTAAAGAACGTGAAAAATGGACGTTATGAAAAGGTGGGGCTTGGCACAGAGTCCTCATGATTTTTTGTTGACTTTTAGTGAAACTCCCTCTGAAAGGGTGGATGTCTTACTTCAGGTGCAGCAGTGTTGGTCTCTCATCACTCACATGTACCTGGGACCCACAGTAAACCAGTGCCATGGAGGAGGTGTGACATTTTGAGTAGAGTGGTTTCTGGAATTAGATCTTTAAACTTAAAAAACAAAAAACAACAACAACAAAAAAAACCACTCTGCATAGTGCAAGACTTGAAACTCATCAGACTTTGCTTCTTTGCCCTTATCTTCATTGGCTTTGGCTTAAGACAAACTGAGGAAGTACCAATGCTTGAAATAGAAGGCATGGCCTATGCTTACATAATTGAAGAGTTTTGTTTGATTAGTTAGTACAAGTTTGTTCAACATATTAATTTTGTGGACAAACTCAAAGGAATTAGTGACCTGAAGCCCATTTCCCTTTACAATTGGAATGAGGCACCTCCTCTGTTTTCTGTTACAGTTGTTACATGGAAGAACAATAACTGACTTTGCAGCAGAGTTTAAACGTGACAAACCTAATGACTTCAGGGAAATTAAGAATTTTTGCAGCCTGAGACTCTGCAGTGGTGGGGTGAAACACTGAGCTGTTATCTAACTCTCAAATCTGTCCAGTGGTTGTGGAGGGGCTTCTGATGGGTTCTGCACAGAGCCAATGGATCTCTGACTGATTTATGGCTTTTAAACATTAGTGCTCCCTTAGAATTTACTCTGCTTTTTTGTTTTCTCTCTCTTTTCTTCTCCATTTCTTTTTTTTTTGTCAACTATATAATGTATCAGTATCATTCATATGTAGAGTGTGAAGAATGAAGGCAAATTCCCTCCCCACCTCCTTGAATTTTTTCTTTTGTGTGAAAGTTCAGGTTTTACTTTTCTATTTTTTCATTTAAGTTTATCTACCAAACTTAGATGAAATTTCTGTAAAGATCTTCTGTAAAGATCTGGAGAAATTTCACTTTAAAGTATAACACATTCAATTTAGAAGAGCCTATGTTGGCAAAAACTGCCTAGTGCCATTTATCCTTAGCTGTGATATTTAATTTTTAAGTACATCGGCAGATTCAGTGTAGAACTACTGGTTTCCAGAGAGTGAAACAATGTGAAGGCTTAAGTTTCCAGTATTTTTCCTTAAACTACATGTCCCCCTTTCCCCAACCCTTTTTGGGTTTTTGTTATTTCCCCCATCCCCCCGCCAACTATGTTTTGTTGGCTCAGAGAGACAAAGGGTTCAGAAGTGTAATTAAAAAAAAAAAAGTTAACAGTTTCAAGATTTATTCTAGTGGTAATATCAAATGAATTTATAAACGTGGTAATTTCTGTTTCAGAGTTCCTGTATTTATTGAAATCCTGGAATACATATCACAGATTTGGGATAAGTTTCAAGCATTATTTTTTTTTCTTCATTAAGGGAAAGTTTTAGACTGTTTTGTCTTAAAAATCTGCTTATAATAATAGAGATTACTTCTTTTTTACCTCTTCAGTAAGGAATAGAATCTGAAATGTGTGAAAGTTGAGACAAGTGAACAAATGTGTGCATCATGAACTAAATTATTTTCTGTCTAGCACCTCTACACTGGGATTTAACATACCAAAGTTAGGCATTTTATCATAGCACATTTGATGGATTTATCCCAGAAAAATCCCCTGAGTACAAATGTCCCAGAATAGCCAATTAATAGTCATTAAAATGTCCTGGAGATTTGTTTGAATCAACTCTGGACACTGAACTCCTAGATGTAAATATTGTCTCAAAGCAATACGGAAAGTTTTATCCAAGTCTGTGCCAAACATACTCAAGGCTGTCTTGGACTGATAACTTGTCAAATAATATTATTTTTGGGTTCATTTCTGAGTTCATGATTTAGTAGAGCGTTTTAGATATGGTTTGTACTATAGACGCATTCTTAATAATTTCAGTTTCTGTTTACCTTACTTGAATAATAAGTAAATACTTACTATTCAATTTCTTTTGAGGCAGAAGTATTTACATATTTACAAATGGGAAGGAAAAAAAAATCACCATTATTTATACATGGTACTCATGCCCCCAGTGTCCAGTTTTGAAGATGATATACAATGATAAGAATATGGCATGTGCTCTGTACATGAAATTCAATCTATCTGCCATGTCCCAATCCTAATTTTCATAAACCTTCATGTGTTACTGAGCAAGTACTTATTGAAAACCAAGTTAATAGTGAATGCCCTTTTTTCTGAGCAGAACTCTTTTACTAGGTCTAAACTTTGACCTGGCATGTTCAATGAAGGCTGGCTGAGGATTGGTGCTTTCCTGACAGCAGCTGATGCTTCTCCTGGTTACTCCTTTTTGACACACATTTGAGTAGCCAGCCCCCCTCGTGGATGGGCTGTATCAGTTTATAGGCTCTCCCTGCTCTACCTGGATGTTGAAAAGTCCATTTTCACCAGCTCAGCCTCAGTGAGAAGTATTTTTTGCTGTTGCAGGTCAGATTTCTTCAAAGTGAAGCAAAATAGTAAGAATCAATATTTTTAAAAAGTAATCAAGTTGTCACACCCTAACAGTTATCAGACAGATTATGCAAGGCAGCATATCCTATGCATTATTTAAAATAGGGAGTTTGTTGGCAATTTTGGCATGTTATCAGTCTTCTGTGCCATTTGTTGGATTTTGTTGTAATTTTTAAGAACATTTGTTATGTAATATTCTAGGCCTGGCTGCAAATACAGATTTTTGGAATCCAGTATGTAGGTGTGGATTTTCTCCTAAAGTATAATATTCCAAATACTTAATGTGGCCATTTTTTCAAATGACTTATTCTGCAATTTCCCTATTGTACTTCTTTTTCCTATCCCTTACTTTGTGATTCTACGAATTATATATTTTTTTTCAGCTATCAGATAAAGGAAAAATTGTGTAACATTGCTCTAGCAGATGCTGAAAGTTCTAAAGGCTCATGTAAAGTCATGGATTTGAGATGGTATTATAAGATCATTATTTAAATATTGGTTAGTTATATGTTGTAAAAAGGAGCAAAGTTGGAACTTCTGCCCATGTGGCACAGGCCAAATGTAGCTCCCTTCATTTCCTCATATCTGTGCTTCTAAGATTTCTCTGTCATTTTTCCATTTTTACAGACATCCTTGTAAATCTAGAAGTATCAAACCCATCAGAGAGTTTTTAAGTGTCTACATAATTTAAGAATTCAAACTTCATTCTGAACTTCCTGAAGTATGTACAAGCATACAAAAATTATGCAGCAATTATAAATAAATATGGAAGAGTTTTCTTGGATTCTGAAAGAATTTAATAAATATGTGCCTACCGGATTTGCTGAATTAGGGCTGTTTGTTCTAAGTTCTTTTTATCATCTCTCAACCAAAATATCACCCACGCCTATTGTACTTATCCTCTCTTCACCTTGATTATGAATAATTTAAGTGTTGAAATATCATTCTTCTTTAATTCAGGGCTTTGTATTTGAAGGAAAAATAGGCAGCAGAAGATGTAAACTGATAGTACAAAATGTCCTCAAGAAATGAGAGGAGAAAAGACCATGCTGTTTCTTTCTTTTCACAACTTCTTTTTTTCTTTTTCATCAAGGACTTCCATATCCTCTTTATCACCTCTTCCTGCATGCTGCTTACTTATTGTGAATAAAACCTCTTCAGCCTGCTTTCAACAAAATAATTGTGTTCTATTCACTTTTGTCTTTTCTATAACCCAATTTTGTATTATTTCACTTTGTCCTTGCCCATAAATAAATAAACTTCCTTTTTTTTATCCTCCTCTCAGTGTAGCATCTATTGATGTATGTATAGATTTATATTGATAAAATTCAAAGCTCACTCTCTATTTTTCCTGTGTTAGTTTAGTTTCTGTTCTGTAACCAATTTTTTTTATTGACTGGTGGGATACTGCACATTTTTCCAATAGGACTCAGCCACCACAAAATTACAGTTGGAGTTTTCTGGAAACACTGAAAAAATTATCTAGACAGCTCCAGACACTCCTCTTATTTCATATGAGGAAGGGATAAATACTTTTCAGTGCACCTGAACAGCTGAAAATTGGATCTTTTCTTTCTTTTTTTTTTTTTTTTTTTTTTAAGAGAGTTTGTGAAATAATGGCTCCTGTTGTAAAGGTTCTTGCTTCTGGAAATACTGGATGTGTTGCAGGTAGAGAGTCTTGGGGTAACAATGAAAGTGATCAGTTTGTTTTTAATCAGTATTCAGCAAACTTTTGCTTTCATGTTCCCCACTTTCCCCCCACTTTCATTTTCTATCCCCCCAAAACCTTTTGTCTCTCATAGCACCAGTCCAGCTCCCAGTTTTCCATTGTTACACGAATCCTCAGCCCTCAGAGGACAGCGGTTTTGCTTTACTCCCTGTTCGTGACTGTGACCTTCTCTAAGACTTTTTTCATCTATTTCATGTCCTTACCACAGATATGGATGAAAATCTAGTCTGTTTCTATTAGCAGGATGAATGGAATTGTTCTTCAGTTGTACTCAAGCAGTTCTATATTAGATCAAATTGCTTCATGGTTAGACAGAACGTCTTTCAATTTTTTTTCCCTCTATCATTAGGATTGCAGAAAGCTCAGACACTGTCAGACGTTCTACTGAGGCTCCTAATTTTTTTTTTTTTCTAAAATTATTGCTTGTTGATACCTAGGCTAAGGAATAGCAAGTTAATTTTTTTAGGTGAATTCGAGGTATTGAATTTTAAAAATGTCAGCATGGATTTAGATGGGAATTTATTATAGGAGCTATCCTTTAGCTGTTTGATAGCAGTCTGACTTAAAAACAGGTCTTCATGTTTTAGGCTTTTTGTACACTAGTTTTTCTAGAAAGGGGTATTTTTTAAGTGCTTCCTAATGGAACTGCAGTGCTGATATCAAATCTACATTAGGTATATTATTTCGTTAATAATATTAAGTTTTGTAATTGTTTACAAGAGGTTGAGCATTAGCAGGACTGGTGATCTGAAGTCAGGCAACTTTTTCAGCTTCAGTAATGTAGCAAGATTACAGTAAAAATGAATGACCCATGTAGGAAGCTCATTTTTTAATGGGTATTTTATTCATTTAATTTCCAAGGTCAGAGTATGGCTACGATAACAGCTTTTAAGAAAGGAAATTTGCTAATTTGGTGTGCATGACAAGAGACAGCAAAGAGCTCCAGTACTCCAGCATTTTAAAAGATTTAGTGCAGAGAGCCCAACAAAAAATAATTTATCACTGCAGTTACTGTCGTTTGCCTTTCCATTCAGTGGAAAGAAGAGGGAGAAGAGAGGCATGAAACTGCTTCCAGCTTTGAGGTGTGGAATTAATGGAGAGTTTTTGCCTAGTCTGCTCCTGTGCAGTCAGTTCTTTACAGCAGCCAACATGAGTACATAGGAACAGGGTGGCAGCTGCTGTGGATGGATCATGGTGTTCCTTGAGACTGGAAGTTCTTACAAACATGTTACGTGTTTTAAGAGTAGTGCATCTAAACTCAAGACTTCTGCATTCGTATTAACTAAAAAGCTCATACCTGGTATTTATATGAAGTATTTTTTTTCACTGCGTGTTAGATTAATTCTGTCTCTGGGTTGGTTTTTTTTGTTTTGTATTGTGTGGTTGTTTCTTCTTGGTTTTTTTTTTTGTTTTGTTTTGTTTTTGTTTTTTTTTTTTTTTCTCTGAGGAGGTTCCCTTAGGTTTCACTTTGCTAGAACTTGTTGTAACCTCTATATTTATCTATATATGATTTTACAGTCCAGGAGCTCATGCAAATTTCTACAGGCTTGTTGCTTCCAAAATATTTGTTCCATTTTCTGCTCCATGGGAAGCATTCAAAAAAAGAGAAATATTTCATTTTTCCAATATTTAATACTGATAGAAAGATTATTTCAACCATTTTAAATGTCATGAAGCTTCTCTTAATTTGGTAAAATTTTTGTGGCAAAAAAAATGAGGACAAAGACTGTGTCTTTTGAGCCTTGCTATTATAGTTTTTTTAAATTGTATAATGAAAGTCATTCTTTCAGCTATGGAGAATTCTGAATATACAGGGACTTCTACCCATGTTATTTTTACTAGTTTACTGATGTAAAACTTTGTTTCTTAAAATTCTAACAATTGAACACACCTCCTCTAACCCTAATACAAAGGCTAAAATATGCCATAGATTGTTTGAACCACGGTTTGCTCCTGGAAAGTTCTCCTTGCTTTATCCACCAGAAGTATCTTGGGCATTTACTCCCTGCTTTAGCCAAGGAATATCACTCAGTGTGTTCCTCCAGAATCAGCAATTAGTGACTCCCTTACTCATGGTGAAACTACAAAGCCATAATGGAATGGTTAACGAATGGGAAAGTAGCCTCAGCAAGGTGTACATCCCTATATCAAATTTATCTAGGTTGCATAATAGGTGATTAGCCATGCTATCAGGCTTTCTTCCATTTATTTACTGGAATATTAAATAAATAAAGATAATAAATAATAATTTCTTCCAAGAAGGTGAGCATGCTGCATTCCAGGCGCATCTTAAACATCCAATTCTCCTTTCCCTGGAGTAGTGCAGGAGTATTTAAGCATGGACCTCGCTGAAAACAGTTTCAGTCATAAAAAATAGATGTGGTCATGCTGTTATAGAATTTTGCTGAAGTACAGAAAAATAATATTTCTATATTTAGTCCCCATTCTTTTGAGTGATCCTGAATTCAGGGTTTAAGGCCTGTTGTCTACACCAACTTGCATTCTTTGAAAATGAACTCAAATCCTCAAAAAGAAATGTTTTGCTTAAAATTAAAAACCAAACCAAAATCCAGTTGAAATCAGAATGCATTTTGATCATTTTGACACTAAAAAATAGACACCTTTTGAGATCTATGCAGTTTTTTTGAGAAATTGGTAGTTGTGGAAGACATTGGTATTGCTGTTTCATTTTCTCATAACTATTTCCCTCTTCTTATCTCAAAACCTTGGAAACAAATTATAAAATCCAGCTAGAGAATTACATGATTATGAATTATTTCATTAAAAAATGATAACACAGACTCAGATTAACATGAATAGCTGTTTGTTTGGTGGTTGTTTTTTTTAACAGTAACTCAGTAGAGGAAAGATGCATTTATCTTTTTAAGAAAACTGACAAGCAGTGTTAATTATGGGAAATCACATTTGCCCTAGCGTGGGATAGTAAAATATGTGTCCATTTATACTTTTTATGAAAAAATATACAAGTTTAACATTACACAACTTAAGATTTCTGTTGCCCTTTTATTTCTTTTGTATTGCTTATAATTAATTGGGGGATGTAAATTATATGGCATAGAACTGCATTGTTTTAGCAAAACATTTTTAGTGGATTTTTCAAATTACTTTTGTGGGCCTTTGCAGAATGGTGTGTGGATACGTGCCTGGTATTTGGCTAGGAGATTTTTCTTTTAAGATGAAGAAAATGAAATCCTGAAAATTAGCAGTATTTTTGTTACTGTCCTTGTAGGATTTGCCTTTCATGGCAGTGTGAAAACACCCCTTAGGCTAATCACATAAAAGTGCTAAAAAAAAAGCATACTTGGAGTAAAATTATAGTATCATGATTTCTTTCATATTATCCCTTTTGGGGAAAAACAGAGAGGGGAAGATAGGGAAATTGGCCCACAGAGGAAAAGAGATCACTGCTATGAAAAAGGCTGACATATTCCTTGTTTTTGTTTGCCTTTTTTATTTTAATGTGCTACAGGCCAGTAGTAAGGTTATGGAATAATACCAAGGACACATTATCATCCACCTTCTACTTTTTATTTTACTGAACACGTGTTCAAAGGCAAATAATATGTGTTAGCTAAAAGTCTTGCTCACAGAAGTGCTATCCCTTCACATTTATTCCAGGCCAAGTAAATCTGCCCTACAATTTTGTTAATGGCCACCTTTTCAAAAACAAATAATAACCTCCCCAAAAAATTGTCACCCTCCCAAACCCTATTGATGGTCAATCAACCATGCAGAGCAAACTTCCAATTTCAGTCTCCTGATGTGTTCTGTGTTAGAAGCTTTAGGTGCTGAGCCTCAAAGTTGCTTTAAGGAAGGCTCAGACTGGACAAGAGGAAACATTTCTTTAGAGAGAAAATGGTCAAACACTGGAACATGCTCCCAGGAGAGAGAGAGGTGGCCAATGCCCCAAACCTCTCAGTTTTTGAGGTTATTTTTTCCAGTTATGACAATTATACCAGTGAATCTGTTAAGCTGAAAAGCTGAATATTTTTAAATGAAACAAAGCTGTGTCTAAAGCTTCTCCTATTCAGTATTTCTTGTATATGAGAGGTTTTCTAGTCACACTAAAAACTTGTCTCTACTGACACAGAGGAAGAAATGGTCAACTAAGAACAAATAATAAGCCTTAGTTAAAAGGGTTATAGCTATAATAAAAAACTATAAAGGCTGTGCCAGTTTAGTGCTAATGCTTACTTGGAGGAAAAGTGGTTTATTGATTGGAAATTTGTTGTAGGATTATTATTGTAGCTTCACTTTTATTGTTTTCTTGAAACATGGCTTTCTTGAACCCATGGTCATTTCATCGTCAATTAATTTAGGAAAAAGAAAAATGTTTGAAACAATGCTGAAGAAAGAATTTCTATAGTAGATCATGCATCCAGAAAATGTTATAAATATGAGATAAGCAGTAATACCTGGAAACTAAAACTAGGCTGGAATGCAGGGATGGTCTCAAGAACTGGTCAGATTTAATTCTCCAAACCTGTATATAATATCAGTCTGTGATTGTACTTTCAAAGATTTCAAAGCAATGCATGAAAAGTAACCCCATTTTCTGGCTAACATGACAAGTCTTGGCTCATTAATGGAAACATGGAGAGTGAGAATTGAAGATATGTGTAAAAATGAGGATCCAGTAGCTCAGTCCATACTTACAGGGAGAATCATTGATTCCTCTGGCTTATCAGAGAGGTCCAGAAACAATTTTTTTCAGAGATATTATTTTTAATGATATATAAAGCCAGGTTTACAATAATTAAAATTTGAGGGATGTCTCTGAAATTCATGATGAGGAAAAAGGTAAATAAGGAATCTTAAATAAAACTCATGTAAGAACTAAAATGGCTTAATTTGAGCTTCTTTTTTAATCAGAGGAGAAAGGTATTTCTTCAGTTCTTAAGGGTGGGGAGATTTGTGCAAACACAGTCTATCTGCTGAAAACCTGAATTCTGGCCAAGTAGCTTAAACTGTATATTTTATATTGATTGTTAAAGCTAGGAAAAATGAACATCACTGTTTCAGTACATATGGTTTGGTGACACGCTAAATTTGAAGTTAATTTAGGATGGGATTCTCTGCAAATTTTCTTTGTGAAAATGTCTTGTCTTTATCCTGGTAAGGAATAAGATTAGTTTTTTTAAACTGTGAAAATATATGTAGAACAAGCAAAACATTATTAAGCCAATTTATAACAAATTTGAATGTTATACATTTACACATATTTTGTGTATATAGCTAGATTACATGCCATTTGCATGTAAAATTATATATATTTTATCAGTCACATTCTTTGTTTAGCAACAGCAGATTGCAAGTCACGTTAATTTTCTGTTTATTCTCATTTAGTGTAATTTCATTGTTTCCCATTCAGAATAATTCATTAGGCAAATTGCTTTTAAGTTGGAAAGTCAAATGCACTCTCTCTGTTCACGGCAGCATAGCTGGTTGTCCTTCCTGTAAGTGGCCCTTGTGGAAAACCATAGTGCTTGAACAATTGCTGATAGCACTGCAAAAGCACCTCATGTAAAATGTAAAATTCTTACTGATTTTGCTACAGATGCCACTTATCCACAGGAGAGTCAAGCTCCACTTTGTTATGGTGACAGTCTGTTCAGAGCAATTCACGTGCCACTACTCCAAAAGTTCAGTTGTCATCAGTGGTACTGAGAGTGGTACCTGAGGCCTCACAGCTTCACACCTGGCACTAAAACTCTGCTGGTTTTGCAAATTCTGGTCCGTGCCTTCCCATCTGAGTCCATCTTTGTTCCACTTGAACACTCAGAAGCTGAACCACAGAATAGTTTGGGCTGGAAGGGAGCTGTGGAGATCATCCAGCCCAACCCTGCTGCCAAGGCAGGGTCACCCAGAGCAGGTGACACAGGAACGTGTCCAGGTGGGTTTCAAAGTGTCCAGAGAGGGAGACTCCACGGTTTCCCTGGGCAGCTATTCCAGTGCTCTGCAACTCTCAATATAAAGAAGTTCTTCCTCTTGTTGACATGAAACACCCTGAATTCTGTTTTTTATGGCTGTTGCCCCCTGTCCTGTGGCTGGGCACCACCGAGAAGTGTGGCACCAACCTCTTGGCCCCTGCCTTTGAGAGATTTATGAGCATTGATGAGATCCCCTCTCAGGCTTCTCTTCTCCAGACTGAACAGGCCCAGCTCCCAGCATCTCCTCACAGAGAGGTGCTCCAGTCTTCAGATCATTTTGTGGCCTCTGCTGGACCCACTCCAGTAGCTCCTTGTCTTTCTTGAACTGTGGAGACCAGAATTAATTTGAGGTGTGATCTTGCTAGGGCTGAGTAGAGGGGGAGAATCAGCGCCCTGAATCTCCCTTCAATAACAAAATAAACATTTCTGCTTGCTTTGTGCATTTCATTAAGAGGTTTAATTGAAAAATAATCCATCTATTGAGGAATCTCTAATTATATTATAGTAGATAGTACATAACCTTTATACCATAAAATAAATACAATCATATAGGAGAAGACTGTGTTTGTACAAAGATACACACACTTATTAATGAAAGTGAAAATGAGTGGAATGTGATATTTTCATCTCTTTTCATTTTCTTGTTTGGACTGTTGCATATGTATAAATTAGGTATTGATAGATTTTTTTAAATGTTGTTGTTAATGCTATTTAAGGGACTTTGGACATACATCTCAATGGAAGGAAAATATATGTGACTAAATCTCCTCAGCAGCTATAAAAATCTTAATCATGACTGATAAATTGTGCAATATCTAAATCTCAAATCAGCAAATGTATGTGAGAAGCTAAATTGCAGAGTGAAAATATATTTTAATAGAAGTATATACTATTCTGTATGACTCTAATTGCCTGACTGATTTTTTTTTTCGTACTTCTATAAAATTACATACTTCTAGTAGGTTTAACCTATAAGGATAAAGAAAAAAACTTTGTTTGAAAATGCAGGCTGTCATTACAGCACTACTTAGTGTGTCTGACACACCTGAGGGTTTACCTTTTCATCCTTATGAACTTCAGCAAGGCAATTTTCAAGTGAGACTATAAACACAGAAAGAACAGTTTAAGTCTTCAGAGGTGCTTCCAGGTTCCCTCTTTGTTAATTTCCAGCTACTGAATGACTGAAACTCTTTGCAAATAAATTTGAACTTTGCTTTGAAATAAAATATTCCCATTTGTGGCTACTTTAACAGACAATTAATTGTTGCTTAATTAATTTTAATTTTCTTCTTTTCACCTTGGCATTGTCTCATTTCATCTGTCTCCTGTAGTACATTGAACAAGTGAAAACATTTAACTAGAAAGGAAAGTAATGCAAGGACTAGCATGTGCATCTAAAATTCAGGTTCCAAGTTTTATATCAACTCTTTCTAAAGCCATAACCAACAAAATAAATAAAGTTTATATATGCTTTCAATAAAATACCTCTACTGCATAGATAAAATACAATGTACTGCTAAAATACATTTATATTTTGTAACTCACGGTACAGGATATAAGCATTGCACTAAAAAACAATATAAAACAAGCTATATTTTTGTGTAGTGGTACACAGAAATAATACATAATATTAATGTATATTAATTAATAAGGGCTGTAATGGCTGTTTATTGTGCTTACAGTTATAGGAAAGATAACTCTAGTTGCTTCAAACACTTCAGTATCTACTTTTCACCTTCTTGTTCATAAAAGCAGAGTACTCCAAACTATGCTTTGCAGGTCATTAAGTAGAGAATTTGAAACTAAATTTATTTTTGACTGTGATGCCTAAATACAGGGATAGAAACCACATCCATAACTTTTCTCATTAAGTTTTACTTATTACTAGCAGGCTTTCTCCAAGATCTATCCCTTATTAACTGCTAGAGATATCATTCACTCACAAGAGATTTAAATGTCATTGGTCATAAACTTATTCATCATAAATTTTAGTTTGCAAAGCTTTTCCTTTGCCATTACTGAAGGCAGAACTATCTTAGTTACTAAAACATATTTGTTTCTAGTGATTTTTCAGACCTTTAAACACCCAAACAGCAACCACAAAAAAAAACCCTCAAAACTGAAAATTGCGTTTTTAGCTCCTTTCAGTACAAGATGATCTCTTTTAACTCATGTTTGATTTGAACCAGAGTGCAAGTTCAGTAAGATATGATGCAGATCCCATACTACAAATCTTCCATTGAAAAGGAAATAGTACTCCACTGGAAGAGGGGATGTGCTCTGAAGTACAAAATTCTGAATTAGTACTCGTGGTTATATTTGGTTGTTTCTCCTCCCAAGCTATGGGAGGTATTCTGTGTATCCTTCCTATGCCATCCCACACTTTTCTCACTTCTAGAAAGGCAGTTATGTTTTCCTCAGTGTTTTGGACTCCGTGAGTGAAACCTAGGGCATATTAATTAGGTATTTCAGAATATTTTTTTTAAATATCAAAATGTTAAACTGCTTTACAAATTTGAATTCAAGAAATGCAAACATATGCTATTTGATGTTTCCTCAAAATGATTGCATCTGATTTAGAACTTGTAATTGGGTCCTTTGCAAGCAATTATTTCACTGTGAAAGTCTTGCAAAGGTGTGGAAAAGAAGCAAACCACAATATTATCAATATTTGATACTTCACTTATTAATTATAATTATTAAAAATAGTTTATTAACTGTATGTCAATTTTACAGCAATTAATGATTAATAAAGCAATTATAACTCTAATTTTTATAACCTACACTTTGGAAATACAGGAGCTCTTAATGTCATTGTTGTAGAGATTGAATTTTTCCCAAGTTCTTTTCTCAAACACTTTGTACATTTGTATAACAGTTAAAAAAAAAAAAAGGTCTAGCTGTTACATAATTATACAGCCACCTCTAAAATTAATTGTTCTGCATCCTGGTTATAGAAGCTGTGGCATGAGGCTGTGTCAGGGCAGGTTTAGGTTGGATATTGGGAAAAGACTCTTCACCCAGAGGGTGGTTGGGCACTGAACAGGCTCCCCAGGGCAGTGGTCACAGCACCAAGGCTCAGAGAGTTCAAGAAGTGTTTGGACAATGCTCTCAAACACATGGTGTGACCCTTGGGGTGTCCTGGGTGGGGCCAGGAGCTGGACTCAATGGGCCTGATGGGTCCAAACCAACTCAGGATAATCTATACATCAAATACGTTGGTCAATCAAAGGTCACTGAAAAGGCAACTTACATGTAACAGGCTGTTAATTGTACTGTTTGATTCTTCTGGTTTAAATACAAAGATCCTCCATAGAGAATTTGACTTATGCAAAATTGTTAAATGTAGTTTGTTGGCTAAATTTTATATAGAGGAACAGCTTTCCTGGTTTTTCCTAGACAGCCTGGCATGTGATCTGCTCCTGCTCTTCAGTCTCCTCAAAAGCATCTTATGAGAGGATGATTTCTCTTAGTTTTAGTTCTCCTAGACTAAATATTGCTAACTGAAATGGAATAAATTAATGTGCTGTGACCTCAAATGACACACTGGAGAAAGTGTGTTAAAGTCAGAATATGTTTGAACCCTTTAATGAGAGTAAGCAATGGTTTAACAATGATTCAAGCAAGGATAGTTATAACAAACTTAAGTTACTAAATTTCTTGTAGTTTCAGAGAAGGCTCTGCAAGGAGGATTTTGTTGCCTTTTGAAATATGATGTGGCTACATATTTTTATTGTGGCATATTGCTTTTGATGAGATCAAATTATTTAATTTTGTGTCTATGTCCTCATGGGAAATGAATCTAAGTTTGTGTTTAATATATCTGTCTTACAGAAATGTCTGTCAAGTTGTGAGAGACTCCAAGTTAGGTACATACTATTCATTCCCTCTAGTACTTTAGTTTTTGCCAGTCAAGGTCTGTTGGTATGAAATTTGAGATGTTAGAGCATGATTATATTTTGTAAAATTGTTGCTAAATATAAGCCCGTGTTGATGATTCAGAAGATAATTATGATCAAAGGATATTTTTATGGGGAGAAAACTCGTCATACAATTTTCTCACTTTCTTCAGTTTTGTAAGCTTCTAGTGATTTTTATATTGTCTTTAATATTTGTGCTGTTTTCAAGGGGGTCAGAAATGTTTTGTTTTGACAAAATTTATTTACCAGAGAGTAATTAGCTGGTGTCTTTGGGATATTATCACTACAGAAGAGTTAAGTCACACAGATTTCCTCCTCATCTTTGACTATTTGACCTGGGTCTGTTTCCCCCACATCCCAGTATATTTCTTCCCAGGGAATCTCTCTCTTTTTCTTGGAGATCTGGCACGTTGCCCCTGAAGGGCTGAAGAGGTTTTAGATGTAGAACTATTTGCCCCCAGTGCTGTGGAACAAGCTGTGCTGCAAGCACACAGCACAGGCTGTACTGCTCCGAAATACTATTGTCTGCCTTTTCCCATCTGCTGCTAAAAGCATCATCACTTCCCTTCAGTCAGATTAGAAAAACCTACTACTTAAAATCAAAAAAGGAACAATGTCCACCAGTGTTCTTATATCTATAACATCTTTATTTTTTGATAGCTCCTTCCATTTGAAAATTTCAGTGTGTCAAAAACATGAGTAAATTCTGGTTTTTTCCTTTACGAGTAATTTTATTTTTTTCCCACTGGTAAGCAGCACAAAGTGCCGGTTTCTAAAACCTAGACAGTTATCAGTGACAAAATGAAGGATTCTTACCCAGACAATCTTATTCTGTTGTGAGCACAAGCAGATTTTATAGGCTAATTACAGGTTACACATGAATTAACTTTTGGTCACTCTTAATGAAAGGAGATGTCTATTTCAATAACTTCCTTCCAGTTGGACCCAAGCTGATGGAATGAAGTGTTAAAGTTTTACAGATCTTTTTTGGTTTATTAGTTATATCACTGCTTCAAAACAAAACAAAACAAAACAACCCCTTCCAATGCCCAAACCCCAGAAGTTTTACTGTCATAAGGAAATACAATTTCTTTAGTGTATTATGTGTACATATAATGCTGGTACTGACATAAGATAATTCACAATGTAAATAAAGTAAGAAAATGAATTAATGGTAAATGGTATTGAAAATACCTCTCTTTGAGGGTTATAAAATTGAAGAATATTACTGTTTCTGAGTGCTACAAATGATTCTGAATTAAATATTATCTTAATATTAAGTCTTAATAATTAAGTCTTTTTACATCATATGCAGATTCTTCAAATGTATTAGATTTAAGAGTCAAATAGTAGCAAGATAAGAGGAAGAGAAAATCTGCAAGGAGAACTGTGCTCAAAGAGGATTAGCATTCAAAGGACAAATATATATAACTCAAGTGGAAGTTCACAGGTGTAGCTATCTTACTACAGAGTAATGCCAAAGTGGAAATCAAGTATCTGGACTAGAATTTTACCAGGAGAAAAATGTATTTTCCATGTGATGCTAAGTAGATAATATGAGAATAAAATAAGTGAAAACCCCACATTAAAAAAAAAAAAGAAAAAAAAAAAGAAAAAAAAAAAGTAACTGCTATTTTGAGTTAAATAACATAACTCTTAGGTCAATGTCATAACACTTTTGGTTGCAGACTTGTATTTTAAAGAAACCCCAACAGAACAAACCCCCATAGTCCAATACTGAGTATTGCTTTGTCTTATTGTTGGATAGTGCTGTGACTGATGTTATTTATTCCAGAATTATGTCTGAATAGGTGTGTGTTTTCAGAAGATGTTTTTGAGAATTATGAAGGACATTCTAGAAGATTTATGTCTATATGGTCACCTAAAACAGTCACAGAATACTTCAGTGAAAAGTAAAGGATGCAGAGAACAGTAAAACTGAATGCAGTATCCTAAAACTAAAAGGAATGGCGAGAGCAAGTAGGACAAAGTGTTTTCAGTTTCCTCCAAGTGTATGAAAAAAGCCTGTCTTTGTTAAGTGCAGTGAGTACAACATAGAAACATTTTGCTTATTTTTTCTGGCTTGAATAGGAAGGTTGACTTTCTGTGAGATCTGAAGCTCTAGAAGAAAATCTTAGAGAAGGAAACCTCTTCTGCTTTAGCTTAGTGTCACCCTTCTCTGACTGCAGTTTGTTTGGCACAAGTCACATTCTGGGACAAAGCACACCATGGCTGAGCTGCAACCACTCCATCAGTCTTTAATTCCAAACTGTTAAAATCCTCTGCAAGCCTTAGGCAATTTTTTAGGAATTAATCCCTTGTCAGCCTCATGGTTTAACAGCTTGGGTTTTTGTAATGATATTCTCTATCCCCATGATTCTTAGTAGGCAGATTGTTTACTAAACAGATTAAAAACCAAGACAGAGAAAATTGAGCCAAACCTCTAGTCTTTGTGATTGTACATAATTTTCTGAAAAGTAATGTTAAATGTTTTCATGGATTCAAAAAGAACTTGGACAAATCTGGGTGAAAAAAAATCAAATGAAGCATGCTAAGTACAAAGGGACCACCTTAGCTTTGGAAATCCTTTGTGGTGTAGGAGGTTGTAAGGAAAGTTATTGCTCTGGTTTTGGCCTTTTATTCATACACTGCTGTAGAGAGAAATATGCAGGATGGTCTGTTTTCTTTTATTCCTATAATTTCTCTTATATATATTCTCACACAAATTCTAACATGATTCAAAATAATCTCTCCAATTCCACACCAGCTTCAGGTCAGAAACTTTGTCAATATATAGATTTTTTAGTTGCTTTAATGTTGTGAGAATTTTGAACGTTCTGACTTCCTGTACTAATGTTTTTCTTAAAAGAAAATTACATTAATTCTGGATTGAAAGATCCTGTTCTTTAAATAATCCTAAATAATCCTAATGTTTAAACTCATTAGTAGACTTAGATTTTCAAACACTTTGAACAAGAGTAAAAAAAAAAAAAAATGCTGTAAGTTGGTGTGAAGAGAAAGACATCTCCTGTGTTGATATCATTAAGAGTGTTTGATTAGTCTGTGTTGATGATATCAGATAATGTTAATTTGAGAAAAACTGAGAATATATTAATTTGTTAAGATATTCCTGTTCTTAGCAAGTTTTAGAGAGAAGTTCAGACATAGGGAAAGAGTTATTACCCATCCAAAAATTAATTTTATTTGGTGGCTGAAGACAGAATGGATCATTAAATTCATTCTCAAAAATCACTATGGTGAAGTTTGAAATCCAGTGTTAAGTATTTATATTTTTAAAGATGACTTCACAAAAGAATGTGATACTAGGAATATCATTGGTAAAGAATAGCTTGGAGATTTGGAAACTCCAAAATTTGTATGAGTCTAAAAGTCACCTGAATAATCTGGAAAAGTAAACAAAATCTTTAAAAAGACACTTTGCACACCGTACTGTGCAGGGTGGCACTCATATATTGAGTCAAATAATCTGTTAAATTGGTTTTTTTTAATAATCTGAAAAGAACACTTGTAAATGACACTATGTCTAGTTCTAGTTTTGCCCTTACATTGAAATTAAGCAGTTTTATGCTACAAAGCATGTTGTAAAACAATAGCAAAATGAATAACACGAACAGGTATATCTAGGCACTTTTCTTTAAATGTCTTTCATCTAGAATTCCCACCTTTACTTCACTACATCCTATGCTCAGCCATTAGACCACCAAATTACAGATGAGGAGTGTTGAGCATTGGTGAACAGCTGAAAAAAAATTTGGGTAACTCAGTACAAGGTCGCTCAGCACAGGTGTTTGTATAATTATGATGTATTAGAAAACCTCTCTGTTCAGTAGTCTCCCAGCTGCCTAGAGGGTAAATCCCAGAAGTTTTTAGCAGAGATGGATACCTCTGAACAAGGCTGCAGCAGTCACCTTTTAGAGGGAATATGGGCATCTTACTTTCACAGGTCAAGGCACCACTGCCTTGATAATGCTGCTTGCATGCCAGGTAATAGACATGATGGCTTCTTTCTCCACCTCCTTCCTTAGCAGGCAAGTTAGAAAAGAACTCACCAGGCAGATATTTGAGCGATTGCTGCAAAAAGAGGCCATGGAAAATGCTGCAGCTGCTCCAGCAGCAGAGAGCGTGTCGCCAGGATCCATTACCTCTGTGCTAAGGACAGGGGAAACAGGAGTCTGAAAAACACTTGAGTTAAAATGTCCTGGGAATAGCAGAATGCTTGCCATTTATTTATACTAAAACGCAGTCTAATTGTGATTTTATAGATTTCTGCATATGTAGGCAGAGGCCGGCCCAAAGAGAACATTAACAGCCCTCACCTCAATAAACACAAATGATGGAGTGTAGAATGAGCATGCCAATACAATTTCCACTCAAAGTAATTTCTCCTTAGAAGTCACTCCAACTAGATGAAGCTGTCTCCAAGCTATTTAGAAGACGTTTAAAATCATTTAATCACAAGCAAATGTCAAAGCATTTTTGCAATCAAACAAAACCCACAGCTTATGTACCTTACTCACCTTTAAGGACATCACAGAAAATCTCAAATCTTAAAATGCTTCCAAAGTAAGAGTAGTATGTATTTTTAGCCCCATTTCACAGATGAGAAGCAGTCATGCTGTAATTAGAGAGAAACCACCCAGGATAATAAAATAACTCACTTTGACTGAAACTTTCATCTAGCCAACCTTTTTTGCTTCTGATGCATGAGAAAGGACAGGGTGGGACCTCTCCAGTTATTTTTATGCGTTTTCTCACCCTGCATTTGAGAGGGAGGCTGTAATTTAGCATTGTAAGAGTAGACTGTCAAGTCCCCTTTTCCATGGTGTAAATTTTCAGCCCATTGCAGATCCAAAGCATTGCAACAAATGGCAACAAAATCCACAATAATACTGAAAAAGTATGTAGTTTGGTATTAATCTACTAACTTTGGGTTTCTTAATTTTGACGTGAAAAAATATAAATAATCATTCTTTGTTCTCTGTTCGTGATTTTGAATATCTAAGAGTTCACTTT
This sequence comes from Dicaeum eximium, assembly GCA_013396995.1. Lineage (NCBI taxonomy): Eukaryota > Metazoa > Chordata > Aves > Passeriformes > Dicaeidae > Dicaeum > Dicaeum eximium. Next base: position 953,592 of record VWZP01007022.1, read on the forward strand.
GCCAAACCACTATGTCAGGGTTTGTTTAGTACTGAGAGTAATCCATACTTTTGGGTTTTTTTTAGCCCTGGCTTTTTTTGATAGTTTTGGCTTTTAGCTGAGGAGACTGAAATGAATCTGAAATTCAGGATATGACTGTGCTGTGACTGTACATGATGCCATAATGGTGGTCTCTTTTACTCTCTGTTCTTTCCCTTAGCAGCCTTTTTTCTTATTCTACTTAGCCTTTTCCTGTCATTGAATGTTGGGCTATTAATGTTTTCCTAGGATTATGGGCAATGACAATTAAATATCTCTTCAGAACGATAACAGCTTGGTTAGTGACCATCAGTCTGCATTTGTAATAAAGAGATTTCCCCCCTTTCATGTACATCATCTTACTCCCATCCACAGTGATGTTCATTTCCTCCTTGTCCCAGAGTTGATTGATACCTTGAAATCCTCTGCAACTCCTGGCAGCCAGTTTTCATCACTATTATTTTAAAGAATTTTATGTCAGAACACTTAGTCACCTCATTATCCCCTTCTTTTTCTAGATCATTAATGTTGAGCAGTAGATATCCCAGCAGAGCTCCCTGAGGGATTCTGCTGTTAAACCTCTACTTTTGTTGAAGCTGATCACTTAATCCTACTATTTAAGCTATTTATTAATTCATGAGAAGACCTCCTCTTTTGTCCCATGACAGCTGAATTTCCCATGAGTTGAGATATTACCCTAGGCAATGTGTTTTTAAATTCTTTACAGCAACTCTAACAAAACAATTTAGTACTTAATATCAAAATTCTTGGTCTACATATTACAATATTAATGTAAAAATAAAAGGCAACAACTTCCCTCTCCAAAACTCCAGCTGATAACACCAGAAAAACATTTATAATGTAAACCTTGAAATATTTAGCATTTTAAATCATGTGGCAAAGGTTCAAAATGGAATTAAATTAGTTACCTATTTCATGAAGGATCATCTTGGATATACTCCTAGGTTATTTTTGGTTTACCAATGGGATATTTTTCTGCAAATTAGAGATGAATTAAAGTAAGGAAGGAAGTTAAGAGGCTGCAGTATTAATGGTTGGTTCTGTGGAACCAAGTTCATTTTGGAAAACACAATTTACAGCTCCTAAAAGCTAGTAATAAGATAATTGATGCAAAGCTGTAATACCATTTGGTCCCACTTGAGAGAGAAAACTTAATATTAAAATATTTTTGACTGACAACATTGCCATTTATCTTCCTAGCAGGAGTCAAGTGAGAACAATAAAGTGAGAAAAGCTCTCTGTGCTCCATCCTTATCAGCTGCCATCAGACTTAAAACAAATGAACAACCCCAATAAGATTGTGTTTCTCAGATTCTTTGGATTTCAAAACCCATGGTGGAATTTCAATACGCTGATAGGATTTGAGAAGTTCTCTGGGTATGACACTCTGTGGACTTTTAGAAAGAAAAAACCTAAAAGCTTAGACATCCCAGGTGTCATCAATTCAATCACCAAAATGAGATGGCTGTTATGTAAATTATGCAAATATAAGACTCAACCTCTTCTTTCATATTTGAGTAACGAAATATTTAATGATGTTGACATTTTTAATTATCATCAGGCCTCTGAGTTACTCCTAAGTGGGATCAATGTTATTACAGGATCTCTGCAGACTCTGGTGGACATTTCTGCATCACATCAGACTTTATTGAACATTTCTATGTTAGCTGTGTTTGAAAATCTGAGACAATGGACAATAAAGAAATAAATTTTCAGAGTCACCAAACAGATAAACTATAGGGCACATTTAAACATTTAAACAGGTTTGTTTACTGAGAGTGGTCAGAATCTGACCATATTATGATGAAGGTTTTTCCTGTACCTTTTCCCATACTCTGACATTACTTTTGAAGTAACTTTCAAAAAAAATCATGAAAGTGCACTACTGGGATGGAAATTTTATGAGAAAGAAAATATCATAACTCAAAACTTTTAAATTTAAATTTATTTATCTGTCTCACATCACTAAACTATACTGTTCCTTAGATTTACTTAGCAGTCAGAAAATAAGAGTCAAAAGATAGGCCATTCCAAAAATTTAATTTCAGCTCTCTCATTGGCATGCCTCACATAAATTTCCTGATAGCTAAACCTCAGCTTTTCCATCAGCAAAAGAGGGATAACAGTGCTTAACTGAATCACAAAGCCAGTGATATTATTGCTGTTGTTTGTCCTATTTTGTAAGTAGATGTAATCATCTGTGTTACACAGAACTTTCAGAGAGGAATCTACCTATCTAAATAGAGATCTTAAAATCCTGAGGATTAATTAATTTATGTTTGCATAGTTCCTTGAAGCTGTGTAACACTATATAAATGTTAAATATGATCTACTCCTAACCATTGACTGACTTTTGGTAGGTACTGCACATCTCAGTGCACACTATCACTAGAGCCCATGTCCTCTAAAACACATAAAATTATTAGTTTTCCTGTTAATATTCTTTCTCCTCTTCTGTAACCTTCATACTCTTTACCTGGCCTGCTAAAAGGAAAACTGCCAGGTAACTACTCATAAAACCATTTCTGCCATTTTAGCCTGTTACTTTTACTGCATAGAGACTCTCCATCTTACTTCAAAGTTAAAAAAAAACCCCAAACCAGCACAGAATGATCTGCATGCTGACTGGTGGGGAGCACAGCATGTGGCAGTGAGCTCCTGTGGGGAACAAGCAGTGATCCATATGGAACAATAAGGTGCTCTTGCAGATTTTAAGGAGAATCAACAGGGTGACATTGGACTCTTGGAACTGAGAAGGCTAATACTGTGATTTCTATACATACACTCTGGCTAGGTGTCAACTCTCTGCCCTACAGTTCCCCACCAGCAAAAAGAAGAAATAGCCACCTTTGATACATATTTGTGTGTGTGTGTATATATATATCTACACACACAAATATTCAGTTTATCTTATTCAAGCCACATATTTTTTGAGGGAAGTGCATAGCAAAATAAGATAATTGAAATCTTTAGCTTCTACTTCATTAGTCGCAGTAGTTGATTTCACAAAGGCTCCAATATATTTTAAAAAATATGTCATTTCCATTGGTACTGAGCACAGAGAATTGACAGAAAGGGCATTTATGATCCCTTAATATAGTAGACAATGAAAACATCACATTTTTATCCTTTTTATCAAGGATTAAGTAATTTACAGTGCTCAGGTCACTATCCTGCAGACTGTGGGACTATATCTTAACAGTCCTCCTCTATGTTTTTGAGTCTTCAGGTCCAAGCTCGTGCCCTAACTACATCCTGACCCCTTCTTGAAGTGAGATGTGGGAAAGCACCAGCCCTTTCCTCTCCTGATCAGCAGCTCCTTTTCTGGAGGGAATTTTGGAACCTGAGGGCACATTTCCAACAGTGCCAATCTGGCTGATTGGGAGCGAGGGGCTTTCTGTGGCACACACCTATCACTGTGTATGGATTTGGCCTTCCCTGGTGTCACCTGCTAAAAACAAGGAGCAAGAATGATTGCCCACTGTGTGACAGTGACAGCAGAAGCCAAGCCATCACTCAGTGGCCTCGAAACAAGGGCTGTCTGGAAATGATTCTGTCACAGGCAGAAAGCTCAGGCTGGAATTGAAAAATTTCTTTGCAAGACTTCCAAGGAAAGTGGAAGCCAAGAGTCCTCCTTATTTCCAGTGGGAAGAGGGTGAGCCCAAGTGTGGTTCCCTTTGCTGCAACTTGAGCAATTCACAGAAACTCTGCTGCTAATTGTGACATGAGTTTTCCACTCCGTTTCTCAGATATATACAAGTAGCATTGCTGGAGGACAATTTCGTAGCCCTGTGAAGAATCCTGAGGCAGAGCTCCTTTTTCTACTAATACTTCTCCCCCTTGGGATCACCTTCTGACACATTGCAGAGACAGATTTCTTGGTTCATCATTTCCTTCCTCTGACAGGGAAAAAATGTCTGTTTAAAGCTTTACTCTATATAAGCCTAAAATACCAGAGCCTCGTACCCTGGCTGTACAGTGTGTTTCTATCACATCCTTTCAGAAATGTACTAAAGTGTGGTTTAATCTCATGAAAACAGGTAATTTGGCCATGGGTGATGGAGTGTGAAGGGTATCCTGAAAATTTTGATTGCTCCCCTTTTTATTTATCTTGGTGGGGCAGATTAGAGGTTTCACAGATGGCAATCATTCCTCACATTAGCTGTCTAGCAAGGAAGGAATGAAATCTGCTCTATAAACTTGAAGGCCTCCTTATCTGTTGCTGTAACTCAACTTTTTTTTTTCCCCTCTACAAAGTTAAGGGGATCCTAGTGAAATTCCTGGAAGCCAAGTAAGATAGGAAGGACCTTCATGAGTTTTGTAATAATTCTCAGGGAAATACTTACCACAAGTATTATGCAACTCCACTAATGTTTTCAGCACTAGGGTTTAGTTTAACAGCATAAAACTCTTGAATGATACTGCTAAAGTAACTACTGATAAACACAGACTCAGGCTGAAAAAATGTAACCATTTTCTAAAATATATTGCCCTTATTTAAAAGCAGGATTTTTTTTTAATTAGGGATTGCATTACTTGCTAAGTTTAGTAATTTAGTTAATGAATACATAAAGGAATATTAATGAACAATAACTAGGAAAAATATTAATATCTTTTTCTAGTAAACTGGAGGAAGACTGTGACAAACCAGTAAAAGGTGAGTAGATGCCTGTTCCTTCATTGATATTTGTCCTCATATAGTCATGACTAGATAAACTATGCATTTATCTATTGAAATTAATGACAAAGTTTATACAACTGGGATTTTTATCTTGGTGGTTTGTGGTTTCTTTTTCTCCTATGTATCCTATTAGTATACCATTTTCAAAATAATCTACACCTACACTTACCAAATCTTCTGTCACTTTATACAAATCTAGCAAGTAAATCCTAGTGGTAATGTCAATAAACACCAATGTAAAAAAAGGTGGTCCATAGATTTCTTCTCTATTTAAATCCCTTTGACACTTTCGTAGTTATCTGGTTTTACAAGTGAACACCTTATCTACCTTTCTTGTTTTCCTAATATCAATTGTTGTGAAAGCAGACACTTGCAAATTCCAGTTTTGAACAGCAATTTTAACACAGCTTTTATCTGTCCTTCTGAAATTTTTCCTTTCATTTCTTTTTGAATCTGTATTGCACTGTTAAAAAAATCATCTATTTTCAGAAAGAACAGTACTGAGTTGATATATCTGCATTCTTATAAAGTTCATAGCTTATAAAATACTGCCCTTGTGATTACTAACTCCTTGAATAACCACATTCAAGTCCAAGGCATTGGAAAGAAACATGAATCATATATCTGACTACAGCATTTCAGCGAGCCAGTGAAAGGCTGACTGGTTTATGCCCTGAAGTCCATGGATTCAATAGATGTCTTTCATTTAAATGAGTTTTAGGTCAGCTCTACTATGGCTGCACAAACACTGAAAGATCAACAACATTCTTTAACTGGAGTGAGTAGCCTGCTGAAGATGATGAAGTATCATATATTACATAACTAAATCTGTTAGAAATGCCTGGGTTCTGTTGCCTGTTTAAACAAAATCGAAGGTACCTTGAAAGAACTCAAGTGGACAGAGGGCTGCCTCAAACTGAATATGTTAACAGGAAAACTGAAAACATCAGTGTCACTTTTATCACTGAAGCAGAAATTATGGGGTTGGGGAAGAGATTTTTAACACTTTATCTATATCTGAAGAACATAAACCTTATCAAAGGACTTTTCTGCTTGGTCACAGATATTTTTTATGAAAGATTCATGTGTATTTTGTTACTACATTCTATTTTGCAGCATTAAAGAAAAGCATGGGTGGGAGGTGCAGGGATGAAATCTTTCCAAAAATATCTCTTATTTTACTTCACCCCCTGCTTTATCTTCAGGCCTTGACTGTTTTGGACATAATTTTTTTCCCAGCAATTCCTTTTTCCTTGTTCCTTAGCAATGTCTCTGTCCTTGACTGCATTTCTGTCTTGGGATCTATACTTTTTTATTTTCTGTGGACCAAATGCCTGCTTTGTTCATATTACTTGCAAGTTTAGAAATTTTCTGGGTCAGCTAACCTAAAAGAAATGATAAAACTTTGTCTTTGGGGAAAGCTCTGAGTTCTTAGTGCTGACCCTACAATGAGAATATCAAAGTCAGTGACAGACCAAAGGAGTAAAGAAGATATTATGAAATTTACTTGCTTTGATGGTATAATATAAAAAAGAAAATAGACATTGAACCAAGCACAAAACACTTGCCAAAATCTTAGAAAAATCCAAAACTCAATTCTCTTGAACATTACTAAACTCATCTTTTATTTTACTTTATAGTTTTGTAAAACTTTCCAATTATTCTATTTTTGCTGCTAATTTTCAAGAATGAGGTGGTCTGGAATATTCCTCTGTGCTACTTAACATTGCCCCATGGGAAATCAGTTGAATCTTATGATTGCTATTTTTTACACTTGAAATTTTTAAGTCTATGGACAACACTAAACAAAATCTGGAGATGAAAGGGCCTCTAAAACCTTTTGAGTGTTCTAGAAAGACGATCTCAGAAACAGCAGAATAGCCCGAATAGCAATACCTCACGATTCTTTGCAGAAATTCCCATGAAAACCCATCTCTGCAAGGTGAGAAAGACAGGATAAACGTATCCAGGATAAAAGGGAGGGCTACAGAATAATCTGTCAGGAAGAAAAACCCCTTTTCCCAACAGAGTGGCCATCCTTACCCAATTCCTGTCAGAAGCATCAGGGCTCTCTCTCCCCTCAGGCAGCACCAGTGAGGCTCCAGGTCAGCTTGCAGAGGCAGAAATGAAGGCAAACAATGGTCAGATGGTGAAAGAAATGAACTTGGCAGCAAGGAAGTGAGACAATGAGGCTGTCTTTTCTGCAGGACTGGATTCCAGCTCACCAGACTGAATAACAACCTCAGATCCCAACATGGCCCACGGAAACCACGGAACGAGCTCACTGAATAAAGCAAAGCACTTACCAGCAAAAAGGGAAGAATCAAGAGAAAAGATGTTCAGATCAAATGCACACTTTTGCTGGAGCAAAGGCAACCAGGACTGACATGATTTCCTCATCAGTGATGCTTGACTGGCTGGGAAAAGAAGCACCTCCAAGCCCTGCTGTGAGAGAAAAGGAGTTTGTAAAGTCCTGCAGCCAGAACTGCCAGCCAGATCAGGTGTATTGCTCATAAATTGTTGAGTTATATTGTTAAAGGAATTGTTGAGGGAATAACAGATTGAGGAACTGTATAAATGCTGTAATTGCTAGTGGGAAAACAGAGCAGCTCAGTGTTTCAACTCATCATGTGAGAAGTGGGAAAAGTTCTTCAGGTTGACCCCAGCCTCTTCCACAAATTTCTTATATGCCCTATTTTAATCCTCTTTGCTATCTAGGAAATGGGGATAGGTAATAACTTGCCACATGTGAGTAAAAATGTCCTTTAGGTATAATAAACTCTTCAGAAAATAGGACAGTGATTAAAGTCAAGAACTACATTTCACGAGTTTTTTGTAATATGGCATAAGAAACATTCATATCCAAATTCTAAAGAGTGAACATCATGTTTTCTTCTGAAAAGAAAGGAGTTTTTCTTGACCTCAGAATTTAAAATTTTCCCTCTAGTATGTCTGGGACCATGCACAGAAAACTTAGGGAATGAACATCCAATAATGGGCATTAAAAAAAAAACAAAACCAAAAAAAACCCAAAAAAACCCCAAAAAACCAACCAAAAACATTATCCTTGGTAATCTGTCTATTTTTTCTTCTCTTAAAGCTGTGAAAGGGAGAGATACTTAGGACTGTGTGCCTTTTACATCCCATTTATATTTTTCCAATTAAAGGAAAGTAAATCTGCTTTTAAGCTATCACAGGGAAAATAATTTCCCTCCACAAGATGGCTCCCACAGTGAGAAACTCCAGGCTCTGAAGATTTCTCTTTTTAATTCTTCAGAAACTAATCCCAAATCATATGGTTTAATCTGTCTACTTTTTGCTCCTGAAGATTGATGTTTATTTAAAAAAAAAAGAAAAAAAGTTTCATTTTCTTTTATTCTGCAATTATTCTGTGGTGCAGGATAGATAACTTTGTTATTGATATTGTTCAATATGGGGAAAATTTCTTGATGCCCGTTTTGATTATTTTTGCCAACAGTATTTCTTTTTCTAAAAAATCTAATACAAGTGGCCATTTCATGCCAGGGATGCCTAATAGGAACTCCCCACTGAAATCAGTGAGGAGATATGACTAAAAATCAATGGTTACATATGATCCAAGTTGTTTTATTCTAGAATATTCTATGACAGTCTTTGGGGATATAATAGCAAAAAGCAATTCTGGGTATTAGCTTCACAGACACACCATTTTTATGATTTTTCACTGACCGAGTTTCATGGAGTTTAGCAGATTAAAAGGAAAAGAGAAATCTAAGAAAATATATAAAACCAAATCTGTAGAATTAAAGAGTTTTATGACCGTAAGAGTGTTTACAAGCACCCTACCTGGAAAGTTAATACCTCTTGCTCCTGATGTTCCAAAACAAGTGTGTACACACTCACATGAAAACAAATCTGCAAGCTTGAAACTGTGAGAGAAGATTAAGCCACGTGGTTTTGTCTCGTTTTGCTGTTAGTAAAGAGCACACACAAAGGAAACAGAAATGTACCTTGATATAAGTGAGCCCTAACATGCTACCTTTGAGCCTTGAGCAGCACAGATACAACCAAGGTTTGTGACTAATTAGTTCTTTTTTTGCATGCCAGCAGTACCCAGGGCTTTCCATCACTGACAGATCTGTACGCAGAAATTGCGCTCGCGATTGTGTCAACATCTGTCTCCAAAGCAGCTGAGAGGCTGAGGGTGAAATTCTTGCTTTGTTTACCTGCATCTCACTTAGGCTAAAAGTATACTGAAGTGCCCACTGCTGGTGCATTTGCACCAGCCAGTGAACTACATGTTAAGCAGGTTTTTTTTTTTTAATCTCAGGAGAAGGTTTTATTTTTCCTTCTCATTCTTCGTGAATGGTAACCGTGCAAAGTAATTTCTTCCTTTGAGCTTACTGACAGTCACAAAACAGGATTCTAGAAAAGGAAGTCCCATGTAAAGCAAAAATAAAATTATTTCTTTTTTTGCTTTGGTTTTGGAAAAAAAAAAGAAGATGCAGTTATTTGTATATTTCAAGAGGCAGATATTGAAAGTGTTTGAAGGTCATTTATAAGTTCAGCAGGATTTATGATAAAATGTGTGCTGATGTTTCCTCTGACTCAAGTTACCTTCTGTTTAACTGGCATATAAATGAGCTTTAATTAACCTGTTTGAAAATGATAGAGAAATAGAAAAAGACCCAGTGCCAATATAATAACTAATGTCCCTTTTATGCATGCCTGCATGAAAGCCTGTGGGAGACAGAAAAAAACACTGGGCATTTTGTAATGTTCACCTTGCAAAGCTTTGTTCCCTCAAGCCTTATATATCCAAAAATCTGTCATGCAAAAATGATGCAAATCTGTAGTTTACATAGGATGTATAACCATGGTGTTTGGTAGAGCTTGGGGAACTTCCAACAAAACACAGTTTAATTGGAAAATGCCATTTCACTGAACCTACAATCTTTTGCTCCAGATTTCTACAGCTGAGCAAATATCCAGTGCTCTTAACAATGAATCTGACAAGGACATCAGTTTTACTGAAAACTGAAAGGCTTGGGAAGGTTTGTGAAAAATCATCAACTTTTTATGTTATTTTATTTTGTATTTTTATTTTTCTGTGAGTAGAAAATGTGCATTTTCTGGGCTTGGACATTGACAGAGAGATCATCTATCACCTGCCTAGCATGAACCCACATTTGTAAGTACTGTTTCCCACACAGTAGGGGAAAGTCACAAAACCCCAAATAACTGGAGTGATATATAATTAATGGGGGGCTGGATGGAGTGGAGGAAAAGACAGATTCTGTTCTTTCCCTTTTGTATGTGTCAGAGACATATCAGCTCTTTTAGTATCCCAAAAGCTGAGAATGTACAGGGAGAAATGGGCTCAATGTCCTGAATCAGACTCTGATTAGCAGAAATATTGATTATATGGAGCAAGTAAGGAAATAAAATTTTAGTAAGATTTTTTTCAAGGAGTGTGACTGAAGAAATTCTTGCATAATTTTTTCCTTAATATCTAATGATGTTCTCAATAAGAAGCTTTTACAAAGCTTAATCTGAAAAGTGAGCAGATTTGCTTTCTGTACTAATAGATCTGTCCAGCCACTGGATTCAAATCTAGAGGGTAAAAAAAAAAAAAAATAAAAAAAGAAAAAGAAAAAAAAAAAGAGGTAGCTGCAAGAGTTGAAGTATATATCTATTATGTCATAAGACACTATCCTATATTAAGTAGTTTATATTTTTCCCTGAATCTATGATACTGTTTAAAACTATAAAAACCTCAGAAAAATTCATTCCTGTAAAATAAAACTGGTTTTTTTTAGTTAGAAAATAGTTTTATATTATTCAAAAAAAACCAAAAAACAACAAAACCTAATGGAAATTGTAATTCATTCACAAATAAAGAAAACAGAACATGGCAGTTGACAGAACTACACCTGAAAAATTAATTGTAGTTTATGCTTTTTACCAACACCACCTTGGACACCTCAGGCTTCATTACACTCAGACTCCAGGGAAAAAGAAGTTCCTGGGTATTTTATAAAGCACTTAATGAAAAATAAAGGTCTGGTTCCAAGTGTAAAGGCAAGGTTAATTTTTAAAAAATCAGTATCACACTGATCTTTATGTTTTGCTAGGGAATATGTATCTGAGGTCTTCTGGCTCCTTTTGAATCACTGTCTTCTCAAATACCTAACCCTCCCAAAATGGAAATCTACTAATATATAGGAAGAGTTTACTGAACTGTGGTTTCATATATTTATAAATGAAACAGTAGATCTCCTTAAGCCATTCAGGCAGCTCCATCCTTGTTCATGTTAATGACACTTTTGTTCCCTCAAATGGGATTATAGTTCTTCTACTAATATTTTTAGAGATGGGTTAAATGTTTACATGAAATATTGTGCTGGTTTGGGGTGGGGTAGAGCTAATTTTCCTCACAGCGGCTGATAACTGGCTGTATTTTGGATTTGTGCTGGAAACAATGTTGGTGATTCAGGGATGTTTTCATTGCTGCTGAGCAGCAATTGCACATTGCCAAGGCCTTTTCTGCTTCCCACCTCATCAGCAAGTGGGCTTGGGGAGGGGCACAGGGAGATGGGAGAGAGCACAGCCAGGACAGGTGACCTCAAGGGACATCCCAGACCATGGAGCACTGTGTATAAAGATAGGGGAAGAAGAAGGAGCAGGGTGACCTTCAGGGAGATTTGTGATTCTGTCACCCCTAGACATGAGGGAACCCTGCTCTGCTTGGGATGGCTGAACACCTCCCTGCCCATGGGAAGTGGGGAGTGAATTCCTCGCTTTGCTTTGCTTTGCTTTGCTTTGCTTGGGTGCAAAACTTTCTCTTCCCCTATTTAACTGTCTTTATCCCAACCCGTGAGTTTTCCAGCTCTTTCCCTTCTGATTCTCTCCCCCATCCTGCTGGTGGGGGAGTGATGCTGAGCTGCTGGCTGGGGTTAAGCCACCAGAGCCCTTTTGGGCACCCAGTGTGGGACAAAGGGCTCAAGGCAATGACAGCTCTGACTGGAATGTGCTGGGTAGAATCCACAGCTGGTTTTGCTGTTCAGCTATTAGGGGACAGCTCCTGTGCTTGCCATGGGGCTCCTTTGCCTGACTGTGAGAGTCTGGTGCTGGTTAGGGGTTGATTTTTGCTTTCAGTGCTTGCTGCAGTGCTGTGCTGCTGATGACCCCACTCTGCTGGGCCTGGGAGGGTTTTGGTGACAGCAATGAGGGCACTTGGCCAGTGCTGGCTGTACCAGGCAGGCAGGAACCCCAAACTCCAAATGTGTGTCCTTTAATGGGAATTTTATGGAGTGGTGTTGAATTAGTGAGCTGTGCAGAGCACGGGAGATGCCAGCAGTCTGCTGCAGATTGAGTTCCTCACCTGAGACACGTCTGTGTCTGTACAAGCAGGTTCTGATGGTGCCCTGAGCAGAGTGAGCTGCTGGAGAGATCCAAAAGTCCTTTGTCTGTGGTGGTGGCCCTTTGAGACAAGTAACAGTGTGAGAGTTTTCTCTCAATTTAGGCTCAATTAGAATAAGTTGAAATATGTGGGAAGTATAAAACAATTTACTCTGTATTCTCCAGAGATCAATTATCTAGAAATCTTGAAAACTTTTATTAAAAAGAGGTATAACAAAGATATCCTCTCACACCACTCTTTCTTTTTTTGTGAATCCTCTGTACCAAAGATTTAACACGTCCATAATTCCTTCATGAACTTAATTATCTTTTTAATCATACACAATATCACTGCATCATGCTTTGTTGTTATTGGCCCACTGTGTGCAGCTATATTTATATAGCTGCACACATATATATGCATGTCTATTGCATTTATATATTTATATATTTACACACAAATGACCTCTTTCCTCAGAATACCTCCCATAGTGCATTTTTTATAGCTGGATTTTTGTGGAGTGAAAAAGAATCACCATCAAATTAAAATACTTTCATTTTGACCTATAAGTCTCAGCTAGTCTGCAGAAAGACTCCTATTTACCTGAAAATATTCTGCTTACCATGTGTTTAATCTTGCCAGTGTTCTTATGGAATGTCAGTGTTGAATGTTCATGAAAGGATTTGAGAGGTATTAAGGTTAAAAATTTTACAAAACTCTTATTATCCTTGGTTGCTTCCATTTGAGAATAATTACTCAAAATATATCAAGCTTTGCAGACAAATAATTCAACACCCAAAATCAGAAAATAAGTTAGGAGATTCATCAACAGACCTGTAAAAAAATATCCAATTATTTTGCTGTTTGTTGTAAACGAGCACCTTTTTAGTCCAATGTAATAAACAATTATGGTCAACAGCTGACTAAGTTAATACTAACAATATACTGTTCCAATTTATCAAGTTTTTTATTTCTTTATCTTTTGTTCCATATTTTTTTCAGGAATAAAGTTTCAAAAATGGAAAACATTTTGAAAATCTTTTCAGAAAAAAACCAGCAATTTCCCCTTAGCCAACTTCATTATTTCCAATTTTGATGTACAGCAGAGAAGCTAAAAGAAGACAGTTGCTGACAAAGCAAAGTCTAGGTAAATAGAGTTCAGAGTTGTAATAATTTGCCAAAGCCACCCCCTGTTGTATTGTCAGCAAAGAAAAAAGATTGTATCTGAAGACAGCTGGGGAAAAAAATTCAAAAACTTTTGAAATGGCTTTTGCTCTGTTTATTTATTTACTTATATATTCATTTTCAGCAATCTAAGACACACATACATACTTCCATAGGTTAAAGGGACCTCAGGAGTTTCTTGTCCAGCTTTGTGCTTATGCCTGAGCAGCTCTGTGGTCACTTTATGCTGCTCAGGGTTTGATTCAGGCAGATTTTGAAAACCTCCAGAGAAGCTGCCTGCAGCATCTCAGGGCAGCTACTCCCACATTTTATTGTCCTTAGAGGGAGGATGAAAAAAAATCTCCTTATATCTGGTTGGATAAAAATCTTTTAAAATTTTATACAATTTTCCATGTTTCAGAATACATTTGCTATTCTTCACTGATCAATCACAAAAGCAATGAACATGCAAGCTGACTCTGTATCAGAACATTTCTTTTGGCTAGATAAATTATTTTGTGATTGTACCTGTGTATCCAGAATTCTATGCTTCACGTCTTAATTTTTGAGAAATCACACCTAGAAATGGCCATAAAAATGTATTTTTGTTCCTCCACATCAATTAAAACTGAAGTACAGAAAGAAGTGGATAACTCCTGAGGACAACTTTTCTTGGAGTACAGCATAAGACCATACAGTATCAGGAGTACAAAGGTATTATTATTTATTTATTTATCCTGAGAAATGGATTGGAGCAATTAAAAGCTCCTCCACTGTTGCAACTCCTAATTAAGGACGCCAGCTTGGGCAAATTCAAGTAGTTTCTCTCTGAAATAATTTGCTGTTAATAGGAATGAAAATATTCAGAAGGCTGTTATTTTTGACATTGTCTGGTTTTGAAGAATTTGAATTTTTTATGAATTTGAAGAATTTTTCAGGGAAGGCAGGCAGAGGTGATTACTGATGAAACAGTTGCAAAGGAACACTGGGAATGCTGAGTTGTGCTAGATTCCACATAAGGATGGAACATACGAGCAATTTGGCATTAATTGTAAATGTTGCATGTGGAAACTGAAAAACTTTCAACCCATCTCAGGAAGCAAAGCCAGGGTTTAACATTTGTTGTGGGGAAAGGGACACTAGCAGCAACTCTCCTGGGTTATTGCAGACAAAGAGTTCATGTGACTTTGTCCAAGACCAAATGTCACAGAAAGTCTGTAAGGACAAGACACCCCTATAGAATTAAACTTAAAAACTTTTTCTCAGCCTCCAAAAATTTTTGACTCTGGGACTTTCTCAGCCAGTATCCTGATTGGATTTTTCTTCTTTTCACTTGTTCTAACACTCTATGTTGAGTCCTCAGCATTCAAAGCATCAAATGCCAAGGGACATTTCTTCACATAACATGTGAAAACCCTATGTCTAGTTTAACTTGTAGTGGTCCATGCAAGGATCAGAGAGTTTTCATACCGTGGTTTTCCAAAGCCAACCTTTAGAACTGGGCCCTGAGTTTGAGAAAATCTCCTTCCAAAAGCCAAATGGGATTGCTGTGCTTGAAGCAAACAACACTATTTGTTTTTTGGTGGCTATTTTTTTTGGTTTTTTTTTTTTTTTTTTTCCTGTTTTAATGATGCTTTTTTAGCTTGGGTTGTAGAATGTATATTTATCTTGCTCAGAAGTGCCATGTAACTGATTACTATGCTGTCATGTCTTTGGCTTTAAAGATCTATTTGCTCCACCATCATCTTAGAAATTGGCCAAAAGACTTTCAATAGGATTTGTATGTGACTTATTTCTATCTGTATCTGATCTTAACAAATTACAAATAAATCCTCTGCTTGGAATATATTGTTGTAAAGAGGAGCTGAGATTACCCTGACGTGTTTTCTGTTCAGAAGTGTAAATCAAATCAGCTACTCAGCACTAGGAATTTCAGGAATTGACACACTGTCATCTCCGGGGAAATACATTTTATGGCAGGTTCTCTGACACATGTAAACGTTTTGGCTTAATGCCATTATCTAAATAAAGGCATCTTCTGCTGTATTAGATCCTCTATGATATCTATGAAATCCACAAGTGGCTGGCAAATATCCACATTGGAACTGTGCAGACCCTTCAGGAGAGGAAAACCTTGGAGGTGTTTTTCCTCCACACCAAAGGGAATCCCAAGGATGCTAAGTCCTTATGCTCAGGCAACTAGGGATATTCAGTAGGAGATCACAATAAACCACATTTTTGAGTAGCTGTACTTTAAGCAATGGCATTGGGATTCCTGTCCTAGAAGGCTGTGGAGGCAGACAGCATCATCAAATCCAAAAATGAATAATAGAAATATGAAGTATTACACTGAACATTATTTTACCTCTAGAAACTTTGATTCACACATTTTTTAAGAGCCAGATTTCCACTTCTATTTTTTTTTTCCCCCATACCACAACTTTTCGTCTGTGGGCTCTCTGAGCTCTTCCACACAATCCTTCATTTTAAAACAGATTACCTGCAGTCTTACAGCAAAAAAAAAAAAAAAATTTTCCTGTTACTAAAGCTTCTCCCTGTTCAGTTACATCACATAAGATGTTCATCACATAGGATGTGGGCAAATTATTGGCATTTAAGTGAAAAATCTGTTTAATAAAAATATATTCATTCTGTGATGCTCAGTGGCCAAGTTAGCCAAATTACTCCAATTACTTTGCCCCTTAATTTGCAATGAAATTCTATAAATAAAGAGCTATGAACACAGACAGAAGAAATATTTCCCACTTTCACTCAACATGAAGAAGAAAAATATTAAAAATGTATGACCAAATTGATGTTAATTTTAGCATGGTTAGACAATTTGTGCTGGCCAAACCACAGCTTTAAAAGAAAGGAATTGCTGAGAGTTTCTAGTCAGTGACATAATTGACTTTTGGTGGCTTCAAAAGACTGTGAACACCCCTAATAGTTTTTGGCAGTTCCAAAGGCATTTATCATGATCAATACACAATATTAAATAAGTCTCTTTCAAAATGATTATAAATTCAAACTGTAATTCCATCTCAGCCTTCTGGTGACATGAGGAAACCACTTGAGTTTCACTCTCATGGTTTATGACATCCCTGGAAGGCTTTGATGGAATTATAGCCTTATTAAGTACAGTTGGGGTACATTATTCCTTAAATTATTGCAACTACAAGTCATTATTCCCCCTAGAAATTAGAACTTGCTGTACTTTCATCAACCATGTAATCTTGAAGTAAGTTGGGGGGAATTTCAACGTGGGAGGACATCTGCTTTTTCATTTCTGTCACTACTATATGTTCACAGCTTGGAAGAGTTGTTAGCATCTAATATTAACAGCCCTTAAACTTCTTTGTTTTGCTTTGAGGAACACTGTTCACAACAGTTTATTTGAGTCATCACTGATGTTTATATAGATTTTATTGGAGATTGCAAATCAATTTTTAAATTTTTTAAAAAATATTTATATTTATATCAGCTTCAGGACTAGTGCATGTAGTGAAAGTTGAATATTTCTGTCATGAGCAAGTCTGATTAGGAGGAAGATGAGTGCAAGTTATGTACTATTTTCTAGTTAAAAGGAATGAACCCATCTGGAAAAAAAACCCATGGTGTTTATAAAATATACTACCAAGATGGGAGTTTTTCTTCTCTATTGATACTTTCAGTCATCACAGCCTTATCAGCTTAGTTAGCTTTGTGTATTTTCTTCTTTCAACAGTTTTCACACTGCTTAGGCTTTTAAATAGTGGAAAGCATTATTCAGTGCTGCATATTGAAAAGAAAACATGTTAAAGAAAAGTCCTTAGTGTAGCACATATATCATTAAGCCTGAAGGAGTTGAAGGCTTTTATTCTCTCTCTCTTCTTTTTCTTCTTTTTTTTTTTCTTTTCTTATTTTTTGTGCAACTTGAGGACTATATCAGGTAGAAAGATTTCTGCACCCTGTTCTCCTATAACTTTTCATACTTTAAAAATATCTAGTTATAACAAAGGAAAAATAAAATTTGTCACTGCATTGAATGAATAATATAAAATTTTGTGGGATTATAAAAAAGATGGAGCCCCTCTTTTAAGTGAGTCTTAGAGAAAGAAGAATCCTTGGTTACTCAGAGAAGTTAAAAAAACATTTATTTGCATCTCCAACAATGGGTTAGAGAGTGGACTAAAGAAACACTTTGAAGGACATATTTAAATTCTAAGATGTTATAATTATTTTGGGAGATTATATTTTTATGAGTATAGCAATCTTGTTACATGTAAGTGACTAGTTCTGTCTTAAAAGCATATTTACTATATTTTACTAAACGATGTTACTATTTCCAATTACTTTGATAATATATTTTAAATTTTAAATTTTAAGAGGCACAAATTTCTGAAGGATTACAGTAAAAATGATATTATTTATCAAAGATGTGATCTTAAAAATGTAGCATATTGGTTTAGCTTAACTAGATTAAATATTATTTAAAATTCAAGTGCTTACAAATAATGCAAACAGTGTCAGTGGAGAGGGGGTGGTTGAGTCTGAATTAATTTTTAGATTAAATAATATTTTAATTCACTCTGAGGGTTTGCTCTTAAATGGTGGCATGAAATGTTATGAAGCAATACACACAAATGGGCTGCTGTTTAAAATCCATGAATGGTTTGCAGATGTTTCCATCCTGGAGATGGCTGATAGAATAGAAATGATGCATTGTGCCTGGTATTGGAATCATATTGCAAGACAGGTAAGTACAGCACAGAAATTAATGTATTGCTAAGGTGATGTAAAACTTTTCTTCTATTAAGGTAAGACAAATGTGATGAAAAGAATTTTTCTAATATGTACAACTCAAACATATTTTACATTTAGAAGTACTGGGGTAATGCCATAACCACAGCTAATGTATAAAATCCCGAGAAAGTAATGATCCATATTAAATTCCATGTGCCAGCTATAAATATCAGCAACACAGAAAGTAGATGTGTTTTATCAGTTGCATTCTTTGAATCTAATTATGCACTGCTTAGTATTATGAATGCACATAAATTTGCTTTTCAAGACTTACACATTTTAGATCTAAAGCCCACTACAAAACCATGCTGAGAGTCCTGGGGAAAGATGAGAGATAGCAGGAAATATTTAAAAGGTACTTTTCTGGTTATGGCAGTCTTTCTATTTTTAAATGCAATTAATATGTTAGAAAAATTAGACATATAAATACCACCAGATGCTCATAATATATCTTCAATAACAACACACAAGTGAATTATATTTGGCCAAGCAGAAAACATCCTGAAGGCAATACTCACAGGACTGTCGTGGTGAGAGCTGCAATGGATAACATTTTTGGGATAGATTACCACGATTTTGTGTTTTCCACAGCTCTATTTGTCAGTTTAAGTTTAGCTTCTCTGAAATTACATTGAACTAACTGATAAGGTTGGGTGACATATACTTGTAATAAAAAAACAAACAAACAAACAAACAAAAAAAAAAAACAAAAAAAACCCAACCAAAAAAACCACAGCTAATTGAGATTTCACTTTTTGAAGCTAATTGTGGTAAATCAGCAAAGGACAGAGACTAAGGTCACCATGACTCGAATATTACCAGAGATGTCAAGGACCTAAGTCCAAGACCCTTTTTCCATGACAAAACACAAGAAATGAAACTTGGTCTTCTTGTTTTAAATATGTGACCAAGCTATGATCTTATTTGCTTTTCAGACTCTTTCTCTTACTCTCCCATGGTACTTTGAGAACATTTAATGAAAGGAATCTTCATAAATAAGTTTTCTGTGCATGCCAGACTCTAAACATGAAATTTTTTGTGAGGTACAATCTCAGAGAAGTATTTTCTTTGCCTGCTGGGGAGCTGTAGTAAGACATCAATTTGCTTTTACTGTAGTCTGGCAGAATTTATGAGATTATTGCTGAGTAACTTGCTTGGGGAGGGGATTTAAAGGATGGATGGATGGATGGATGGGTGGATGGATGGATGGATAGGTTCGAGTAACAGCAATCCCCCAGAGCTGCCTTGCCAACTTTCCCTGTTATCTAAATGTTCAGCTTTCACTAAAACCTATCTCACTTTGTGATTCTGAAAGACAGGTAACTTCTATCATTGGCAATCTCCTTCTGCCAGGCACCAACTTGAAAGCTCTTGCAGGCTTTTTAGTTCCTGCCCATGCTCTTGCAGGCTTTTTAGTTCCTTTTGTGCCATTAACAATAAACAGATTTGCTGGTTTTTAATTACTGAGAATTGCATATTTTGGGAATGCAGAGGAAGAGGTCACTTGGTTTTATGTTCCTGGAGTGTTATAGGGTTCCTAAAGGGCTGCAGCTTTCCAGGAGTACTTAAAGTAGGATTCATACATGTACAGGGAGAAATGACAGCTTTTCAATTGCCAAGTGTTCCTTTCATCATTAAAGTTTCATCACAGCCCCATTTTCTCCAACTGAACTCATTTTGCAAAGTAAACACACAGAGAAAAAGCCCCACCTTTGATTACATGCTGTGGTTTGCTTGCATAGGTGGATGATGCATTGCAAAATTTCTCCTATTGCTTTGTGCTAAGGTATAAATATGAAAATAATGTATTTAAACATTTCAGTACTGATGCACGGGGTATGAGTTTAATGTCCTGCACATTAAAAAAGTGAATTTGAAACATTTAGTGAATCTCAGACATAGTGATGCAATTATACATTTTATTTCTTTTTTAGTTTGGCATATGGCTCCATTATGAACACTGTCAGCTTTCTTCACTAAATTAAAATAAAATAAAACCCCTAGAAACTGCATACACAGAGTTGAAATTGCCTATATTTTACAATAGTAAGATTTTAAAAGCTTTTCTGGTGGTCTTTTGTTTCTGCCCTTGGCTGTGTGAGGGGTCCTCAACAGAGAAGCTGAACAGAAACCCAGCTCTTGTCCACTGTGACCAGGAATGTGCTCAGCCCAACATAAGTTATCCTATTTGAAGCAAGTACTGAAAGAATCTGATTTTTCTGGAAATTTATTTCAAGTATTTTCAGTCCAAGCGTGCATTGATATCCTTAAAAATGTGTATTAGTGGTTAGTTTAGGCTACTGTATCATTAATATATATAGGTTCAGTGGGCATGCTCTAAGATTTTATATATGTGGGTAAATACAAAAGTATCACTTCACTACTTAGAATTTAGTCTTCAGTTGCCAATTTTGAGCAATTTCTGTATCTATTCATCAGGTTGTGAAAATGCTAAAGAAAAATGTGGACCAGAAAATAAAAATATTTTAAGAAACTTTTTAGAGTTTAGGGATTTTTCAAGGTGATGAACTAATGTGAATATCGATATGATGTTAACATTTTCATTCAATTATTTTGTAACTCAGTTCTGTTTAAAATTTTACTTTATGAGAAACATAATTGCAATAAGGTCCCCAAAAATTGCTCTCAACATTGGTGCATCACCATTTGTTTTAAGATGCACTTAGGGTAAGTACATTTAAGTCATAGAATCCTCTGGATTTGTGAGCCAAACTGTAATTATAAGCATATAGTGAATACAGGTTCATTTTATATGGGCTTTTCTTGTTCTGTGAATATCTACCTCTCATCAGCTTTACAGAAAATTGAGGGTAAAAATCAGACACAGAAGTCTAGTGGGTTGAATGTAAGCAAGAAGAAACACTTAAACAGTGGCTACCTACAGAACTCCTGACAGTTTTTATTTTTAAATTACCTGTTTTGTTTGTAAAACCTTGTGATTCTGAAAAGAAAGAACAAAAGTACTAAATCCAAGTTAGAGGGAAAATATAAAAGATGTTACTGATACCATAGCTAAAGAGGGAATAAAATCTGTGTGGAAATATCCATATATTAATGGATATTAATGCAATAATGTGAAGAACTAGCAGAATAGGGGAAACCTTTATATGGTTATACACCACAAAAGATGTGGTTCCTTCCAAATCTACAGAGCTAGGCAAATTTTCATTGAAGTGAAACTACTGTAGATGGGCTGATCCATCTCCTGAAAATCTTTCCACAGTATCTTTTTGATTTAAAAAAAACATTACAAGGACTGTTCTATTTATGGCATCACTTTAGTAGCTGACATAATTAAATTAGGTTTGCAGGGAAGGGGAATTGCTTGTTGGTTGTTTTTATTTTTTTTTAATGTGAGTTCTAATTCTGACCTACTTCCCAAAGGTGTTTGGAATCTGTCATCAAGTTTTGTGCTGAGTTATCATTGTTAACTTCAGTGAAAATGTGTCTCCTAAAAGATCTAGAAATCACAGCTCTGCAGTGTTTTGGAAAGGCTTCACGGGCCTCCTTGTGGATGAGTAATACAAAGTCTAGTCCTGGAAGTAGGATTGTTTTCCAAATGCCATGAGAATACATGAATTTCTTTATTTATTAAAATAGGGGGGTGAAATAACGGTTAAAAAAAAAAAATAGAACAATTGGTAATGGGTTAGAAGACTGCACTTTTCAGTAGTCTATTTATCCCCTCAGTTACAAATTTTCCAAATTAATGCTGAGCTCTTTCTTCTCTTATTAGGCTGAAATTCCTACATTACAAAGGGAAAAATCAAGCTGAGAATTCCACTCAGTATATTTGAGAAAAGAGTTGAGTTATGGTGTGATTTTTTTTTTTTTTTGAGATTAAAATAGGAAAAAGTGTGAATTTTACATAGTGGAAATGATTAGAATAGTTCCAAAAGAGCATGGCTATTGCCTGACATAACATGTTACATATCTCATGTTTTGAACATCTAAAGTTCTATTTTTATGGATCCTGTCAGCAGGGAATGTAATGTTTAGCAGTGTGTTTTAATGGAGTTGCTGTTGTGCTTCTCTAACAGGGAGATTATGAAATTATAATTAGTGTAATCCTCCTTGTGTTACACAAAATGACAAAACTGCCATTTACTTCAGTAGGAACTATATTAATTACGCTGCTGTAATTAACCTTCTCCATCCCTCTTTTAAACTTGCTGGTCTCAAATAACCGTGGAACACTTTACAGCTGGCAACAGAGACTGGGGACAGATTAAACCAAATACAAGCAGCAGACAGAGTTGGAATCAGTTAAGAGAGCAGCTCTAGTAGAGGAATCCTTAGAAAGGGAAGTCAGAAAAGAGGCTAAAATGAAGAGAACATGAAGGGGGAGTATCCTGTTTCTCACAGCCTTTGCAACATCTCCTAGGGACTGTACTGATGGATTGTGCACAAATGTGTGTCTTGCTAGAGTCAGCAAACAACTCTGGTGAAAAATGTAATGGATGGGGAGTGGCGCTGCTGAATGATAATAACAAAAAAGGAATGAAAAGAAGCGAGACACCATTATTGATCAATATGGCAATGTTACTGACCCTGCTGCTAAAGTTAACTTGCTATTCAGAAACCTCTATTCTAAAGAGAGTAAAAGCAAAGTTGTAACTTGCTTTCTCAGTACTTGTACAGTGGAAAATGGTTTATAAACTTAGCAAAAAGTTAGGAATTTTTACTTCAGTTTTGCTTCCAGTAAGGCCAGATTTTTTTTTTCTTGCAATTTGCAAAATGAACTGTGTACTGTGGGAAATAGATTAAATGCAATTGCAAATTGCAATTAATGCAATTAAATGCAACACATACTTGGTGACTGTGAACACTCTGATTTGGTCTTCATCTCACTCACAGGAATATATTTTTTTCTGATATGCCTTCTTTTTTTTTTATTTGGATCTCTCTTAAAATTTGATCCATACCTTCAAATGCCCAAAGTACTGTAGGATCAATAGGGTATTGGAAATACAATATCCTTCTAGGATGGAATAGTTAAAGACATATTAAGGAAGGGGGTACATGTAAATCTGTGTGAGTTTTCTCTTTTGACAAAGCCCAATTTAAATAAGCAGAGAACTGAAGGGTTGCCAAAGCACTGACCTCTCCCACCTCATCACCAGAGAAACCATGAGGTCAAATCACACACTGACAAGAAAATCGAGCATGGCTTTCACCTGAGCATGAGAACACTCATCTGCAAGGAGAGAGAGTCTCAACCCTATGAATATTTATGCATTTTGTACAATTATTGTTGAATATAGAACACGAACATTCATTAGGGCAGGAACTGAAACCCCACTTTTCCTCATCCTGGGTAACTGCACAAGTCATTAGACTCCAAGGTCACATCCAGTCCTCAATGAAACATTCCTTTCACTATACCATCCTCATTTTGGATGGTATAGTGAAATTAATATTTTACTATACCATCCAAAATGTAGCAACATCCGCAACAGCAAAAAGGAGCCTGCACTTCTTTGAATCTAAAATTCTTTAAATTCATGTAGTTATTAGAGATTTTTCAGGGTTTTTTTTTTTTCAAAAACATTTGACCATATCTCTTTTATGTCCCTAAACTGATTATTGTAAAGTGCATGTGTTTCAATTACCTATAGCTTTTATATTTTCTTTAATTACCAGTGTGGTTATTTAAATCTGAAAATGTATCATCTCTATCAAACATTTATCTATAAAGTCATATTATATATATATATATATATATATATATAGTCATATTATAAAGTCATATTTTATATATATATATATACACACAGTATATAGTTTTGGCAACACAGTTCCATTAGGATGGTGAATTAATAAAAAGTAAATTAGTTGCCTCAGAAGCTGCATTCTTTTTGAGTAAAAAGTGCAGGGCCAAACATACTTGCTTATGGGGCCATTGTAGTTGCACAATGAATCTTGTCTTTATTCAGAATCTTATTTTCACAAAAATTAGCTGTGGCCTTATGCATATCCTTATGCCTATCCTATGATTCACTAACCTTGGCTTCCTCTGAAATATTTTATTACTGTATTTCAAGATGTGAACTTCAGGTTACTTCAGGTACTATATTCTATATTTTGGGGGATTTGATTAACATTTCAGCTTTAGTATATTTAAAAGAAGCAATAATCATGCAATATATCCCTCCTATTTTAGTTACCAAGTGTTAACCACGGATTGAATATGGAAATATAGACTAAATTTCTCTTATAACTTTGTCTCTTCCTTTTACAAGCAGTTTAGGAATCCCTATTTTTTATTCCTTCATTTCAAACTAAATTGTCCATGTTACTTTTTGACATTCTAATAATACTTAAGAAAAAGTTACCACCAAGAATAGGTTTGAGAAAATATACACACACATCTCTATTAATATATGTTTGTATCAATGCTTCTATTTAGAAATTAATTTAAAGTAGAATAAAATTAATGAGTAGATTTCAGTTTCCCATCTGCACTCATAAAACTTCATATTAGTACTTTTGAGTCACAGTTTGATAAAGATTACATAGGGATGAAACCTTTTTGATACAAGAATAATTTAAGAAACTTCTAACCATGGTTCCTTTTCTCATTTGAAAGTAGCTTAGATAATTTAAAATGCCTAGTGTACATGCATCTTCTCTTTTACTACCATCTGAAATACAGTGAAAAGTTTTTCTTTTGTTTCATTATTGCTAACCTAGGAGAACTGGAAATTTTTGTCTTTCATTAAATTAATCTCCCTTTTCTATTATAACCCAAAGGTTTGCTTTTCAGATCTGGCACCTAATATCATTTATTCCAAAACTGATGAGTGTTGTCCAATTACCTATTCTTCCACTTCAACAGTAATTGAGTTCTGCTTAAGGACCCTTATGCATTGTTTGCATAAGCCTGATGGAGCTCTAAAACATTCCTCAAGGACAGTAACAAGGCACTGTGTTTGTGAGGCTGACTCACAGCTAAAAAGAGAATTATGAGCTACATTTTATCCAAGTGCCAGGGATAGCTGGAAAGTAAGGATTTGATTCTCAAACCTATTTTGCATCAGTGGAGTTACTGGTCATGTAACTTATATATCTAAAGACAACCAGGACCTTTGTGTTTGGGAGAGCAAACTCTTCAGAAATTTACAGGTGAAATCAAATCCCTCCACCCCAAACCCAATGAAAGTGAGGGAAAGCAGGACACGGTATGGTTCATTATGGTACTAAATGTGTTGCTTACATTTATTCTTTTCCCCTCCAGCTGGCCAATGCACACTGCTCTGACAGCCACAGATTTTCTTCTTGTCTGTCAATAGCTGCACTGAAAGCTGCAGGACTCAGCTGTGCACAGAAAACAGCCCTGTCCATTTTCCCTGAAAGGGTTATTGACACAGTTAATTACAAGGGTTATTAGGGGTTATAAATATGTAATGAAATTTTTCAGGGGCCATTTTTTTATGAGAGTCGGACATGACTTCACTTTGCTCTTGGCTCTAAAATCTAAAATAAAGCTAAAACTGCTTTACTGTCCACTGGTCTTCTGACACCAGACACGCTGTCCAACAGCATGTGTGCTGTCAGTCAGTCTTACACAGAAATTGTCATCTTCCTTCCACAGTGGATCCCTGACCTTTCACTGCATGAAGGGGACTGACAGGACAAAATACCTTCTATAATTTCTCACAATATATACTTTTTTGCTGCTCCAGACATATTGACCTTCTAATCACACAGGTTTGACACTGCTGGCAGTGTAACCTGGTCACTATTTTTGTTTCCTATTGCCCTTTTTAAAAACATGTTCCTTTCANTTTATGCTGAAAACTGGTGCTGATGTTGAGATGATCAGTTTTCAGGAGTGGTCCTTGAGCCAAGAAAAAAGGGCAATCTTAAAGGCAAGGTGCATGGAAGCAAGAGCAGTGCTCTTTGCACAAAGCTCTCTCCTGCAAACTTTTAATCTGTATCCCAAAAAATATACCAGAGGAAAAATGTGTCTTCTGTAACATATAACAGGATGATTAAAAAGGAAAACTTCAGAAAAGCTCTCTATCACTTTGAAATGGTATGGATTTTCAGAGTTCCTATTTTGTTCCTTTTTAAGATCTGCAGACTCTTACCAGAAGTCTTTCTGAGAAAGGGAATGAGATACTTTGAGCTATTTGGCAAAGACACACTATTAAATTATCCTGCTCTAGCCATTTGCATTATCTCATCTAATGTTTGTTGATTTCTTTTAGCCTCACATCCAACATTCACCTAAGAATACTCTGCAAAATATGAACTATATTCATTGATGTGGTGGAAAAACTGACTAATCATCTAGCTCTGTTATGTATTTCTTCCTTTTATACTATAGAATTATTAATCATTATCC
Source organism: Dicaeum eximium (assembly GCA_013396995.1). Lineage (NCBI taxonomy): Eukaryota > Metazoa > Chordata > Aves > Passeriformes > Dicaeidae > Dicaeum > Dicaeum eximium. The sequence continues at coordinate 980,013 of VWZP01007022.1, forward strand.
ATACATGTGGCTCTTTGAGTAGTTGACAGGTTACTCCTGTTAATAAACTTTCAGATGGTCACTTCTCTACTAGAATAACCAGATTAGGTGTTCAGTTATGTGCATCTCTGCTTCTTAGTCATGAGTGTTCTTAACAGGAGAGGCCCAAATAACTTACTTTAAACAATAAATGTCTATGGTTCTGGAAATTCCACTTATGTGAATAACCTATGTCATCTGCACACTGCTGTTTATCAACTGGTTCAGAATTTTTTTGTCAAGATGTCAACAGAGAATTTAAAGAAATTAATTTGAAGCAGTACTTCCATTTGCAATGTACAGTTGTGTTGGTTTGGGGGTGGGATAGAGTAAAGTTTCTTCACAGTAGCCAGCATGGGGCTGTGATTTGGATTTGTATTGATAACACAGAGATGCTTTCCCCACTGCTGAGCAGGGCCTACACAAACCAAGGCTTTTCTGCTTCTCACACCACCCCTGCAGTGAAGGCAAGGAATTGGGAAGGGACCCAGCCAGGGCAGCTGACCTGATCTGTCCCAAGGGATGTCCCAGACCATATGGCATCATGCTTGGCACACAGGTGAGGGGGAAGGGTGTGAGCCTTGGAGTGATGGTATTTATTTTCCTAAATCATATTATACATGGCAGAGCCCAGCTCTTGGGAGCACCTGCCTGCCCATGGGAAGTGGTGAATGAATTTCCCCTTTTGCTTTGCTTACATTCCTGACTTTTGCTTTACTATTAAAACCCACCCAGACTTCTCCCTTTCTCTCCCCTATCCCACCAGAGTGTGAGAGAGCGGCCGGCTGGGGCTGAGCTGCCAGCTGGGGTTACACAAGGACAACCACAGAGGTGCCCCAAAACTTTAGCTGGATAATCCTGGTACCTATTGTTCACTTGCCTGAGGAATTTGTTTGTTGTTTGAAGCCTTGGAAGCCGTTGATGTTTATGCCAAGTTTTGCTGGAGCCAGCGAAGTTTCCGGATGCTGTTTCCATCCAAGCTGCCGTATTTCCAAGATAAACAGGAAATGCATGTGTGTGTTCTCAAGGATCTGTCATATGTCAGGTATAAGCTATGTCCCCTTTTCTAGTGTGTGAACATCCCTTATGAAATATAACACTTTATCAGACTTTCTTTTGTTTGAATGGATTTTCAGAGAAGTTGGGGAGGGAAGCATCTTCTCTGCATTTTCTCAGTCATCAGCTTTTTCTTAAAAAGCTTTATCCTTATTAGAACTAAAGCTTCTTTATCCTTCATAGCTCTACAGAGGTTTCTTAACATAAGAGACAGTCCTATTTTCAATTTATTATTGTTCCTTTACTATCTGGGATTGAATTTTCTCTTATTTTAAACTTTGTTTTCTTCCATGCAAAGTCATTTTTCAGTATCAGGGGAGCAGTATAGCCAAACATTTTGCTGGTGGGTAATTCCAAGCATAGCATAAGGCCCTTTTACTGAACTTGTACATACCATATTTTTTTAAGTTCTCCTTTATTTCTTCCACAATCTTCTTCCTGTGTTATTTCAGTACACCTTGTACTTCCTTTCAAGAATACTTATTTGGCTGATCATGGTTTCTTTCTAGTCCTATTTATTATCCTTTGTGAGAGCTTGATTCAGGAGTTTTCATAAATGAATATCAAACTTAAACTAATCTATACTGCTAAATAATTTTGATTTCACAAACTAGATTTTTATGAATCAAGTCTGCAGTTTTATAATTTCTCATTTAGAAGCTGTCTTTGGTCATTTCATTTTTCACAATCTTCTATCCAGCTGCTACTGTGGATATCAAATTTTGTTGTCTTTTTTTTTCCTCTGTGCTTCTTTCATCTGTTCTTCTTTCCTTTGTGCTTTCTTTTACTCCCTCTTCCAACCTAAAAAAAACCAAAACAAAACAAAAACCAAAAAACAATAATAATTAAAACAAAAACAAAAACAAAAACAAAAACAAAAAACCAAACTTGGATACATTTAAAAAGTGTTTTATGTTATTTTATTAGCACCATACCTAGGATTATGAAGGTTCCAGTGTTCATGATCAAATAATGGCAAGTACTTGCCTTTGTTCAATTTCCTTCAGCTGTGGATATTTGTACAATAAGATTACTCTGTATCTAACATACTCAGATCTTACTGTCTTCTTTTTTTCCCCTCTTTGTTTTAAAAGATGGAGTCTTTGAGGCATATATGATCTATCCACTTCTAGTTGTCTTTAATAGCATAATTATAGACCTATGATTCATCTGGTTTTGGCACATTAATGAAGTGAACTGCCACATTAAGAAGAGTAGATATTGTTGGGCTATGTTCATTGTAGGTATCCTCCTACTAGAAATAATCTCTATGAGTTTTGATTAGTAATTAAAAGATGCTTCAATTCAGAATTATTCCTTTTTTTTCTAACTGTAGAAAAATGACTGTATTACTTCCAATAAATGTATGGAATATTCATAAACATAGATAGTATCTCATAAAATCTGTAAAATATATATTCATGTGTGTGCATGCAACACCTGAAATTAAAAAAAAAAAAAAAAGCTGAGTTTTTAATTGCTTGGTTGTTTAGCTCCAACATATTTCTTTATAGATGCAATATAAAATTTTCCAAATTTAAAAGTAAGCCTTACAAATCTCCTCTTTCACATGTAAAATGCTCTAACATTTGGGGCAAAACAAGTAAAAAGTTTTTTTGCAGTGCTGGGGTCTCAGCACTGCTTTCATTACAGACTTCTGAGAGGCAATCCTACGTAATTGTCTATGAAGAGACTAAGTAGGAGCAATTAATTCACTAATAATGTCAGTAGTCAGGGTCTTTTAAGATAGATCCCAAACCACCAGAGGAATAAATGCCAATATCTAATACCCCTTCATCCTACACTCGTAAATTTTCCGTAACAAAAAGTGGAGGACTATCGAATTACTCTGTGGGTCAAATCCAGACCAGCAAACTAATGCAAATCTGTCATTGGGCACATGATTAGCAGCTCTCAGGACTGGGACATTATAATAATTTCATTTGGGGTGGTAGGTTCAAAAAACTATTTTTAGTTACAAGATTTTTGTCCTCCAATTCTGTGAATAATTATTTTCTCCTGTAACAGGGGCTTGGTGATATTCCAACTAAATGGGCGTAAAAACCCAGAAGTCAAAAAGATTCATTTTTTGAATACTTCTTCTAAGCTCCACAGTGAAGGTAACATTATTTACAAGTTTAAATTATACAGAGAGTATATTATTTATACAGAGAGTATAAATAATATATTTATTTATATACAGATCAGGTATTATACAGAGAGTTAAAAAACAGGGCTTTGCTATGACCTGTATATAGCTTGGAAAGGCTAAAACCTTTCAGGAAGAGTTGTGCTAAGTGTACAAATCTCTGTTACTACAAAAATTATATACACTGGTTGTGCATAAGTTTACAGTAGAGATTAATTTCACAGAACAGAATTTTTTATAAAAGAGAAATGAGAAAATGAGCATTTTTATAGAACTTAAATGATGAATAAATTATTTTATTGGTATATTCAGAGTCCTTAGATTGGTTTAAGATTCTGTTAATTTATTGGCCAATAACTATTTCTAAATAAAAGAGTTTAAAAAAAAAAAGGAAAGAAAAAAAAAGTCCTGTGAGTTAAAGACCAAAGAGAGAAATAAAACCATGGGCCTTTAGGGGTAAATATTATTATGTCAAAGACAAGGGGAGAGCTAATGATTCTGCAGGTAAAGAAGATTTCAAAATGAGCAAAATCCTCTGGATGAGATGATAAGGAACCATATTATGGATTATTTAGTATCTAGGGAGACAGTTAACCACTCTATCCCCCCTTAAATGCACATATGAGGGGTTGAGGCATAAAGGGTAAAAGGGTCTATTACCCTTCCTCACACATCAGCTGTGATTTTGGGCTGCCATTGCATCCATTTACCATATTTCACTTTAATGGGCGCATGGTAAACAACAAGTGTCCTGGAACTGGACAATATTTGTTTCTGTTTCTAAATAAACATACAGTAGTGGCTCTGGGTTTGTTANTTGTTTTTTTTTTTTTCCCCTTTTCAACTCAATCATTTCCTCTGCAAAACAGGAGAAGAAACTCCACTTAATAGGTGGAGAAACTGATTGACCCTGATAAATGACTAAGCCAGTACAATATGATGTGAGTCATGCTGTAGCAAGAGACAACCTCAAATGCAAGACATCAGAGAGTTCCTTTGTTGGGTTTAGATGCTAAAAGGAATTTAAAAACTACTGGGAAAAAGCAGCCTAGGGGTTTCCTATGGCTCTTGCTGCCTCTTTTCCTGTGGATGTCTTTGAAGAGAATTTCACCACCACGCACCTGGAGTCATTTTCAGTCTTGCTTCTCTGCTCCAGCAGTGTGTGTGAAGCAGCTGGGCAGACAGGGAAAAGGAGGAGCACTTCTCCCACAAAATACTGCAAATATTGGCCATGGATATTTATAAAGACTCAGTTCTACATTCTAGGTTGTTTTAATTCTGAAATGATTGTATTTCTAGCGTGTCCCTCTATTGCTTCAGACCCAGAGGTTAGAATGTCTTAGAAGCAGATAGGATTTGCAATCTGCCATTGGAACAGATTCCTTGGCCATTCAGTATTGAGAGGCTGAAGCACTGGTGCTCCTGGAGCTATGAGGTGTTCTTCCCATCCAATGCCTGTTAGAGCTTTTGTACCACCTCCTGCTGTAGTTGGGAATACAATACCTTCAGCTGAAACAAAATTACTCTGAAAATGAAAAAAGAAGCACCAGAGTTGAAATAAAACAGGACATAAAATTTTTATTCCAGTGTAGGTGGAATAAAATGTTTAAGCTTGTGCAATGTGCTTATAGAAGGATTCATAGAGACTCATTACTTTCCTTGATATTATAAAATAAATACATCTTGGAAATACTCAGGTACTGAATAAGGACAACCATTGCTACCTTGAATGGACTGCAAATACCTGCCTAAATAATCCTTCAAATCCAGCTAATGTGAAAATATTCCCATTGGTTTGCAGGATAAAATGAAGACACCTGCTTATACGACACCTACAAATGCTTGAGAATTTAATTTCTAGTTCTTGGTCTTTCTGGCTGCAAGTTAAAAACAGCCCAGCAAACAAGGACATGACAAAACAGGAGCATTCAGGCTGTGTGGCATAGAATAATGAAAGCACTTTAGATACATCTGAGATGCATTAACTGCATTAGTGAAGCATTTTCTCCCATAAAATAATCTGTCAGCAGTGTTCTGTAACTGACAGAATAAAACTTCTTGTCAATTTAAGTTTTGCATATACACATTTTCTCTAACAATGGCTTTTCTTCTTTGTGAATTTATGTATTACATCACAACCTGCACCCTTACTGCTCCCTTATGAAAATTAAGGCCATTCACATGCATTTCAAAGGCACATTAGGAAAATTAAGGCCATGCACATGCATCTTTCACCATACATATTCAGAGAGCTCTTCCATATCTACCTCTACTACCTGCTCTGAGACAATCAGTGTTCCTCTGGCAGGAGAAAACCTGAGATTTGCAGATGTAAATATATGAGGATATCTGACTACTGGAAGGAGATAAACTCATGCTGTAGCTTTGCCTGTCTGGTACCCAGGTTGGCTGAAAGGCCAGGAGCCTGTGTCATATCCCATGTTTTAAACCTCTGGTTGCACTCTAAAGCAATGGCTGAAAACAGTTAAAATAAATCTGCTTGGAACCAGGGAGTTAAGATCTCCTGACTTGAGCAAAGAACTGTCTTTGCAGTAAAGAAAGACTGGGAGGAGATTGAATCTAGGAACAAGATGATGGGTGCTACATCTTCACAATCATCAAAGATCTGCCTTCAGGCTCCTCAAATACTATGAATTCTTTGACAGAAATCACTAAAGACCATCTCCTCACATTCCCCCTGTGCTTCATCTTATGGCTTTGGAAAAGCCTTGCAGATTACTACAAAAATAGCAGGCTAGATAATTCTTAAAATCCCTTCTTCCCCTATCAATGATGCTTCACTGTAAAGGCAGCATTGGCAATTCCAGTTAATCACTTAGACAGGAATTATCTGTAATTCCTTTCTCATACCTTTTCTTGACCCTTAGGACAGGTATGCCCATTGTAATAAATAAAAAAAAGAGTGAAGCAACTGGCAAAGTCTTATAGAAATATTAGCCAAAGTTGGGATGTGCCAAATAGCTCTTCTGATAACATGTTTGCAACACAACTGGTGTGAGGCATGCCCTGAAAAAGAGCCTAAGATGCTATGCATCAAGAAAATGCCATTGGGAAAGATCTGCAGCTGTGAGCAGTAATTGGCAAAGTGCTATCATCAAAGCCCACATGGTCACATATGCAGAGGGAGATTCATAGCACATCGAGTGTAAAATGAAAGCTGTGATGTAGCAAACATGAAGCCAAAGAAATATTGGTCAATATGCTGAGGCTGCTGGCTGAAGCAGTCCCCAAACTGTGTGTAACTTTGAAAATAACAAGACAAAACTGGAAACACAACCCCCAAACAGTTGTTCTAGTTAGTGGAAAAAGCTGATGTAGAGAAATACTCCACAGAAATGAGGTGCAGATGCTGGATCATTATCAATGAGTAATATCACAGTGTCAGTGCTCTCACAAGCATGAAAGTGATATACATCATCACTAATCCCTATGGATTTATTATGGCACATGGTCAGTCTACATTCCTCCATCTCCATCAGGCAAAGGCTGTGGACACTAAACAATAAAGCTGATGTCCTTCAGTCACACTGAATGGCTGAATGAGGACCAAAGCATCACAAAGTATAATAGTGGATTAGTAGGCTAAGACACCTGAATTATGTCCTGGTATAAAATATTAAACTAATTATGAAGAGTGGTTCTGCACAGCCAACACCAGATGCTTTGATTCTGGCTACTAATCTGTTTGAAACACAAGGCTGTGTCACATATAAGTGTGGTCCTGCACACTGGCAAGGTGCCCAGAGACTGAACCTGTGATAGAATGGAGAGAGTGAGAATTTCTCATTCTTTTTTTAAATCTTGCTTTAAATGGTAGCCAGATAGATCCCTCCCTCTTAATTTATTCTGCTACATGTTGAACAGAATTAAGGGTGTGTCCCTAAAAGAAAAAAGTTATTCAGTTATTTCTTTTTGCAAAGAAAGAAAAATATCATCAATATCAACCTATCCACTGGCATTTCAAGCACCTTTCTCTCCATCAGCAGAGAGGGAGCTAAGATTTGGAACATGTGTGGAGATCCCTAAGTGGCTACAGGTAGGATTCATTTTTCCTTTGTACTTCCTTTGCTAAGTCAAGTAATGAGGAATAACTGTATTAAAAATCTGTGCTTCAGTGATACTGAGTGGAGTTTTCCAGCCTGCCTATTCTCTTGGTCAGGGAGTGAATACTTGGGAATTTTTGTATTTAGGAATAAATTAGCATGATGTGACTTTTGGAAACATTGTATTATGTTGTACTACACAGAGAGAACAAAAGAATCTGGTTACTTGAAAGTTCAGAAGCTTTCATTCATAATGGTTGCTCCTTGGTGATATATCACACCATCTATATTTAAGGTTGCCTGGTCAAATCCAGTGAAATTTTCACAGTTTTGTAGGCAAAAGCCAGAATATCATTATTAAAATCACCTAAATTATTTTAGATGCTCAGCTGTACTGATAAGATGTGAAGACTTCTCAAGTGATTTATTCTTTTCACCTCTTGTTCCAAGACTACACTCTGCAGGAAATCATCCACCACTGCCCATAAATAAAGCAATAGTTTTAACTTCATAGACTCAAGTGAAAGCACAGTGAGAGCCATACTGGATCATATTCCACAAAGGCTCCTGCTTTGATTAGATCTAGCTTCTAGGATGATTTAAAAAATATTGCACTGCTATTGGAATGCATCACCTTTCTTTCCTCCCTACCCACTTTTCTCTTGGATACTTCTCCAATTTTTATACCTTAGTTTTCTTGCCTCCTGGAGTACATACAGATAGAACTAAGACAGTAGCTTGGATTTCTGTCTGTGATATTTTATATTTTATATTGATGATATTTTATATTTTATTAGATGAAGTAGTGCATTTTAGTGCATTTAATGTCTTGAAATGCCTGGGGTTCACCTTTTTGCAGGTGACAGAATGGGGTTTACACATCATGTTTTGATGATTTACTTGAAAAGTAGCTTGGCTTTGTATTTGGGTGAGTGTTAACCTTTCTATCTCACCTTCATAGTTCTTTATGCTTGTGTGGCATGCAACCAAAGGAACAAAAAAATTGTAGAGATTTGCCCTATATCTCTGAAAAGTGACTGAAACTAAAAAGAAGAACCTTATAATTCTTAGAGATTTCTTCCACTAGCTCGCTTCAATCCAATTAAAAAAAAAAAAAAAAATTGAGGACTCTACAGTTTGTTTGAATTAAGCTCATTGTCTGATTAGCAGCTCTGACTAAGCAGTTGTAGGAATACAGTGTGTATTTTAGTGAGAAAGCTGTTTCTCTGGTTGATTAATCCAGGGAAAGTTTAATGGTTCAATTACTCCACACTGGTTTTGCTGTGATTTGCAAAGAGAGGAGATCACAGAGGGTTGTTTTTTTTTTTATAAGATCATGCCCACTGCATTGTATTACAATTTTATTTAATTTTTATTTGACCACCATTCATCACCATTTACTCTCAGCTCACACCATGACAAGAGGTATAATTCAAACAGCACATTTCATGTTAAGTTTGCTATGCTGCATTGATGAAGTCTTTCTTTTGGATAAGTGCAACTGTATGGGATCTTCTCTATGCTATCTATCAGCACTTTGGTTTGACTTTAAGTTGTGAGAGGTATTCAGGTTTTCAGAGTGAATTCTCTGATATAGGCTGTTAGTCTCCATTTTTCATTCCCATGTTTTAATTTTATTACCCTCTGAATTTTTTCTCCAATGCTCTTAATATAAGTATGTGATGGTCTCAACCATTTCTCTTGATATTCCCCAAACTACAAGTAACGCTTCCCCACATTTGTTTCTCTTCACACATTTTGTTTTCCTTCTCTTTGAATACTGTTTCTTATTGCCAACCATAACATATAAAATGTATAACCCTTTTAAAACAATTTTATTTTACACAACCTCTCTGGTGATCTGAGTGGCCTGGTGCTTGCCAGTATTTTTGGGTTGAGGTTGCATCTTGTACTGCAGAAGGGGAGGGACTGCAGGGTTTGTTGGAAGAGCAGGAAGTCTGTGTGTATCTGAGGTGGAATGGGCGAGGCAGCAGGCCAGGTGAGTTGTTTTTGGAGGAGCAGATTATGACTTATTTCTTGTGCCTAGGTATGATGGCCCTGACAAAAGTCAATGATCACATCCAGTTTTTTTCCTCAGGATCCCACCCCAGCCGGTGCTCAGGGTAGAACTGTTCTGTGGGTTAATCAGGGTGAGGCCATTACGCATCCTGGGAGCTGTGTTGAGTTGTTACTGGGGAATTTTGAATGAGGCAAGAGATTGCAATGAAGTGAAGGAAGGTCTGACAATGAAAGCAGCTGGGTCTTTTTGAGAAACTGGAGTTTATTCCTATCTGTGACATGGAATGTTATTTTGTACTATCAAATAACTCTGATCCGACTTCTCTCATTTGTAAACTAGATTATTCATTTCCCTGGCGTCTGATGTGCAAAAATGTTGTCTTGTTTTAGGAACAGTATTCTCCAGTTAAGTATTCCCACTAAAACCATGAACCACTCACCCCTCATGGACTGAGATGAGAACAGTTTGCTGGGAACAGCAGTGAGATAAGAAAACGAGCATGAACAGCAACCCTGGTAACAAAAATGTGCAAAATGATTCACGTGCCAAAATATTCACCATGGAGCCCATGACCCGACTGTAGCCCCTCTGACAGCAAGAGAGACCTTCCTCTTCCTTCCCCACACCCCTGGCAATGGTGTGAGGTGCTACAGAACAACTTCCAGGTTCTGGCTGTGCCTTCTCACCTGCAAAAATTAACCCTGCCTGGCCTGGGACAGGTGTTTATAAATCAGAACTAAAATTGTAGTCAATAAATCCATAAACACAAAAAGCGCTGTCTAACATTAAGAATGCTGAAAAATCAGTTTCTAACCACCTCTCAAACTTCACATGCAAAATCACTTGATGCTTTTGACCTTAAACTCCCTGTGATGCAGAAACCCTCTTTAAAATGTATCTAATAATGAATTCATCCTCATCATTTTAGAGGGGTGAGAGGTTGGGGAAATAAATTGGTATTTGGGAAGCCGTCACATAGCAGAAATGTGTGAATTAAGCTTCTGTTTTTAGAACAGTGTTTTAAGAGTGTGCCACTAATAATAGCTGGAACTACACATAAAAAATGAAGAGGAATAAAAAATGGAGAAGCTTTTCATAAATGATTTCCATCCAAGCTGTGCATTGCACGAGGAGTTTGGGGATTCATAGGCTTTTCATGCTTGTGATCTTATGTCTAATGGGTATCATAAGCATGAGGACTAAATTTCAATGGCTCACATGTGGTCTTCAAATAATTTGCAGTGTAAGCCAATAACACTTTTAACATTGTTTTATGAGTATGTACGTATGCATTCATTCCTGTGCATATGTATTGACAGATGCAGTTACAAATCATACTCACCTATCAGTTAATACTTTTTTCAGACTCTAAGACACTGTTTCAAAGATATTTTGATATTTTTAAGCTTTGGCTTTACTGTATTTGGATTTTTCTTCCTATTCATTTTTTGGGTTTAATCACATAGTTGATAGTAGAGTTTCATCTGTAATGTAATTTACATCAATTGTGCAAAATTGTTGTCAAATGACCTTGCTAATGTGGCAAATCACATATAAGAGAGGGTATTTAAATGAGATCTAAATGTTTAAATAGCTTAAAATCTTAGGATTAATAACATTCAAAATGTTGACTGTGCTACTTGAGACTTATAACCTTTCTCAAATGGATCCTTAGTTAATTATCTCTAAACCCAGCCTTTTAAAACATTATTCTGTGCCTAGAGATTGATATTTAACTTTTTTTCTATTAATCATATTTAGTTTTAAGATTTGGAAAGGTAGTCCTCTAAGGTTCAGCTGACATTTAGACAATTATGTTGAGAGTTAGCATTGATATATTTTGGTTGCTTAACCCTTCTTGTCAGCAGTTTTGTTTTTTATGCAGACCTTGCTGGTGTGACACTTGCATTTATAGAAGAGTGAATTTATTTTAATAAAACAGTTCCTGTCCTTGTAGTTACAGCAGTTATGACTATTATCCTAAAACAAAGCAGTATGAAGCTGTAATCAATCTATAGGAAACAGTTTCACATGCAGATATATTCATATCCCTGGTGAAAACTGATGCTGATATGTATTAAACTGTAGGCCTTTTATTACAAAACCATTATTTGTGCTTCCCAATTTAAGAAAAGGGGAAAAACATCAAACAGCACCGAAGGGAAACCAAAAAACCAACCCAACCCTAAAGTCAAAACCTTATTTTTCAGTGGTTAAAACTTGATAGGTTTACAAAAACTGTATAGGTTAGTCCATGACTCTGGCTGTTGAAGGCTGCAGGGAAAAATAATCTTCATGATATGGATTAAGGAAACTGGGGGTATTTAAGCTATAGCAAGGCTTCTGTCATTCTGTTGTTTATTACTTCTTTCAGAATTGAAGAGCTCTCATTTTGGCTGCATCCTAATTCACTGTTTCTTAAAGGAATATTTTTAGGGGTTGAGGGAAGATAATGTCAAATGATATGACCAAAAATATGGTAACTGGATTTTGGTATTTCCAATCAAGCTAGTATTTGGCTGGACTGTTGAGTGCTGTCAATGTGTCACTGCCATTTCAACAGCAATCCATGTCCCTTCTCTATTTCTAGGCAGTAGAAGAAATATTTTATGGATGTGTCATGAACATAGCATAATATAAAATAGAAAGAGCAAAGTGAAAGTTGTCAATAAATTGGTGATGGACAGAGGAAGAGTGAACAGCTTGCTTGATGTAAATGCTGATTTCGATTCATCAATTCTACTTTTTTTTTAAGAGGTCAAAAATTGACTGAAAAATGCTTGTTTACATTTAAAACTATGCTAAGATTAATTAACATTTTAATGCCTCTGAAGTTTTGAAAATAATGGTCAGTAGATAACATACAGAACATGCAAATTATCTTTCTAAGATTACTCACTTTTCCAAACATAGTCCTCTGAATTTTTGAATGATGGCATCTGAAGGTCATTTATGAACAATTCATATGACAATTCAGAGCTAATAAACAGCCTCGTGTACTATGAATTACCACCTGCTCCCTTTTTGCAAGAAAGCATCTTTCAATACCTATGTCATACTACTGTTTATCACATTTCAGATTGATGTCTACTTTGTGCAGGAGATCCTTAAAAACAGGATTTGAGAATTAGTATCTAGTCTGTGTTCTGCTCTCAGAAGCTTTTTCCTCAATGCTCCTGATGTTTAATCTGTTTTTTCATAAACATTTCTGTAAGTACCATCAGCAGGTACTGTCCTTGTCTAGGGAGGAGGGAAAAACAGTCTGTTTCAGTGACAGTGTTCTGATTTTGGTGGGATAGAATTCTCTGGGGTAGCTGGGGCACCACTGAGTTTTGGATTCAGTATGAGAACAATGTTGAAAACACCTGGATGTTTTGGTGCTGAGCAGTGCTTGCCCTCAGTCAAGGACTGTTCAGTGTCTCAGGCTCTGCCTGTGAGGAGGAGCACAAGAACCTGGAAGGCAACATGACCAGGACAGCTGACCTGAACTGGCCAAAGGAAATTCCATAAAAGATCATGTCCAGTGTGCAAACTGGGTGGCGTTGGCTGGAAGGGGTGGTTGCTGCCCAGGGATGTAGCATCAGTCACTGGGTGGTGAAGAGGTTGTATTGAGCATCACTTCACTCTCTGGTGTTACCTCACATTCCCTTTCATTACTATTATAATTTTTATACCTTTTTTTCCTTCTTTTTCAGTTTTTAAACAGTTCTTATCTCAGTGCAAAAGGTTTGCTTTTTTCCTTCAGTTCTCCTCCCAGCTGAAGGGGTGAGGGGGTTGTTTGAACAAGTGGCCATGTGGGGCTTAGCTGATGTGTGGGGTTAAACCATGACAGGCAGGAAGGACCAGATGAAATCCTGTCCTCTTCCTAGACGACTTGTGTGAGTGCAGAGCTTGATATCCCTCAGTAGGCCCAGAGGGAAACCCTACAATGCATCAAACAGAATGAAATGTGTGTATAAAGAGTGGCTGCACAGGCACAGGTTGGGTTTTTTTGCTGCTGCTGCCACTCCTGGTGGGCAAGTACTTCAGAAAGTACCTGCTCAGCTCAGTGGCAGCCTTGGACATTCTTTATACTGCCATTTCTTTTCCCAGCACAGCAGCCAGACTGAAGTGTGCCTATCCTCTCCCCCTTCCCCTCTTCTCCAGGAGGGCAGAGAGGATGAAGAGGGGGTGGGTTGCTGTGTGAAGGGAGGCTGCTCCACGGGTGGGACTGCTGCCCACGTGGGGAGAACACACGTGTGTGTGCAGGCTGCAGCCTCCCACAGGGACGGGAGGGAGGATGCTGAAATCTGTACCCAGCTCCTACAGGCACTGCTGCCAGGCTGCCTATTTTTGGGGAAATATTTAGAATAACTGATGCTTCTGTGACTCCAAGTTTGATGTGAGATGGGATTCAGGGTTGTGAGAGCACGCCAGGTTGTGTTCAGGGGCACCAGAGAAGATCCTGGCCCTTTGTTTGTGTTGCTCACACAATTCAGTAGTTGGTATGTACTGCGCTATATATATCGTGTTGATATACACTTTTGAAAATAGTAAATTCCTGAATTTATGCAACAGCTAGGCAAACAATAAAGGATGTAGAGAGCTGAAATATAGAATAGGTGCCAGGATTACTCATCCTCCTCCCACTCGCTGTTGGTAATACTTTCCCTTAAAAGTAGAAGGCAACGGTAAATTTTAATGACTTTTTCCTTCCAAGTTTCTATTTTTAGATTTATAGGTAGAAGAGGCTAGCAAATATTTTTAAGTTTTAGTGCTCACAGAAAGTTCCAAATGAACAGTCCTTGAGAATAAAACCTCTAGCTCTGGCAGGACACAGGAAAGGCAGAATGTGTGTAAGCTTCAGGCCTCTGTGACGTGCTTCAGTGCTGGAAGTCTTCCCATCGTGTGACCTTTCAGCTGAGACTACCAGTAAAAGTATCAATTAATGTTAACAGTTTTATGGTGTGGGCTCTTGCACTTTGAGAACTAGGCTAAGACCATTTATTAACCTTATCTGATGTTCAGAATAGTCAAATGAACTGGTTTTTGTTGCTTTTAGTGCTCATTAATCCCCTCAATCACTCAGTCCTTCAGCATCAAAAATGTCCTTTTTCCTACAGACTGAGAACTAATTCTGGTGACATATTAATGCATTTTTTACTCACCATATTCAAATAATGTGTACAAGATTGATAGATGGTCATGTTTGTGAGATTATACATTTCCAAATTTCCAGATTGTTGGATTCTCCCTTTCTGTACCCTCATGTACTCTGAAGTGCATGAGATATGTACTTTGTTTGTACATGGTAAAATGCAAAGAAGGTTGGCTGCAGCTACTCAAACAATTCCATCTGAGCTTGTTTTAAGTCAGTGATTGCAATTTTAATGGACATTTGGTGAGGAAAACAAATCTTGTGCTTTCACCTGAGTTGAGTGAATATTTTGTGAGGAAAAAAAGGTTTCTATCAAAGCTTGATTTTTTTTTTTTTAAGTTTTACTTTGAATTCCTTGTATGAGTTTTCAGATGACCTTTAGTGAGAATGGTTGTTGCTTTTATTTTTGTTTCCCTCAACCTTTTGTGCTATGCAAACCAAATTTATAGGTAGTGACCCACCTGCCCAGTCAGCACTAGAAATTCCTCATGGGAGATGCTGTACAATCATGTAGGGAAAACCTATTACTGCTAGCAAGGACTGGTAGTCAAAGATAAAACAAGTCTACAAGTGTGACAAACTATGAGAGGGAAAGCATGGATAGCCATGGTGAAAACGTAGTACTACAAGCTCAGATTAATAGCTTTGAATCATTTAAATGTATGGGGTTTATTCATGTGTCTGACCTTGTTGTGATTAATGCTCAGGTCTAGAACTACAAATAATATTCCCCTCTGCTCCGCAGGAGGCTTCTTCAGCTGCAGTTTTGGAGGGCATGTGCTAACCACTGCATAATTTCTAAGGGGGTGTTGCTTGATGCAGTGACTTGGTCACACTTGTGGCACTGAGGTCCATCTGCTATTCAGGGAGCATAGGGAAGGAAGGAGGCAGGAGGCCAGGTGTCCTGTGCTAAAGACCTTGTCTCACTAGGGATGGCAACTCTGGAATGCAGCACACTTCTTGCATCACTAAAAGGGTAGGAGGAGAGCGGTGTGATCTTCCTACAGCTCATGTTTCATCCTGACTTTTGAGCAGGTCAAGGTGTTAACAACTTTCTTTTTTTTTTTTTTCCTCTTTTTTTGTCTTTTTCTTTTTTTTTTTTTAATTGTCCAGTGGTTTGTTTCAAAATGGTAAGAGAAACAGTCAAAGTTACCAATTCTGCTTATTGTTTAACCACAGCCTGAATAATTTTCTGAGCCCTGTGAGATGATGTATACCTTTCTAAGTACATAATTTGAATACAGGTAAGAATTGCTTCTAGGTTTGCTAGAAATAAAACTGATTTTCTCTAGATTTCAGGTTCTGGGTGCCATATAATTTGTAATAATTAACCTTACAACCACAACACATTAAGTAAGGGTACATTTATAACTGAGTAACCTTTTCTCACAGTGCCCAAGTTCTTTGCACAATCTAGGCTGAACTTGT
Organism: Dicaeum eximium; assembly: GCA_013396995.1. Classification (NCBI taxonomy): domain Eukaryota; kingdom Metazoa; phylum Chordata; class Aves; order Passeriformes; family Dicaeidae; genus Dicaeum; species Dicaeum eximium. Next base: position 995,885 of record VWZP01007022.1, read on the forward strand.
GACATGCTCAGATAAACATATGAAAAACCTCACCACCCCCAAAGAAAAACAATCCTCCCTTATCCTGGATCAACAGCTCACAAGAACAGATGTCTTTCCAGTTAAATTTTTCATACTGTTTTGCCATAGCCAGAAACAGTGGCTCTGCTTTCTTTAGAGGTTCATTTTTCTCCTGAGTCTGAGTTACTCCATCAGAAAGGTGAATATCCATTTTCTAAATCCCGTGAGCCAAAAACATGCTGTGCACATTTATGCTTTGTGCTCTAGCCATAAGAATTTCCCAAAGGCAAATTGAATGGTGGGAAAAATTAGAGTAGAGAATGGACAGCAGTTTTCTTACCTAAGTTACAGCCTGTTGGGTGTCTCACAGTCAGAAGCTTGGCACTACTGAGATGTATTGCAAACAGCTGGATTTTAATTTTTTGTTATTTTGGAAATTACCTTCATAATTAATTTTCCATCCTAAACACATTTTGTTTAATCATTACGGGGCAGGTTCATTATTCAATTATCCAGATTGCTACAGCAAAAAAGATGAGGCAGCTATCCAAAGTTTTAGGTAGTAATATAGTGTTTTTAAATACAGTAAATCTATGGAAATACTGTTTGGTCATGGTAGACAAAACTATTAAAGACAGCTCCTCCTATAAATAGTTAAGATAAAAAAAAAAAAATCCAGCAGTCATATGTGATTAATTTTATAGTGCTTTCTCAAATTAGGTCTCCTAGCTATCCAAGCATTTTAGTGTAAGAGCCGAAGCTTTAATAAAAGAATATGATTTATCTGAATTGCACTTTCCAATTTTCAAACTAAGAACTCTATGCCAAAGTACAACTAACTGTGCCTGTCCTTTGGTAAGTGCCCATATATTGTTTGTAACATCACACATATAAAGTTTTTTGAATAACTGACATCCCTTCTCCATTCTCTGAATGTTTTTGGTCAAATAATCATTCTCTTTAGTTTAGGAATGAGGGAAGGAGTAGAGAAAAGAGGTTCAAGTTACTTTAGTTACTTTAGCTGCTTTTCCTGCCACTCAAAAATGTTATATATATTTAACATAATTTAATACTTTTTTCTTTGTTTGTTTGTTTGGGGTTTTTTGTTTAATACCGCTGACATTTATTGAGTTTTTACTGGTTTATGCCAGCATGGTTCTTTCTTAAAATGATAGCAGGTTGATAAGAGACTTTGATCATTTTTGCCTATTTATAAATAGCTATTTCCCGTTCTTTTAGAATTGCAAATACTTTATTTGGATTCCACGCTTTTGGGAAAGTTTCAAATTAGAAATAAATGGCAAAAATGCTCTCTGTATAATTACCCAACCTTATTATAATTGCAAAACACAAAATAAGTGCAAGTTATTTAAAGCCCTTGCTAGTTATAGAATATAAAATGTGAAGTTAGTCTGAAATTAAATGGAAAACTATGTAAGCTCTAGTAAAATGCTGTTCTGTATATTTTATGTGATATGCATTTCTATTAGGCAAGCCAGACTGCCCTTTACTCCTCTAGTGCTTATAAGACATGTGATTCCACACTATGATGGGGTTATCTCTCCCCCTGCTTTGCTTGTCCTCAAAGCAATAATATCATACAGCATTGGAATTAGAACAAAATTCCTTATTAAAAAATTAAAAATACTGAAGTTCTACATGCCTGAACTCTGTTGAAATCGGTGGAAATACCAAGGTATAAATTTAGCTTGGGTGATATGTAGAAGAAACATTAATTATCAGGAAACCAAGAGAAAAACATCTTTATCACTGATATTTTTTTCCAACGTGTTTTACAAATTAACACAGGGTGCCTTTTGCAACCATTTTTGCAAAATACCAGATTTATGTCTATTATGGATGAGTCAACAATGGAAATGAATTGGTAATGGATTATGCTTCAATTCTGTTTTGTCATAATCTTTTAACCTTACTCAAAAACACTTGCACTCAGAATGGCTGGTTTTCATTTTTGCGTGATTTAATCAAAAAAGTAAATTGTGGTGAAATGCTGAGAGCGAGATAGTCACATTTGGGTGATCACACATAGCTCATTTGCATTTTGTAGTTATGCTACTTCAGTGCTACTCTTAGAATTTTTTTCTGTGTGATTATGGAAATGAAAAAAACCCAGTCATTTATTCTTTGAAGATTTCCATTGCTGTTAACAGTAATTAATAATTTAATGTCTTTAGATGTCACTAAGCATTTGTATTTGGCAAGTCTTCTGTTTAACTAGAACCATTCTATAAAACATATAATTCATCTACTATTTCAGTGACTGTTGACTTTCTAATTGAGCCACTCAAAATAATTATTTTCATTTGTCTCTTTCTCTAAAATTCTGCTGGTCAACTTCTTGGTCAACAAAGGTTTAAATCAAAGGTTTAGCCTTGAAAATAGAAAAGGTTCAATCTACAGATACAGATCTAGCAGATACACTGCTTTATATTGTTTTTTCTTGAATCCAACCTCTAGATACACTCACCTTCAGATAAGATAGATGTTCATATTTCTTAGCATCACACTAGATGTGTTTCATCCAATTTTGTTCATTAAAATTTTCCCCCAAACAGTCCTTATGGGAAATGTTGATTTCTCAAAAGTAAAAAATTTCTGAGAAATATATACATTTTGGCAGAGTTTGTTTTTTCATATATTTTTTAACATCCCTAAGGCTAAAACACTCAATTTGAACTCTTTCAGAATGGGATTTTTTTCCTTGAAGCACAACCTATTTGTAATTATTTTCATTCTACAATAGTTTTAAAATGCTCTACTAATATCTGTGAAGTTTGTATCACAATGAAAATGTGCTGTTTATTTTTTTCTGAAGAGTATATCAGAATTAAGCACTGAATTAATCTTATTCTTACTTTTAAAATATGATATTTTTATTTTTCTTCTGAGTGGGTGGTAAACATCCCAAAGTCCAACATTTGTCAAACAGATAATTGAATTTCAAGACAGTGTGGTAAAATTTACTTTTATGAAGACAGCTGACTTAGAGCAATTCCAAATTGGAGGATTCTGCCTGCAAAATTGATGGTATCTGTGAAGGGCAAGCATTTTGCCATTTGTGAAAAGCAGTTGTGCAGGTCAGTTCAGGGCAAAGCAAAAGTGCAAGCCAGTGGGAGTAAAAGGATATTGAAGACCAGGAAAAATACTGTCCCAAGCATATTGAGTAATTTTCTAACAAGAATCTCCCCACAAATAAACATTCCAGTGAGGGACATCGCTTTTTTTATGTAGAGCTGAGCACTTTTTGGCTAAATGCCACTTGATTGCTAAATGCTTGTGGACAAATTAGTAGCATGCTTGAGAGAAAAACAATTAGGATGCACATTGCTGTGTTCATGGAGGTCTTAAAGTGCAGCTTCCAAGTCCTTTTAAACACAGCACACTTTTCTGCACTCATTTTCTGCTTTGGCATCCTCTGGTATCCCAGTGTTCTGCACAATCATCTACACTTTCAGCTCATCCTTTTGAGGGATACAGCTTCTTCTTTTACATCTCTAATTTCCATATAAGTTAAGAGAACTTAGCATCTGTCAGGATGAAGACATGACAATTTTCCTGCTTTTCATGCAGAGACAGATATCCAGTGGGGTAATTCTGTGTGGTTCTTTCACTGGATGGAGCCCTGTGGGATTCCCTTAATTTGGAGGTGAGGTACTGACTAAGAGAGATTACATCTTCTGGAAGATTTTGGTTGCTAAGTTATTTTAAGCATAAAAGTTCCTTCCCCTTTTCCAGTAGGAAAAGTACATAATGGCTAATTAGGCCCTCAGGGATCAATTTTCAAAACAGTGTGCAGGAAGTGTGAGCACAAATCTTATTTGTTAATGGGCTTTGTGAACATACCTCCTGTGATTTTTCAAAATTTAGAACGACAAAACAGCAACCTCATTGGAGAAGCAAGTTTAAATATATAGCATATGATGTCTTTTTCTTGGGGGCATTAGGCAGATGACATACATTAAGACCACAGAGTGTTTTTGTGGTCATTATGCTTTACTTCCTCAAACCTTCAAACAGAACAAAATAATAAAATAATCTCTGCAGGCCTGTTGATGAAATCGATCCCACAGTTCTTACCCACCTCCTCTTTACTTAAAGGAGGAAAAGCAACAAAAGACTAGTCCCTAATTTTGGTGAGGAAAGAAATATTAAAGAATAAAATAAATATTATGGAACACTTAATTGTAAAGATTATGCAAGAATGAAATAACAAGAGAGTATATAGAAAAACTCCATAGTAATATTGGATCTAATTTTCTATGTAAACTGTTGGGAAAAGGTTCCTTTTCATTGTACAGGAAAATACAATTAATGCATGTTATTTTTTTTAATAATGTCAAACAGAAGGGGAAAAATGTGATTAATGAAATATATGAATATTATGGTATGAAAATGGAATCAATTATTATCATATATAGTAATACTGAGGGTCATGACTACAAGAAAGAGTTTAGAAGTGTGCTAATCAAAAAGGAAAATAAGAATAAAGTAAAAAATTACATTTAAAATATTTAAGATTGCATTGTGTCCAAAAGACAGTCCATGAACTAAGGTTCTTACAATTTAAGTAGGGAATAGAAAGGATGTGATGTCCTCTTTTAATTTTGCTAACAAAAATCAAGCAGCAAATGCCATTGATTTCAGTGGAGTCAGAATTCTGCCCTAAATTATTTTTTCATGCACACAAAAGAAAATTGTAGCAGAAAATACGTGTTAAGTTTGCCAAACACCAAGCTGGGGTCTTATCAGCCTAAGTTTTTCATTCAGTTTTCGGCAGTTTTTGCTGATTATAAAACAATCTAAAGAAATCAGCTCCTTCTGTGTTTTTCCAACTCCAAACGTATTCACAAATAATGAACAATCACAAAATTCCAACCCACTTTTTAATAAAAGCTTTTGATTTCAAATACTTGAAGCTTCTCTAAATGGCGACAATTTCTGTCCTGAGCAGAAAAGGATTTGTTGTCTTAAATATTTCATTGCTCAAGTGGCATACTCTCTAGAAAATATTAGATTTCCCAGAGAAAATAAAAGATATTTAAAAATATGTGAGCATAGATAATCACTATAAATTGGTGATTTTATTTCTTAATGTTACAGGACAGTAGCCAAAATAGGCAAGTTTTATTACACTGGGTATTATTTTGACCTAAGTGCATTTTTTTCTTTCAGTGAACATTTAATAGAATACTACAATAGTGTGAGAATATTTATATTGTGGTACAAGATTGAAAAGCTCAGGATGTGTATTTCTTGCCATTCCATTGTTTTACTACTGAATATCTAAATTCTGCCTTTCAGAATGAAATTTTAAGTGTTTTGTTATATATGTTTACATTTGGTATAACAGATTACAAAAGTGAAACCATCATTACTGCTAACTAAAAATTATGTGATTAAGTGTTTAGTTTTAAATCATTTGCTTTCAAAGACAAATTTGTACCTCACAAATCCCCTATTTCCAACAGAGGCTGTTAGTTATGATATTGACACACTCAAATCATCCTGTAACTCAATACTCCAGTTTAAGGGAGATTCTAATATTAGGAATGATTACTAAAACTTCAAAATCACCTGACATCTGAGTGAATACATTTATTTTTTTAGCTATATATTTTTTGTACTTCAACCAATTTCATATATAATTTTCTCATTCATCTTTTTTTAGCTCTTTTCTGCTTTGACCCCTTGACTGCCAGGACTGAAAAACAATCCTTTCTCTTAGGTACTGCATGCACATGTTCTTCTCCCCTGAGTCATTACTGCTTTACTTCTAAACCTCTGAAAGTTAGCTGCCAGATCTACTACCTGACTGAGACCTTCCACCACTGAGAGTTTTTTGCCCTCCTGCTGCTCCCCTGTGCACATTCTAGTTTTCTAACACTCATCTCTGACAGTTTGTCTGCTTTCTGTGTTGCCTAAGGTGCCCAAATCTCCTCTACTACCTTTCCCACAAGTTTTTTCTACCTGACCCTGAATGCCAGAAGGGCTTTCAGCAAACTCTTTTTCTACCACCTTCCACCTGTCAGAGCTGAGCTGGGTTTTGTACTGTGCTTGTTAAGAACTAATTGATTATCACTAATGCAGCATAACCAGGTTTTTAAAGACTTCTGCTAGCCTTGAAGAATTTCTCACGTGACCTGTGTATTCTAAAGAGACCATAATTTCCTAAAGTGACAATCAGCTTCCTGCACCTCTTTGAAGCACCCTTTACAGTGATTCTTCAAGTTCCTACTTTGTCTTACAAACATAAGTGCCTCAGGAAATGCTGATAAGTGCACTCAGGTACTTGCCTAAGACACTAGTGTAAATGCTGTGACACTGTGTGTGACATGCTGTTCCTGTGTGTGACAAGAGCAGCTGCAGGGAGGGGCTTCCTGGGCTGTTGCTGCCACTGAAACCTCACTATTTGTCAAAGGAATAAATACAATAAATTGAGCATTAGGTTCATAACAAATGCTAGCTGGGACCATGAATTTTGACAGGATGAACAGCTGAAAGTCAGGATCGAATTTATCCTCCTAAATAAGGTTTGTTTATTATTGGCACATTGTAAGTTTGGCCTAATGTTTATGCATTGCTGAAGTTTGGGACAAATGGGATCTAGAAGCATTAATTTGTAATGTATTGTAGTGAATGTAGCACCTTGGTGCTGAAGTTTATTGATTATTTTGCCTTTCTAGGAAAACATCTTTGATCAATTAATTACCTTGCTCAGATATTACTCCATAAATTACAATTACATTTGAATGAAACCTGGTACTTATCATAGATGAAAACTGATTTTTTTTCTCATGGCCTTAGATATACAATTTTTAGAAATTATACTAATGCATTTCTCCCATTAGAGGCTTCTATAATATTTAAAACCAACAAAAAATTCAAGAAAGTATTTATAAAAAGAAGTGAAAAATATATTAAAATCTTTCCTATGTCAATGCCTCAGGTTTATTGGACAACTGATTGTGGATCCTGAATCTCAATCTTCATTCTCCAATTACATTTACCAGAAATAAAATTATGACTTAGTTGATAAACTGGACAGTGTACTTGGAAATAAATCTTAGGTTTTATATCTTTGGAAGTAGGGGTAATTTGGGGGCTTGAATGCAAAAGTTTCTGGATCTTTCAGAATTCCAACCAGTGTATTTTTCTTTCAGTATATCTGTTAATAGTTATATTTGACACTGAAATACTGTGTGGTTCATAAAGTATATTTCATTGTTAGTGAACAGTATATATAAAGAAAAGGAAGAGTGGAGTAGAGATTGGTATCTGATCTTTCAGGGAAACAAACTTCTAAAAATATCTCCCTCTAATTTTCTTTTAAAGCAGCCTCAAGGAAGACAATGTACATTGCATTTGTCATGTCACAACATGTCTAAGGCAAAATTTGTACCCAAAATACGAGGTGGGTCATCTGAGTCACTGCTTTTCTAAAGTTTAAGCTCTGTCTTTTAAGATAGCATGAGGATATTTTAAATCACAAAATTTAACTAATGCACAAACTTTGTTCGTATTTCTCTATGCAAAATCCTGTAAATATGTCATTATGTACATGGTCAGATTGCTTTTACTGGCTGTTTCTAATGCAGTGGTTAAAACCTTACCATCCTGAAGAAATTTTTTTTTTTTTTTTTTTTTAATAAGCAGTGAGTGCAACTGAAATTTGGGCCATTAGGGTTTATTTTGGTATTGATTCCACTCTTTCATATGTCAAATTCTGTTAACATATCCCACGGCACAGAGCTCTGGTAGCATCAACATCAGAGGAAAGACTTAAAGAGAGCTGTCTTCACAAAAGATGCTGTCTCCATCTCCACTTAGGTAAAAGTGAAAGTGTTATGGGGCTGCATGGCTTGGGCCAAATGTGCACAGATCAAAACTCAGGTCATTCTGGCTCATGTCTAAAGCAAGTTATGGTATAAAAGGATTAGACCATTTTCTAAAAGTTCATCTCCAAGAGGGCAAATTTTTCTTGATGCAGTAAAACAGCTGCCACGTTGGTTGCCAGAGGGGTGGGAAGTTTAATAGACATTTAAAATTTTGGATTACTCTGGCTCCATGTAGAAGTTTGAGCTGTAAAATAGTGAAATGACAAAAATGGCATAAAGTCCTGATGTCTCCACCTGGAAGGATGCAGATAATTGAGTTGGACTGAGTTGCTGGAAGCTTATCATCTCAGTGCACTTTCCAGCAAAATTAATATGCAGCCAGGAATCCTTGCATCCTAACAAAACTGTGCACTTTTATAATACAATGAATCTCAGCATTTCCAAGGAAGCTTTCGAGCAGGATGTAACTTTTATGTAAGAAGGATGTTCTGAGGGCTGGAACATCATACAACACTCTCCAGGCATACACACAGACACACAGACACACAGACACACAAGCACATATAAATAGAAATAAATAAATAAATAAATAAATAAAGGAAAAGAAAATATATAGACACCTGTTCAAAGATAAATGTGCAAATTAATATGACTTTTAATCTGGTGTAAAAGACTTCAGGAAGTCTGTGACTGAATAAAAGCTCTTGGTGTAGGGGCAGGAGTAAGCAAATTGTGCTAAGGAGGTTCTCACCCCACTGTCAGATCCTCAAACACCATGGCATTACAGGTGCAAGTGGCTGCTTCACAACTGGCTCACAACTGGCCTCTGATCCCAAAAAATAAAGGGAGGGAGACAAAGTTATGGAGTTCTGATCCTGCTTAACCTGATAAGCAAGAATTAATTTATAACATATGAAAGACAAAGTTATTAGCTGGTCTTGGATTTAGTTTTGGAAAAGGCATTTAAAACAAACATTCTGACTACTTTGGGAAAAAATGAGTATGAGACCAGGCTCAGATCTTGAAACCAGCTGCCATTTGTAGAAACTAGTCCTTGGATTAATATGAGTAGCTGAATTTTATTTTTTTCTTTGTTGTAGGATAAAGTAAAACATACTTATGAGAATAGTCTCATTGTTTCTGTACTGGGGTGATGAATCTGTGGCTACAGACTTGGAGAAGACAGAGAAGCCTCTCTTTTCTCACATTTGCAAGAGGAAGGCATTGTCAAACGCCTCCAGACTGCGTAGGGGATAAAAGGCACTGATGGTTTGAAGCTAAGTCATGCTCAGTAAACACCCACATGATGGTATGTATGAGAAATATCCCACACGGAGCTCTGGAAGGCTTGAGAAGATTTTTAGCAGCTCCTGCAGCTCTGTATGTGACAAAATCATAGCCAGGGAACCTGTTACAAGTTGTACCTACACAGCAGTGACTGAATACAGTAAGGAGTCACCTTTAAACACTGCTCACCCTTAGAGGAAACAGTTCAGGGCAGAGCAGAATGAAATTTTGCATGAAGCACTTTATCATGACTTTTAAGGCAGAGACACATCCTTGCTACTCCATAGACAACAGCAGTATTTTTAAAACTTATAGCAACTTATATAATCTAATTCATATATAAATTATATAATCTAATTTATATAAAATATTATATAATCTTTCATTACACCAGGCATAACCAAGTGATATGCGTTTTTAAAAAAAATAAAACCTCGTCAAAATTAAGGACATTCCCATCAACCCCTAAGGAAAGGTTTGAAAGAAACAGATTGACTTCCAAACATATGATGAAAAACTTCATTGATTTTAGTGGGGTTGCTCTATAAACTTCTATCTTAAACCAGGTCAGAATCCAGCCCTTTTTTTGGCTATATATTCCACAGAAAAAAAGGCAAAAAATTCACAGTAGTGATTGAAGGTGGGATGTTGGTTACTGAGGAAAAAACATATCTGGGAAAGCTACAAAAAAGGAAACTGTTTTCATAGTGCCCATATTTGAAAAATCATTCCTAAAAATCTAATATCTTGCAGTATTTTTACTAAGATTTGCCATGTAGGAAAAAATCCTCTCTGCAGAATTCCATATGACTTTGCAATCCTCATCAGCATATCATTTCCTCTTCAATCTATTTCGTGATGCATTCATCAAAGATTTAGTGCTGAGATTTTGTGCAGCCTAGAGAACTCTGTGCAAAAACAGTTGAGGGATATATACAGCATAATGTATGTGGAGAAAAGCATATGGGAAAAAGTATGAACCCCTGTGTTTCAGCAACAACAAAATTCTACTTAAGTACGTATGAAAATCTTGTGGTTGGAAAAAATATAGTAGAGAGAAAGCAATGTCACACAGTGGATTTACATTTGATACGCAGCTTACAATGCCAGATCATCCATCCTTTGTTTTTTCCATAAACGAAAAATGTAGACACGATTAAGTATATGCATGGTACCAGCATTAATTTAAGAATAAGTTAAGTGGTTCTGGATCAGGAAATTAGATTATAATGAACTCAATGTGATTTCACTGAGGTAAGAGAAATTTAAACTTGATAACTATTCAAAAGAAGAATAGGCAATATGTTAGCATTCTGTTTCCCTGGAGGTAAAGGAGCCTTGACAAGACAATTTCTCTCATTAAAAGCTGACATGGCTTTGTCCTAGATTATTTGTTGGCTTCACTGGAGAATTTTCAGTTATCTGCCACACATGTTCTCCATATTCCTAATGGATGAAAAGTCTAATTAAGTATATACATATGCAATTAAACCTCTTCATGGCTCTGTTGGAGTGGAAGTTTACTAAACTGTTTTTAAACCAGATTTAATTCAGAACTGTTGGGCACAGGACCTTATAATTCAAACTACCTATTTGTAAAGGAAAGTGTCAAAATACCCCATCAGTTTGGAAAAGGTAGCAGCTATAGGATAATCACATGTATTGGGCCAGATATGAATGCACTATAATCCTACCAAGTCCCTTTTATATTTTTTATTTCAGGTTCTGAATTATTTGATGAAGCTGTTGCAAATTGGATGCTAGACTTGAAAGTTAAAATAATTTCTAATGATTAAATTAATTTTTACTCATCTTTTCAGTGAAATAAGACATATTGACCTTAAAAACTGAGGTACTAAAATATGAGTGGATTTGCACATAGACCTGTGGACAACTATTACTGTATCTACAATTAATTAATTTGGAGTGCTGATCAGTAAGATGCATGCTGGAGTTTAAAATTAAGTATCAGAACATTAGATTTCAGTTCATCTCTATGCAGAAATTCTTTCAAGCTTAAAGTACGTGTTAAAAGTCAATATTAGAGTAAATGCAATGTCCAGTAATTTCCTAAGTGATATTTCTGTACTCCCAAAGGCGACCTTTCCACGACTCCAAGCAATTTCTTGGGAGGATGTTGTCTGAAATTCACAACATGAAAAATGCTTTCTAGATGATTACCTACTCTAAACAGATGAACAAACAAGCAAGGAAAAAAAAAAAAGTTCCAAGCATTTTGACAGAAGATTTGAGGAACATTTGGCGACAAGATATAATTAGAAGGGTTTGACCTTCTGCAAATTGTGAACAATTTCCAAGTATGTAACTTTTATGAAGTCTTATATAATCAGATTTATTTAGAATTTTCCACTATTATTAATCATCTATCAAATCCCCAAGGGCATGATAGAAGAGTTAGTTTGGTTGCTGTGTGTTGGGCTTGCAGGCTTTTCCAGGGGCTGTTCCTTGCACCCTTTTCTCTGTGCCCCCACACTCCTTGCCCTTGCTGTCTCTCTGGCATGGGATTCCCAAGGAAATGCACCAAGCTGGCAGCAGGGGAAAGAGATACAGGCATTTATAAGGCACTGCCAAATCTGACTGGTTTAATGATCTGTCTTCAAATATAGATACAGCACAGGGTGAATTTTGTCTCTAAAGCCTTACACTGAAAGCCTGAACTGAACATAGACTGATATTTTAATTCCACAAATACACAGGGCAAGGAGCACTGCATATTTGCAGTTTATATAATTATATAACCAAGTCTCTGAGAGAGAGAGCTATAATCTTCCTAAACATTAATACTTATACAGAACTCTAAGTTACCATAGAATTTGGAAGAGGCAAACAATCTCAGAAGCTGTAGGGAAGAAAAACACCTATTTTCTGAATGTTGTTTAAGAATTGAATCTATTTTTGGTTTCTCCTCTCCACTTGCCTGCCTCTTCTCCTCTGTGTTAATGTTATTTAGCACTTCTGTGGAAAGCTCATTGGAAGCACTAACTCCTGACCTTCTCACAGTTTCCTTTTCCTCATGTCTTCTGTTTCTATTGTTTTTCCTCAAGTCTGCCTTAATTACAAAGTCATTTTACTATCTGGGTGTACTTAGCAGTGCTCATGGCAATGTGCTCTTTTTAACATCCTTAAGGAGTAGCTCAAGTGCTTTTCTCTAGTGTGGCTAAAGGTTCAGTCCAGTTAGTGGAAGCAACTGGTTCTTTTTCTCATTAGTATCAGTTTACTGGGTGGGACTTCAGTCCACCTAAATAATTTGTCTCCTAGAAGATGGGGTAGAACATCAATTAGGGGAGAAAAGAGCACAGGAAGGAAAATTGATTTGCTGTTTATGATTTTTGAATTCTTTTCAGTGCTTCCCTAAATGTGGTAGAAAGCTGAATCAGATCTTGTGTTTCCTCTGAGAAATCTTGAGGGACCACAAGACCACATTGCATTTTGTAATATGAAAATTCACCTGTTAGAGGAGATGCACTCCATCCTTTAGGGAAGTCAGAAGACAAATATATTATCCAGAAATGTACGTTTTAGGTCACGCTTAGACATAATCCATAACAGAAATTATAATTTTATGTACTTTGCTTAGAATTAATTGATTGTGTGGGTGTCATTTGTTGATTGACTTTTGCTTTTGCTTGTTTGGTTTTTTTTTTTGGTTTTGTTTTTTAGTCCAAGGGGTGCTGGTACATAAATTCTCTATAAAAAGTTATTCAGAAATTTCTAAGTAATTTATTAATTAACAGCTAGGTACTGTGTGAACATTGCTTTAAAATTATGGGAGCCATAAAACCTATTTTATTATAGGTTGAAAGAAACCAATTTTTGCTTGAGATTAACATTTTCAGAAATACCATTTTGCGTATGCTTTCCAAACTGTCTTGACAAATAGACAAAAGATTCTAACAAGAGACATGTTAAGTTTGCAATTAATACTGAATATAATATTTGCAAGACCACTGTACTTTGAAAGTTAATTTGTAATCCTTTGACATTGTTGAGCATGTTGCCTCCTAAGGGCAGCAAGAAAACATTTGACCACATTTATCTGGGAAATCCCTTCCTGTGAAGACAAACATTCATTTATACACACTCATGCACTTCAAATTATAATATAAAAATTGTTCATTAATGAGTTCACTGTTTTCATGGCACCCACTACATTTTTTTTCTTTTATTATCAGAATTTTAGGCCTTACATATGTACTTCAAGATAAGTGAAGATTTTGTGCAGTAGCACATTGGTCAAACTGGTGCTTAATCCATGGCTATGTTTCCACTGGGGCTCTCATGTCAAACTTCAAACAAGTCTGAATAAGAGAATCAATTAAAGGAAGGTAGAACACAATAATTAAGAAGTTAATCTCTCATTTTTAAAATATTTTTTAAAAATAAAACTTACCCTTTTGATGTCTTTCCAAACTAGATCTCAGTGGCCTCTAATAGAAGAAGAAACATGTTCTCCTCATTAACATTCATTAAGCATGAGTTATTAAAAAATAGCAAGCATCAGTTATTAAAAAAAAGAAAAGCTTGAAATTAATACCTGGCAATTGACTGTACTGGTGCAAAATCTTTCATTTATGGAGTTTCAGTGTAGCAGACTCAGATTCTGTGGTCAGTATATTCCCTCAGTATCCTTACAGAGATTTCTAAAGGAATAGCATAAATTATTTCCTTACAGTCATCTTAAATCTCTTTTTTTTTGGGAATCTCATTCTTTTTAAGAAAAGACAGAGCTATATCCTGAAGGATCCTTAAGTCCCTACTGGCTTCATTACATACTGAGGGAGCTACACTGCTTGCAAGATGGAATATATTTGTACCCTACCTTCAAACCAGGGGGTTCATCTCTTCCAAGATGCTTAATGTAACTCATAAAATAAATTAAAAAAAAAAGACTGGATCACAAAGTAGAATTTGCAGGAGATTCCTAGGCAGTGACATGGAACAAAATGAATTATCAAGGAGTTTCTATGAAATATGTGACCTCTTAGATGGCAAAGGACAAGGAACATGATGAACTGTAACGGTGTCACCTGCCACCAATTGGTGCTGTTGCAATGTCCCTGTACCTTGGCACAGCACAAGGACGAGAGAATTCCTGCCTTTTCTTCTTTTCTTTTCTTTCTTTTTTTT